>JAJEJO010053782.1:5465-200182 GCA_020662805.1 Glaucomys volans
ACTGTGGTATATATACACAATGGAATATTACTCAGCCACAAAGAAGAATAAAATTATGGCATTTGTAGGTAAATGGATGATACTGGAGACTGTTATGCTAAGTGAGATCAGCCAATCCCCAAAATCCAAAGGCCGAATGGTCTCTCTGATAAATGAATGATGATGCATATGTGGGGGGAAGGGTGGCAAGAATGGAGGAAGGATAGATAGCATAGAGGGAAGGGAGGGGTAGGGTTAGGGTGGGGGGTAAGAATAATAACAGAATGTGTGACAGACATCATTGCCCTGTGTACATGTATGAATGCACAGATGGTGTGACTCTAATTTGTGTACAACCAGAGAAACAATAGCTGTACTCCATTTGTATTCAATTAATCAATAAGTAAATAAAAAAAAATGCCAAAAAAAGGCTCTACTACCAAAAGTTCTATACATATTCAATGCAATTCCAATTAAAATCCCCATGACAATCCTCCTAGAAATAGAGAAAGCAATCATGACATTCATTTAGAAGAAGAGGAGGCCCAGAATTACCAAAGCAATCCTTAGCAGGAAGAGTGAAGCAGGAGGTATCCCAATACCAGACCTCACCTATACTATAGAGTAATAGTAACAAAAGCGGCATGGTATTGGAACCAAAATAAACAGGTAAACCAATGGTACAGAAATAGAGGACACAGAGACAAACCCACACAAATGTAGTTATCTCATACTAGAAAAGTGTGCCAAAAACATACAATGGAGAAAAGATAGCCTCTTCAACAAATGGTTCTGGGAAAACTGGAAATTCATACACAACAAAATGAAATTAAACCCCTATCTCTCATCCTGTACAAAACTCAACTCAAAATGGATCAGGGACCTAGGAATTAGAACAGAGATGTACCAAACAGAAGAAAAAGTAGGCCCAAATCTTTATCATGTTGGCTTAGGATCAGACTTCCTTATCAAGACTCCCAAAGCAGAAGAAATAAAAGCAGGAACGAATAAATGGGATAGATTCAAACTAAAAAGCTTTTTCTCAGCAAAGTAACCAATCAACAACGTGAAGAGAGAGCGTTCAGAGTTGGAGAAAATCATTCCCACAGGCAATTCAGGTAAGAGCACTAGTCTCTAGAATTTATAAAGAACTCAAAAAACTTTATACCAAGAATACAAATAACCCAATCAATAAATGGGGTAATGAACTGAGCACACACTTCACAGAAGATTTATAAGCAATCAACAGAAATTGAAAAAAATGTTCAACATCTCTAGTGATAAGAGAAACTCAAATCAAAACTACCCTAAGATTTCACCTCACCCCATTTAGAATGGCTATTTTCAAGAATACTAGCAGCAGCAAGTGTTGGTGAGGATGTGCGGAAAAATGTACACTCATAGATTGCTGGTAGGATTGCAAATTGGTGCAGCCACTCTGGAAAGCAGAATGGAGATTCCACAGAAAACTTGGAATGAAACCACCATTTAACCCAACTATCCCACTCCTTGGCCTATACCCAAAGGACTTAAAATCTGTATATTACAGTGATGCAGCCACATCAATGTTTATAGCAGCTCAGTTCAACAATAGCTAGATTGTGGAACCAACCTAGATGCACTTAATAGATGAATGGATAAAGAAACTGTGTTATATATATATGTGTGCATATATATATGCACACATATACATATATATATAAACATATACATATATATAAACACAGTTTCATATTTATATACACACACACACACACATACACACAATGGAATATTATTCAATCATAAAGAAGAATAAAATTATGGCATTTGCAGGTCCAATGGATGGAGTTGGAAAATATCACGTTAAGTGAGATAAGCCAATGACAGAAAACCAAAGGTCAAATGTTTTCTCTTATAAGTAGAGTATGATACATGAGGTAGGGGGAGGGGGCAAGGGAAGAATGGAGGAAGGATGGATTGTGTAGATGGAAATGAGGGTTGGGGATGGGGTTGCGAGAAGAAAGGATAATGGAAAGAGACAAACATCATTACCGTATGTACATGTATGATTACACAAAGGGTGTGACTCTATTTTATGTACAACCAGAGAAATGAAAAGTTGTACCCCCTTTGCGTACAATGAATAAAAAAAGGATCACTAATTTCTCCAATGACAATACTATTTCTCTGATGTTCATGTCAATTCTGTGAATAAGATGAGACAGATAGACATGCACCCATATATGTGAGAATATATGGGAGTATTTACAAATATTTTTAGTATTTCAAAAATAAAAAAGGAAGACAAAGGGTAGAATTGCCTTTCATGCCATGAAATAAAAATAGTTGTAAAATTAAGTTTATTAAATGCTGCATCTAATTTAAAATAAATGCATAACATTCAGTATCTGACCATTTTTCTTCCTGAAATTTTGAAGGGTAATTATTTCAACTTTGGTACTAAAATATTTTTTAAAAATTGATTTGTTCTTCAGAATTAGTGCACATTCCTATAATCCCAGCTACTCTGGAGGATAAGGCAAGAGGATCACAAGTTCAAGGACAGCCTTAGCAACCTAGGGAGACTTTGTCTCAAAACAAAAAATATAAAATATAAAGAACTGAGGCTGTGGCTAAGTGGTAAAGTGGCCCTGGGTTCAATTCTCAGAAAAAAAAAAAAAAAAAGACTTCTTTAAATAGAATATAGGAATCAAAGATTTTTTCAATTAAAGAAGAAATTATTGTGCTTGCTTCAGTAGCATGTATGCTAAAAATTGGAACAAAGGAGAAATTATCTAAGAAAATAAATATCTGAAAAATTTACAAACAAGAAAATAAAATGCCTATGATTAGGAGGTGATATAAATACATTTATGTAAACTGTGCTAAGGAAAAGACTGTATCTACTCCACACTGTTTCTGCATTAAATGATAGTAGTTTAAATTGCCACAATTCTTCTCCAACTATATCTAACTAATTCTCACTTATTTTATATCTATCTCCACCTGGTATGCAAAGTTCTCATTAATTTGTTTGTTTGTTCATTCACTATTCAAAAGATGAAGCACAGCAGACATTATGTCAAGCATGAGAATTTTTTAAATGTATGACCTGTAACATAAAAATAATGTGAAGAATAGAACATGGAAGTTTATTAACAGAAAGAATATTAATGGTAATATTCTCAAGTACTATAAGGCAGTTCATCAAGTTTTGTCACTGATGTTCAAAGAGGCTGGAACAAATCATATCTAAAATAAAATGCATGTTAATGTCCATGCCTTTATCAAGGCATTCAAAATAGGTGTTGCAATTGGTTGTTGACATAATTGTTCCTTCTGCTAGACTCTGAGCTCCTCGAGGTTATGTTTTGTTCATTTCTGTATTCCCTGGACCTCCACCAGTGCTCAGTGCAACAAGTAATTATAACATATGTATAAATGTATCAATTCGTAGTGAGTTAATAGTTACTTTTTAAATCTGTAGTTCCTACTTTTAATGCATTTTAAAAATTATCTTTAAAATTATCCTTTTTATTCAATCTTTATAATAGTTTTACAGTTTTGGTATCATCATCCACATTTTATTAATGTGTCTATTAGGGATCAGAAAACATCAAGGAGCTTGTATAAAATCATCAAAGATGGTATTTAAGGTGGATTCTATTTGATTTTAAAATCATTTGCTTAATTGGTATACAATAAAATTTCCCAAATCATTATCATTTCAGTAAGCACAGAAAGACTCTGTTCTTTCATTCAACAATTATTTATTTAGTGTCTACTTTACACCAGACATTTCTAAGTCTGGGGAAAGAGCAAGAACAAAACAAGACACACCTCTGACCTCCCACAACTTTCAATCTCCTAAGGATATTCAATTTTCTGAAGAGTACCAGGTCCACTTTTTACAATTTAATATTTCGAATAAGGTAATATGATACCCTCCCACATAATTCGATTCTTGAATCTATCCTTCCCCACTAAATTGGACAAGTTTAGTTTGCCATCTACAAAAGAATTATACAATGGACATTTTGTCCTTGGTATCCATACAAAAAATTAATGATATAAAGTGTTTAGAATTTTTAAAACATTTTTTCCAAATAATAAAATAATATAGTAAATTGAAATCCACATTACTATCATTTCAGAGATGACAAATTATCCCAAGGCTTTGTTTTCTGAATATGTATAATGTGTGAGAAAATCTAAAAATAAGACTGAAAGGGGACAGGTAGTGGAAATTATTTTAAATGTTACTATCAGCTTTAAAATTCTCTGACATTTTCATGGTAAAAACTGAGTTAACTTATTTTTACTATTGTCGCATTAAAAAAAATACACCCTATACAGAGATTCATGTATATTATTTAACAATCCATGAGCCAGTAAAAAAAAAAAAAAATACAAACTCAAAGAGGTTATTTATACAATGGGGGCTTATATCATTGCTATTGTAGTCCACAGAATTAAACATAGCTTTATGTATTATGTTTGAGTTCAGTAACCAGTTTATGACAAGAATGTCGTTAACTCTAGACAGTATACAGACTATTTAAAATCCTCTCACAATTCATTAAAATTTTCCCCCTGTCTTCCTCTGGACATGCTACACTACCATTATAATGGCAAAATATATCCAAACATGATGGCACATGCCTATAATCAGATATCAACCTCAAGGTCAGTTTCAGCAATTTAGAAAAGCCCAAAGGAGCTGGGTGTGGTGGCATATGCCTACAATCCCAGAGGTTCTGCAGATTGAGGCAGGAGGATCCCAACTTCCAAACCAGCCTCAGCAACTTGGTGAGGCTCTAAGCAACTTAGCCAGACCCTGTATCTAAATAAAATATTTTTAAAAAAAGCTGGGGAACGTGGCTCACTGGTTAAGCACTCCTGGGTTCAATCCTGGGTACCAAAATAAATAAAATAATAGGCTCAAAATATTTAACATTAAAGGATATATACTTAAAGTATAGTCATCTTCCTATTCTTATACTTGCATATATACATGTGTATAAAATAAATATATACCAATGTTTCACTATATAAAATAAACTACAGCAGTAAGTTTTTACATTGCCTATGAGTTTTCTAAAATAATGCCAACATTTTCAATATGGATAAATTTTTTTTTCCAAAACATATTCTGACATCAGTATCCAAGTGGTGAGCATCCGTTGAACAAAACAATTTATAAAGACCTTTTTGTATATCCAAAAGTCTTTTGGTATAGTTTGGGATTCTGAAGAGAGAGATAAGTCAGAAAATTGGCTGAAATGCTCTGTTGAATATCATACCTATTGAACTGCCTGAAGCATTCACCAATTTCATCTTCTGTAAATGCAACCTGTTGCCTAAATTAGAGAAAGTAGTAATGTGAAGAATAAACCTAAGTGCTTCCTGCTTTGATAAATTTTCTGGGAAACATACAATTGACAAATACTCTATCTAAAATATTCAACAATTTTAAATGGAGTGCTCAAGAAAGAATATCTTCCCTATCAATTACATACAATGCACACTCCTACTCCTATTATTAAAATGTGTGTTATGTCTTACAGGCTACTTGAGTTATACTAATTACATATTATTTGAAACTAATTAGGTATATATTTTAAATGCTCTGATTTCAGAATTTTAACTAAAATGTTTTCACAAGTATAAATTAACTGTCAGAGTTTTATGCAGTAAATTAATATTTTAAAACATCATATGCAAAAATAGCACAAACCAAAGGTTAAATTTAAGAAATAAAAAAATGAAAAACAATCCTGGCCAAAAGAGTGACCTTGGGCTGGAGACGTAGCTCAGATGATAGAATGTTGTCTCACATGCAGAAAGCACTGGGGTCAATCTCCAGCACCATAGACAAAAAGGAGCGAACCTGCTTTGCATGCCCCAGCTAACAACTTTGAACATTTATATTCCCAGGATAGGCATTTATGACCTTACCTGTTGAAGTCTTACCCTCCTGTATTATGCCTGTGTACACCTTATCCTGACATGTCAAATTTCAGAATGAACTATAGTTAGTTCAGACATAACACTTGGCTTGAAAAGCCAATCTATTCCAATGCTACTGATGCATCAGGGAACTCTATGAGCATAATGCCACTTTTGCATTTGCTTATAGCACAAACATTACGTACAGGTCTACAAACCTAAGCATAACTGTCAGGTGGCCATTTCTTATAAATGTAGTTATACTGGAAGATAGCCACGCTTGTTCTTCTATACATCATCTGGCTGCATTCATGACACAAAGAAAAAGTCGAATAGTAGTAACAGAGATCATCTCTGGCTCTTTAAAAATGTCGCTAATCCCTTTCTAGGTGAACAAAGAAACCTGCATCCAATTGAACCAAGTTGCAGAGGAACTCAGAATATGCACAGACACACTTTCAAATGTCTATTAGCTATTCCAATTCACTTTGTTATGAGCATTATTTAACTATATCTGCCGTTACAACCCATCTAATATCAGATAACCCTCAAGCCCACCTTTTTATCACAATAACTCACAAGCTCTGACACCCACATCCACAGCAAAAGGCAGGTCCTTTTAAAGAAAAAGAAACATATTTACTGAATTTGTTATCTTTTTCTTTTTAATGCATCACTGAACAAGATTAGTGAGTGTTATGCCCCTACAATAGGATTGCGAAATTAAGCAAGTGCAAATGACAGCTACACTGTGAAATAAGAATTTCAGATGAGCAACAATACTTTTTTAGGGTAAGTAGGTCCACGCATTGCAGGTTACCACACACTCCTTTAACTATAACCATAGTTATATAACTTTAACTATATAACTATAATCTCCTTTCCCCATAACCAGAAATTTGTAAAATTATGAGAGGATATGTGTGCTCCTTTTATCACTTTGTTTCCATATTAACTTGACTTTAAGCCTGTTTACTTTTAGAGGCCTATCAGCTCCCTAATAGGGCTTTTGTTTTACTTGCTGAGACCCAGAGTTGGGGAAAAGCAATGATCCAAAAGATGAACTGTTAAAACATCTCTGACTATGCCCAAACATGACTAATCTTTAATCTCTTTGGTACAGGGATTGTGCTATTTAGCTGATTGTGCTATTTAGCTCTCCAGCCTTTGCCAAGTATCAAGCACTGTACAACCATTATACTCAGGAAACAATAGCTGTTTATCCTGGGTAACACTTCAATACCTAGCCAGGCTGACTGACCCCAAATGCTCGGCCAAGTTTAAAGAGGAAGATTCAAGGCAACTTTGTATTTTTTTCATTTCCCTAAATACTCTATTTTATATCCTCTTACTGTTAAATGACACTTCAGGAATAGTGATTTAAGGAACAATAACACTAACAGGTCATCATACCCTTTGCTTATTATGCTTTAGTAGAGAACATGCTTTTCCAATGATTCCTGTGAACAGAATCCACTACTCAGTGCCCCCCATTATGGATCTAATCTAGTACTTTCTTTTCCTTTCACAAGTCCCTTTTTCTCAAATTCTCACTCTTTACCTACCATACTTAGGAATCAACCAGATAAACTCTTCCACTAAAGAATAAAGTTCATTGTGGCTTACCTTCTTATACTTGCCAGGAACAACTGCATCTTAATAAAATCCAAGAACTGATCTTACTGTCAATTTGATTTCACACTTCAGCCAAAGCGATTTGTAGATCCAAGGGCTTCCTATCTCCATTTAAACATTCAAAAGAAATAACCAAGCTCCTAACAGAGCTATTAAATAAAAGGTCAAGTTTAAATTTTATAACAAGAAGTTATTTAATTACCATGTAAATACTATATTTTATTATAACTCTCATGGTTACTAATAAAAGCTTATGGTATTTCCATGTTTAGAATTTTTGATTTTTTTTTAAATTACTCGGATTTAATTAGAAAAAGGCAACCTCTCTGAGTGGATAAATTACAAAAAATAAGGACACACTTCTGAGCTGACTCACTCCAGCTAGGAGGCAAGGCATGGAAACTGCATATAATGCAGGAGTATTGAGTGATCCAGACTGGGTCTTATTTGGTATATGGCAGTGTTTATATAAATCAATTCACTATGGTGGCTATTAATGTTTGTGCTCTTGACTTACAGAGATGAAAAAATTCAATTTTTAATGATTTTTAAAAACTGTTCTCATTCTTAAGTCAGTTGTCTAAAAAGTTAATGTGTGAATGAAAACAGATTTGAAAATTAAGATTAACTTGTGTCCTTAATATTTAATGTGACATTTATAAAGCTAATGAATACACAACTGATTTCATGTTCATAAGATAAATGGTATCAGTTCATATATAATGTAAAACAATAAGATAAACTACAATTCTTTTTGACTATGATACAAAATTCATCCATTCAGTTAGTAGATGCACATTTCATTAATAACCCTAAGACAAGGCTCTGCATCTGACTTTCTTGCATAGCATTACTCCTTTGTCAACAAAATAGTAATTAATGGGAATACAAGGATAGTTTACAAAACAATCTGTATTCAAAATATTTTTTCACTAGAATCATATTTTAAAAACTTGAGGATATGTTTGTGTTTTTTTTCACTACAGAAAAACTACATTTATTTTGACTTACAAATGCAAACCAATTAGTGAGAGTAAAAGTTGTTTTTTGTTTGTTTTGTTTTTTCTGTTGTTGTTGTTTTGGTACCAGGGATTGAACCCAGAGGTGTTTTATCACTGAGTCACATTCCCAGCCCTAAAAAAAAAACAACTGCATTTTTATTCATCGTACACAAATGGGGTACATTTTTCCTTTCTATGGTTGTACACAATGCAGATTCACACCATTTGTGTAATCATACGTGTACATGGGGTAATGATGTCTGTCTCATTCCACCATTCTTCATTCTCTGGGCCCTCCCCCTCTCATTTCCTTCTACATAGAGTTCCTCCATTCTTCTTTTACCCCCCCCCCACCCCCCCCCCCCCTTTTGTGTCATCATCCACTTATAAGGGAAAACATTTGGCCTTTGGTTTTTTGAGATTGGCTCATTTCACTTAGCATGATACTCTCCAATTCCATCCATTTACCTGCAAATGCTGTAATTTTATTCTTCTTTATGACTGGCATCTAGGTTGGTTCCACAATCTATTGTGAATTGGGCTGCTATAAACATTGATGTGTCTGTGTTACTGTAGTAATGCTAATTTTAAGTCCTCTGGGTATAAACCCAAAAGTAGGATAACTGTGTCAAAAGGTGGTTCCATTCCAAGTTCTCTGAGGAATCTCCACACTGCTTTCCAGAGTGCCTATACCAATTTGCAACTCCACCAGCAATGTACAAGGGTGCCTTTCCCCCCATATTCATGCCAAATAGATACATATACCAATGGTACAGAATAGAAGACACAGAGACGAACCCACATAAATACAGTTACCTCATATTAGACAAAGGAACCAAAAACATACAATGGAGAAAAGAAAGCCTCTTCAACAAATGGTACTGGGAAAACTGGAGATCCACATATAGTAAATGAAATTAAACCCCTATCTCTCACCCTGCACAAAACTCAACTCAAAATGAATCAATGACCTAGGAATTAAAACAGAGACCCTGCACCAAATAGAAGAAAAAGTAGGCCCAAATCTTCATTTGGGTTAGGACCAGACTTCCTTAACATGACTCCCAAAGCACAAGAAATCAAAGCAAGAATCAATAAATGGGATGGACTCAGACTAAAATATTTTTCTCAGCAAAACATACAATCAATAATGTGAAAAGAGGACCATAGAGTGGGAGAAAATGTTTTTCACATGCACTTCAGAGAGAGCACTAATCTCCAAAATTTATAACGAACTTACAAAACTTTGCACCAAAAATACAAAGAACCCAATCATAAGTGGGCCAAGGAACTGGGCAGACACTTTACAGAAGAAATGTATTTGATTTACGAATATATGAAAAAGTTTTCAACATCTCTAGTAATTACAGAAATGCAAATTAAAACAACTCTAAGATTTCATTTTCCTCCAATTAGAATGGCTATTATCAAGAACACAAGCAATAATATGTTTGTTTTTTTCCTCTCTAATTCTTTATGAGACTGTGAAGAAGAGAATATAGTCTTTAAATCTTGGTGTCTTATTCAACATTTAATGGAACTCCTCTGTAAGTGTCACCATGTATATGTAAGAAACTATTAACATATTTTTGAACAAATGACTTACTGATGATATTTTAAATGTACTGAGTGTATTAAATCCTTTAAAAGAGAATGTGATAAAAACCAGTTAGAAAAATAAATGAAATTACAATTCTGATGTTGTAGTATTATGCTGACCATATTGTAATTTCAGTATCTGAAAAAAATATATTAGGAGAAAACAAGTTTCCAAAAAGAAAGAGATGCCTCATGGGATGAAGTAAATTCCTATAAAATTTAAAATTAATTTCAGTGAAAAATATTAGGCAATTTAAACAACTTGTGGGTATTAATTTGATGAAGTAAGTTCAGTTTCTTGATCACAAATCGTTATATTTAATTATTTAAAGCTAGAATAAATTGCTAAGTAAGAGCCAAATTTGAAGAATTTGCTATTCTATTCTTATTTTCCAAAATTTCAAAATTCTTACTATTTTATTATTAAGTTATGATTATCATGATTATTATTAAATTTCTATTATTTTTCAAAATGCTAAAATTCACTGTTCAGGCTCTAAGAAGAAACTTCCAGTTAAATCTAAAAATTGATTTTAAAATAACCCATGTAATTAGTACATATTTAATATATAAAGAACCATGACTGAAGGTGGTATTTGTTTTTATATTTTATAAATAGTTGTAAATAAAATTTTAAATATAAAGATTTTATTACTTCATTAGAAATCTTGAAAAATCAAGAATCAACATAAGAAAAAACTTATTAAACTCAGATGTTTTTAAAAAAATGAAAAATTTGAATTTTTGGTGAAATAATTTTTTTTAAAGTTGTTATATTTTCTGAAGTAAAACTAATAAAATGTTCTTGTTTTATATTTACAAAATATTTATACATACTAATGTACCAAATTATTCCTAAGCAATAGATACAAATCAAATAACAGTGATCTAAAAATCACAGTGTAAAACACCCTATTAGGACAAAAAAGAGGTATTATCAAATGCAAACTACTTTTAGATAGTCAAGGTTGTACCTACAAATGGTAACTCACTGACATAGTATTCAAGCGGCTCTGTGGCAAAAAGGCATTTCACAATATAGGAAAACTCCAAAAACACTGAGTTCTAGATTAAGAAGAGATCTTACAAAATCAAAAGTTAGACCCCAGACAAAAAGGTTGCACACACACTACACAACCACACACACACACACACATTACACAGACATCGCAGCCCTTCAGGAATAACTGATGACAAAACTCCAACCTTGTCCAGTCTAATCATTTTACAAGTACTAAAATAAGAGATGTAAAATAACTTTCCTAAATTTCAAGTACATAGGGACAGACTTGAAAAGAGAAAGCATGAATCATAATTGCCAGTTCAGGTTTCATTCTAGAAGAATACTCTGAATCTAATCAGTCACCAAGAACAAAAAACAAGTGAAATGGGATTAAAAATGTAAATTAAAGGCCCATTAATTTGATTAAATTCCCATTATTCAACAGTACATAATTTGCATTTTAACAGAGGTTTTCAAACTAAGCTATGGCAGAATATAACTGTTACATGATTTAAGCTAAGAGTTCTGTTAGTGAAACTCTAGTCACAGGAAAGAAAAAGTTAATGGATACAATTTTCTCAAATTTAAATTTCTTTCCATTTTTTCTTCATTCATGAGAATGTGATTTAATAAAAGCATGATTTTTTATTACTTTATTTACATTTAATAATCAATCTCCCATAATTTTCGAAGTTAAACACTATGACTCCCAGGTGCCATTCCCTAAATATTTGAGAATGGCTACAATACAACCTTGTGAATTAACTTTTCCAAATACAAAATAATTACATTTTACATCTGGAAAAAATTATTGTTAAGTTGGGAAATTATAAATTTTAAATCCCTGTTCAATAAAGGGAGACTTCTTAAAAAACACAACGGAAACAGGTAGTGGATCATATTCTGAAAAATATTTAAAGGCAAATAGATTTCAAAATAAATCAAAGAAAAGGCACACTATACATATGTCATTTTCCATATTTCAGAAAAAAATTATAGGTATACATTTTTTAAAAGCACCACAAAATTGCATCAAAACAAAAATGATATCCATCAGTAGATAAAACAGCTTGAGAGGCAGGAGGATCATGAGTTCAAAGCCAGCCTCAGCAATGGTGAAGTGCTAATAAGCAAATCAGAGAGTTCTTGTCTCTTAATAAAATTCAAAAAATAGGGCTGGGGATGTGGCTCAACCCTGAGTTGAATGCCCAGAACCAAAAAAAAAAAAAAAAAACAAAAAAAAACCTTGATTGCCTGATACAGAGGAAGTACCAATTTTAAAAATCAAAAAGGTATTTAAAAGAAAAAATTTAGTTATATAATTTTTACCACATCATATAAAATTATGGCTGAACTTTAATTGATAAATGAAAAATCTCCCCCATCCTCTCATTTATGAACACTTTTTACTCAGGTTTGGAACCAAACTCAAAACATCACATTGTAGATATATTATTTACCCAAATGTGTTCATATATGATTTTACTTGAGCCACCTGTCATTATGGTTTTAGTTATTTATTCAGCAAACTCTGCTGGCTGTGTTTAATTCATATTTGATCTACCTAAGTGACACAGAAAAAACAGTAGGTATGAAATAAAGGTTGAACAAATAAGCCACTGAATATCTTTGGCACTTATTATATCTATATTTCAAATATGCACTTCATTTATGAAATATAGCAAAATCAGTGAAATGAGATCAAGTGAATGAACAGATATTATCACTAATACATTTGGGAAAACTTCTAATTAAATAAATAATCAAACATATATCTTACTTTCTTATTGACCACAGGTCAGCTATATATAATTATGACATAATGTCCTTATTAAATTTAAATAGTGATTCAATAATGTAATAAATAATGTATTTCTTTACACAATATAGGACTATTAAATGTAAATATTTCTTCTTAATTCAAAATCAAGTAAAGAATAGAATAGCAAAATTGAGTAGCAGCAGACTATTAATATATTAATAATACTTAATATGAATATTTATTTGTCTATATTCCCCATGAGGATTTAAATTCCATGAATATGGTGCTTTCTATCTGATTTGTTCTTTCCCACCATCTGAGGGCCTTGCACACAGTTAGTTCTCATTAAATATGTTGAACAAATGAATGAATTATTCAGAATCTTGTGGCTCTGAATCTAGTCTCAAGACATGGCAGAGCTTTCATCATAGTTTTGCTTTTTATAGTTGCAAATGTTCTCATCTATAATCCTTGTCATAGAAAAACAGTGCACCTTTGAAAATATTTCAAAGTTATGATTATCTCTCCTTTTTTCCTTTTTAATACTGCTTTGATGCTATTCCCACTAACTGGTTCACTCCTGCATCCTTCATGTGATAATCTTTCTGCTTCAAGAGTCATGATTAGTTAAGAAATCATCTCTTTGAAGTGTTTCAACTATAAAAAATGTTTTCCCTATCCCATCTCATCACCACCTTTTTGAGGGAATGAATAAATTTAGGTACACAAAATGAAAAAAGAACTATGAATTTTGTTCAAGATTATAAAATTTTTTATATTATTGGTTTCTAGTTTGTTTAACTTATAGTGAAAATATACTACAGGCTACCTAGTGAATTTCACATCCTTAATCTCTAATATCAAAACCATTGCTACTGAGGATGATTTTGACAATGGAAGCTCAATATATCATTTACAACTGCCTGATAAAGTGATCTCTGAGCAAAAGAAATTCCAAAGACAAACTGGGCTTCCTGGCTCAAGCCGGTGTTCCTAGCAGCTCAGAAGGCAGAGGCAGGAAGATTACAAGCCCGAGGCCAGCCTAGGCAATTTAGCAAGATCCTGTCTCAACTTTAAAAAAAAAAAAGAAAAGAAAAAGAACTAAATGTAGTTCCGTGGTAAAGTACACCTAAATTCAATCCCTAGTATTGTAATTAAAAAAGAAACAAATTCCAAAAACAGGCATTCCTTTCATTTGTAAATAAAGGAATAAAACTACATTCTATTCTGTGGAATCACATATTTCTTAGTGTCCAGTTTGTGCAATAAGAAAGTGTTTGTATATGATTTTTGCCTAGACATATGTTAATATATAAAAGTGTGTGTGTGTGTGTGTGTGTACAGTGTGTAGAGGAGAGACAGCTCATGTATATTTATAAACATATCCACACATAAATAAAAAGCTACCATTTGCTCAGCCAAATTCATACAGGCTATGTGAAAAACCCGATATTTTAAAACTCGGAAGACGCTCACTGGGTAATTTATGATTTATTCATATTAACTGCACAGGGTTATAAATCAAGCTCTTCACACTCTGGTACACTGTAATAATACATCATACTTCTCACCAAAAAAGTCTTATTTGCATACATTCCCATTGTTTGTTTTAAAATAAATCTTTATTTTGAAGCAAATTTAAAATGCAAAATATTTATGGCATGTTATAAATTATGTGAATATTATTTTAAAGGAAATGGAGAAATGAAAACGATTTAAGCAAAACAACAAAAAAAGAAAAGAAAGAAAGTGAGTAAACAATGGCAAAAAGTACTTTATTTTCTTA
Source organism: Glaucomys volans (assembly GCA_020662805.1). NCBI lineage: Eukaryota > Metazoa > Chordata > Mammalia > Rodentia > Sciuridae > Glaucomys > Glaucomys volans. Next base: position 20,162 of record JAJEJO010053782.1, read on the forward strand.
AAGGTATCTTTTTTCCTCTCACTGAAATCTTTATGCATAAATGGAACAGATTTCTTATTTTCCAAGTAGGCTAAGTTAAAGTGAACTCCAGGCATAGAAGGTGTTTTAAACTCATGCTATTCTGAGTTACTGGAAAAGCTACAGTTCATGGGTAAGCAATTACGATGTCTGAGGCTTTACTTTGTGCTAGGCACTTTGTAAATGTTACCTCATTTAAAACAAGCTTACAAGAGATGACTCTGTATTCTTAATCTGCAAGTTAAAGAGGTTTGAGTTACAGACAGTGGCAGTGGCAACTCAAGGCCATTCACCATGCAGCTTGTCAGAGCCAAGATTTGAAACCTGCCTGATCTGTGGATTTTCTTCACCACTTGTTTTATTTCCCCATTATTTATGTTTTTTAAAATTATATATTTGTTTAAATATTGCATTGTCTAGCATCTTCATCTCCTTTATAAGAATGTCATATTTCATCCTGTCTTCCGAGTAAACTGACAAATGAATTTGGTATGTCTAGGCAAAGGGTTTTAGTCTTTCCATAGCCAATTAGTTTCTTCTATTAAAAAAATGTATTTTTCACAGCTACATACCTCCAAAACATTTTAAGGTCTACACATCAACTGCCATTTTAAAATGATCTATAAATTACAAGGAGAAAGACACTGCTATCTTTAAGAGCAGTTTTAAATATTGGAACTCATTTTCCCAAGAACTTTGTATTAATGTCAAATCACAGAACTGTTGATTAAAATACTCTATTAAAATTCTGAGAATTAATAACTTTGGATTCCTAATCAAAATAACAGCTAGCATAGTGTTATATGTTATAAAGCTAAAGATAATTGTCATTTCAGAAAAAATAAACCATAAATTCGGATACTAAATTTTAAGTAAAGGTATTGAATATATCAAGCAATTAGAAAGTCATGGCAAGTCTGAGAATGGTCCCTCTGCCCACACCACTATGGAGGCTCTGCACTCAGGACCAGAATGGATGGTATGGAGGGCCTGGGTAGAAAAAAATCACTGTATATGATTCTCACTTATGACAACATAAAACCTGGTCAGTTTATCTGTTTTTGATCACCACTTCCAATATACCTAGGGGTCATTTATATTTTCTATTGTCTTAAAATGATCAATTATGTGCATTAGCAAGATGGCTTAATGAATCCCGGTATTATGTATAATTATAGTATACCAATAGAATTTTTTAAAAATTGTGTCCATTTAAAAAGTGGTCATTCAGAGAAAAAAAAGAGCCTGTGCCTAAAACTAGCCTTTGTTAAGACTCTAGAGACTGAGGAAATCCTGAAATAGAAGGGTGTCTTGAGCTGTTACAAATGCCAGTCAGAAAAAGGACCAGATCCTAAACAGGAACAAGGCTAGGGAGCCACTGGGAAATATGTGCCAGACCACAGCTAAAAGCATTCCTCTACATTGAAAATATGCAGAAGGGAGGCAAAAACTGTTTACGTTAGGCCTACATTACATTGGCTATGGGCAACTTGAAGGGACTATTTGAAGGTGGGGAAGGCTTAGGACAAGAGGTTAAGAAGTAATTACTACTGGAAGAGGTGGCAAACTGATGGATGCTGAGGGGCATTGAGAGTTAAGGATTTAACATACATTTAGGAAAGTAAAAAGGTATATGGGTTTTTTTTTTTCAGCTGATGGCTTGTTAACTGATTAATCTCTTCTATTTCTCCTTCCACTCCATTCCATTCTCTGGATCTGTCTAAATTAAATTTAGAACATCTCAGAATTTTTCTCTTACCATATTTCTCATACCATCTTACATTATAAACCTTACTAAGAGAAGAAAAACATCCAATACAAATAATAATACTCTAATCATGAACATTTTTTTATGTTGATCACTTCTGCCTTGCAAATAGAGAACAGGGGGAAGAAAGATTAAACATAAAGTGGGATGGGGAGTGAGAGAAAAATGGAGGAACTTTAGATTATGTAGAGGGAAATGAGAGGGGGAGGGGGTGGGGGTATGAAAGATGGTGCAATGAGACAGACATTATTTCCCTATGTATATGTATGATTAACAATAATATGAATGTACATCATGCACAACCATAGAAATGAAAATTTGTACCCCATATGTGTGCAATGAATCAAAATGAACTCTGTAAAAATAAAAATAATAATAAAATTTAAAAAATTATATGATTCAAAGTAAAATACATGTGATATGTATTTGGCCAGCAGATGATTCAAAATCATTTATCAAGATTTTGTATCACATGTATTATGGATAAAAATATGATTTCTAACATCTCAAGGAATTGCAGGCTAAGTTTCTTACAAAAATATTCATTTATATTCATGTAAATGGTTAGGTACACATACATGTGCAACTCTAATATTATTATAGTTTCACTACCTACTATAATGGTTTTATTTTTTTTTATTTTTTTTTTATTTACTTATAGATTCATTGAACACAAATGGAGTACAGCTATTGTTTCAAGGGTTGTACACAAAGTAGAGTCACACCATCTGTGCTTTCATGCATGTACACAGGGCAATGGTATCTGTCACACACTCTGTTATTAATTTTACCCCCCACCCGCCCCCACCCCTCCCTTCCCTCTATGCTAGCTATCTTTCCTCCATTCTTGCCATCTTTCCCCCCCCCCCACATTATGCAACAGCTATAATGGTTTTAAAATGAAATAAAGAGGAGCTGGAGTTGTGACTCAGTGGTAGACCACTCGCTTGGAAATGTGAGGCACTGGGTTTCATCCTCAGCACCACATAAAAATAAAATAAAGGTATTGTGACCACCTACAACTAAAAACATATATATTTTAAAAAATAAATAAGAAAATCGGTGGAAGCTAGCAAGTCTTTTCATACAGAAGCTAAACTATGTTTTTGTGTATAAAATAGACAACAATTACAATTATAGATTGATGTATAGTTGTGAGTTCAAATCAATTTTCACTTATTTGCTTAAGTACTTGCACTACGTAGAAACCGACATGGCTTTGCAAAGTATGAATACTTCCAAAACAATTCAATTCTGTACTGTGGTAAAGTCAAGAGGCAATGTAGATTGAGAAAAAGCAATATACTTAATTTGTGAACTTCAATGATTGTTTTGATTTTAAGTCATACAAAATCCATAAAAAAGGATAATTTTGGGACTAAAAAAATCTATTGTCTAAAGGGGATTTGCTAGGAATATAATAATTTGAGATAATGTCTGTCAATAGTTATGTCCAGGAATAAATCAAAGAGATATTAACCACAAAAAATGCACATGATGTTTTGAATAACAGAATTGACAATAGCACAATCAATTCTCTTTCATATGTTATCGAGATTATTTCCTAAATAAGGAAAACCATCCTTCTCTTCATTTATGAGGTTCATCTTATATATCAGTGTTACAGCTGTAATTCTCCATGTTATTTATGCCATAAATCCCTTAAAACGTCACGCTGCCTAAAAAAAGTTCAGTGTTCTATAGACATTTGAGATCCCCTTCCATGGGTGTTTCCAAATCCTTCACGGCTGACCTCTCTGTTTCTTTAGGAATCCTTTCCAATTACAGTATGGTACCTCAGAACTATTGTACCACTTATCTTCTTTACAACTTAATTTAAATGTGACATATGATTTCTAATAATATTAATAATGTAACTCTCAGTTACTGGAAAGTTAGCATGAAAGTGATGGTAGATATTTCTTAAATACTCTATACAAAAGAAAAAAACTCAGGAGAGTAATAAACATTTTCCATAAATTACCAAGCCATTTGATATGCTGATGTTTTTGTTTTAGGCATTTTGTGAAATAAGAGCCTGCTCACTTGCCTATTCTAATATCTAAAGAAAGTAAATCAAGAGATTTCACGTGTCACAAATGCTCCCAATTTCATAACAGATTGTGGACATATCATATTCATCATAGCTATGCCAACAACTTTAGGGAGAATGAAGAGAAAATAGGATTAGACTTCATGTTTTATGCCTTGAAATCCTATTAATGGTTGACAAGATGCTAAGAATGATTTTAAACACTAGGCAAGGAAGATTTAAAAAAAAATCTAACACTTTACCACCACCAGTTCAACAAAGAACAACAGTTTGCCTTCCTTTTTGAGAATTCAACAGAAACTGAAATAATATCTGCAAGATGTGGAATGTTATCACAAATGTGACTAGCATCATAGGTCAGATTCTCTGAGAATCAGACTCTGAGCTAGAGATATTTTTTCGCAGAAGGGTTCCTGGAAACAACATCCAAGGAGGAGAAGGGCAGCAGAACTGGTCACTCATTGGAAGAACACTACCCTGGGGCAACAGCATAACCTCTGGCCAGGCAACTCTTAGGCTCTGGGAAATCCCTGCACAGAATTCAGCTGTGAGCTCTAGGCAGCTACATTCCAGGCAATTGAAGGTAAGTATAAAGAGGCTAATCTGAACAAGGCATACAACATTCATTATGTCAATTGAAGACAAGGACTTTGAAAATAAAATGATGTAAATCAGAGTTCAGCAACCAATAGCCTTAGTCTATATAAGCAAAAGTCCTTTGGCTGGACTGGGAAATTGCCCTCTGGTTTTATTCCACTAAAATCACAAATGATTAAGGAGAACTGATGTTCAATTGTACTGGTATTCAGAATGTATCCAGATCAGGTGGCATGTTGCAGTACTCCAAACATACAAACATACAAACACTTACATAAAAAGAGAGCTGAGTCTAGGAGATTATGTTGGGTTTGCAAAAGGCACAATGAAATCCCCAGTCAGATAAGATTTTCTGCAGCTCTGGAAGATTTGGTGAGACACTTGATCTCAAATTTTGCTCATCTCTGTACCCATATCCTGACTGTGCTGAGATTTTTTGGTACATATTATTAATTAAGTAAACTCTTTTATTTACCTTGCTGATATCTGGGTCAGCCTGTTCATCAATCTGGAAATTGTTAAATCTATTAATATTCAGTACTTCATTCTATAGCGTTGGTGATATTTTTCATTACTCAAGCTTATAAAATCCTTAACCATTCCAAGATAAGTTATATTTTTCCTTTAAATTATTGCATATTTTACACTTAGGTCTTTAAACCATCTATAATTTATTAGTTATGTATTATGAATGAGGATCATGGATCTTTATAGAAATATCCAATACATTATCACAAGAATAGTCCTCAATCATTCCAATATCTTTTCTACATACTTGAGTCATCTATTTTATCATTTTATTGGATCTTTTATTTTAATTAGGGTATGTTTCTAGAATATGTCTTCTAATCCAATGATTAGTCTGACTCTTGTACCAAATTTCCTCTTTTAAAAATATATTATTAGCCTGGTGCAGTGGCACGTGCCTATAATCCCAGTGACTCAGGAGGCTGAGACAGGAGTATCACAAGTTCAGAGCCAGCCTCAGGAATTTAGTGAGGTCCAAAGCAATTTAGCCAGACCCTATTTATCTAAATAAAATATAAAAAGGGTTGGGGATGTGGCTCAGTGGTTAAGCAACCCTGGGTTCAATTCCTGGTACTGGAAAGACAAATACACACACACACACACACACACACACACACATATTATTAAATTAGGGAATGTAAATGGTTAGAAAATAATAATCACTGTATGGTTACTAACATTTTTTAAGTCTATTTACCCATGCAGACTACAACTAGCATAATCTTCTCAGATTCTAATAATAATGTGTAACTTCATAAGTATTTACAAATTAATTAATAACAAGGTATTTTTCATATCCACTCTTCCATGGCAATATGGTATGTCTCTTCATTTGGTGAAGACTTGTCTTGGGTAACTTTTCTTATTTTTATCATGTCCCTCATGTGTTTCTTAAATGGATCTTATTTGGAGATATTCAAAATGTTTATGACTATTTTTACAAATATTTTGGAGAAAAATTTCTAAATTTTTGAATATCTATAAGAATATCTATAAGAAAGCTGTCATCTCAGATATTTTCTAGTAACTTTTTCATCAGACTGCATTATTAAACACAGATTTCAAGAAAACTTATAACAAGCAGAAATAATCAAAGCAAACACAGTAAAAAGTATTGAATTTTAACAGTTTTGAAAAAATATTATCAATAATTAATTTAAAAGATCTGAATATGTCAAGCATGAAAAAAGTCTAAGACTAAACCATATAGTTCCTTATAGGTGTGTTGTATAATAAGAAACACATTCATATAAAGGACACAACGAATTTAATGTAAAAGAATAGAAAAAGATATACTGTGAAATATAAGGTGTGAACTTTCCAATGTGCATTTATATGCATTTTTACAAGAGAGAAAGGAGAAGGTGCCAAGGCGGGGGAGAGGGTCCAACAGAAAAAAGGGAGAAGGAAAAAGGGAGGGTGGAGGAGGGAAGGAAGAAAAAGAAGGAAGGAAGACTAGTAGCAAAAACATATAGCTATTAATCGAGTTTTTTAGGAGACAATAATGTTCATGTGAAATTATGTTTCCCGCCTTTTAAAATAAGACACTGAAGAAATTGTAAGAAATTATATGATTTACTTAGAGCACTCTGAATTTAAAGACAAAGGAAGATGTTTAGAAATCATTGAATTTAATTGTAGTTCTTTTGTTCTTTATTTACTGACTTATTCCATTTGGATGAAGGAGGTAAATGCAGGATCATATGACCTGCATTTTCAGTCTGAAGATACAGTTTGAAAGCTCTAAATGAGTCTCACCTATATGTTCAAAGATAACTGAACTTGAAAATTATATGACTTGTTCTACGTCGCATAACTTCTTTAAAATGCCCAGTCTATATGCTTAGCAAAGCACTGTCTCATATCAAACATTCTTTAACCTGACTTTAGTCAAGTAAGGTATCTTCACATAGGAAGCTGTCATTTAGAGTACAGGGGTAGGTAATATTTGCAGATGAAATTATTTCAGTGACCTGATTTTTAGCTGGCTGAATAAGGATTCCAGAATACAATCAAAGATAAAATGTTCATAGTTGATGCCTTCGCTGAATACTTTAATATGTATGAATGGCAACTTGAGTTTCTAGCGATCACTTAGCATGCATGTTTAAAAGTGTTACCAGTCCTACAAGGAAGAGGGTATCACAATGTTTTTCCAGGCAGGATGAAATTAGAAATCACAAGGTAACACTCTACCAATCCAAAGTAGTAATGATTAATGTGTTTTTCATTTTTATGGCTTATCAATAACCAGTTTACTGGGTCAAGTTAGAGAAGGAAAGACTTAAATGTCGAAGGCTGTGTCTGCAGACCTTCCTAGGGACAATGTAGTACATACTCAATCAAAACTTGCCCTGAGGTACTGGGGAATGAATTTGACGAAGTGTGCATGTATGAATATGTAACATCAAATTCCATTCTTGTGTATAAGTATAATTCACAAACAAAAAAGTTGCCCTGACCAAATAGTTTTTAATGTTATAGTGTTATAGTATACATAATATTTTAGGTAATAATTTTTTAATTTCCTATAGTCATTTACTCTCTAGTTTTAAAAAATATTAATTTCAATATTTCTCAGTATTCCTAAAAATACAAAAGTATAAAAACAGTCCTTTCAGTAGTAGAGTTATAAATTCCACACACTATTCTAAATTACTAACTGATTATGGTGAGGTAATGACAATGCAATGATTATCTTAAATTTTTAAGAACAAAATCTTGGGACATATATTTGTCACCCTTTACCAATTTTCTATTCAAAATTTTTTAAGATTCCCCCCAAAATGCCAGAAAATACCACTATGGTGAATGTAACATGAATGAAAAAAAAATATGAATGAATATATGTATTTCTATCATATTACTACAAGGAATGGTTACAAAACATAAGTACTAATTTGAATTTATAGATAAAAGAAAGAAAAGTTTGTGAAGTATCTTCAAACAATAATTATAAAAATGAATAATAGCTCAAATTGTGTTTACATTATAGCCAATGTACACTGTGATATTTTAAAATATCTAAGTGATACCTACTTACTTTTCACCTTATTTTTACAATGTACGAAACCAAACCACAAAATGAATTCACAGGCACAAATTAGTGGCCAGATTTGATCATAAGAGTGGCATACAAAAAATCTGGAAATCTCAATGTATTCACAATTAAGGTTAAAAGAAGCTCTAGAATTTCTAGTCCTTCTAGGAAATTTTAACTTAAAATAGACTCCTTGGAATTTTTCAAGCATTAGTAACTTATTTTTCTTCTCTGTATTCAAAGAAACTATGTAAGAATGAATTCTGTTTTCTCATAAACAAATCTCTCACTCCCTTCACATCTGACTTCCCTTAACAGTCTATTAGGACTCTCAACTATTTTTCTGAATCACCTTAGCAATCTAAATCTATGAAGAGAAAGATGATGATCTTAACTTTCAATTCCAGGTTTACACTGCATTATTGAATTCTACTCATTATTAAATATTGCACAGTCCACTTGCATTCATTTATGTTAATAAAAGGAGAATGAATAATGAAATATTTAGAAGAAAATTTTCCTAATTAATTGAAAGTTGAGTATTAGGGTGTGCTGTATTCTTTTTAACTATCTCTGTAGTATAATTCTAATGGCTACTGAATAACTCTAGAGAACACATTTGTGATAGAAAATTAAATAATATTGTCTAATGCTTAGTGTCCCCTGTATAGAGATAAATGTCAGAACCAAACATTCAGGGCTGCTCTTAGCACATAGGAGACCTTTGTACAAATTCATAAAAAAAAAATGGTGTTCACATTGCACAGGCTCAATGATTCTAGAGCATGTGGCTTTAGCAGTGAAAGCTAGTCTGGATTTTAGGTTTCTTTCAACTTCCTTGACTATATGATGAACAAATGGCACATCCATGTTCATCAACTCCATACAAATTAGCAATGAACACTGAAAAGTTGCTTAAAAAGTCCATTTGATGAAATGTTTTCTTTATAGGTGTTCATATTCTATAAACATAAGAAAAATCAAATAGAACATCAACCAGCAGGAAAAAAAAAACAAAGTAAAAATATTATTGTACATGTTTGCAAATTCCTTTATTTTGTTTCATTTTAGGGAAAGTAGAGGCAATCTATCAATCCATACTTCATTATTCTTAGTAAAGTATACACTCTACATACTATGAAATATCTACAACTCTTCAGACTATCAAATATCTATGACAAAGAGACTCTAAAAGTCTGGGGAAACAGTATACTGTTTTCTCTCATGTATTCTCTTGTTTGACACATTTTAAAAAATTGCTTCAATCTCTGAAAGCGGTAACATCAAGGATTCTTACTAAACAATGATCAATATGAGCTAAGGGTCTAGTTCTAATCAAAAAACTAAGTCAAGTGAACATTTCAATCTATTATGTGATCAATTAAACATAGACCTCAGCTACTCTCAGTGGTTGGCAAAAGGACTGTAATGCCCATTTCAACTTCCCTGTACATACCCTCCATTACCATTTTGCCCTGTGAGGCTTCTAATGATATACATTTGAATCAAATTTCAACTTAATCAATTGAAGCCCAGAGGAATAACACTAATCAAATGGAGCATATGCTGGGAAGTGTTCTAAGCAATTTATATACATTTTGTCATTTAAACGTCACAAGAAAGAACTTCTATCGTCCTCATTCCATATATAAAGATGGAAACTGGGGCAAAGAGTGGTAATGTAACTTGTCCAAAAGTCATACAGATTCTAAGTCAAAAATAAGACTAGAAGACAAGACAGGTTTGTTATTAACCACAGAGCTGTTTATAATTACTCCCCAACTCCTTTATCTCTTATTATTGATCCTCTGTTCACCTCTGGTTACCTTCTCTGCTTTGTTACAGCAAACATTTTGCTAGCAAATACATTTTCTGTTCAAATCTAGGCCTATAATAAGTTAAACAAATATACAGCTGACTGTTTACAACAGAGAGAAACTGGGGAAGATTTAATCAGCACACTATTAGTCACATTCATCAGTATATATTACTGTTCTGTGCACACCAATGAGCTAAATTCTATGGATTCAACAAAAACAACATTGCCCTTGCCTTTATATAAATCTTCTCTGACTTTCAGTATAATCATCAATATTATCGCAAATATGCTAGACAGGCCATACAGAATATATGTTTTTCTATGGACAGCACTGCCAGCATTGACCGAGGCCAGAGGTCAGACTTCTTTCCCATATCTCAAACCTAAATCACTCAAGGAAATTCGTAAGTATCATATCTTAATAATTGTGAGCTATCAATCCAATCTTCCAGGCTCAAGAAACCTAACCTAAAATGCTTATTCTGAGGATCCAGGGATGACTGAGGGGCAGAAAATATTAGAATGCTTCATTAAAAATTAGCTTATACTGATGGCAATACAGGACACAATGAGCCCATTGAAAGTCAACACTAGATTATAAAATACAAAGTGCAACATAAGGAAACTGAGAAACAGTGACTCCAAAAATGTCTTTGTTAAAAATCAAATTAGAAAAGCAAATGATATAATTCAGGAATCACTAAAAAGACCCACTGTCAACACCAAGGCCCCTGGTGTTTATAAAATTAGGAAACAGGTAAAAATCATGGTTCCAAGCAGCTGACAGCATTAGGGATCCAGTCATGAAGAAACTGGAAGAAAGTACTGGAAAAGAAATTCCTCTAGAATTCACATTACCAGAGCAAATTCTATTTGATTTCAAATAATAGAAATTTGGGGGTCTTGGGTCAGGGATATACCCACAAGTAGGGGGTTAGACAACTACTTAGGGATCCTAGGGAAACTGCCCAAGAAGACAACTACACAAACTTGACATGTGCCTGTTATTACTATCTAATTCTAACTTTTCTATAGTAAGTAGGAAAAGCAACCAAAATGGCAAAAGTCCAAAAACAAACATTTTTTAACACTGTTAGGTATGACTCTGATATGTGAATATTCATTAGTATCTAGTGCACCTGCCTCTCCTTTTTCACATTATGTGTTCACACTGCTAAATTGAACTCAGAGCTCCATATTTATATACTATGAGGATTTCTCTCTTAAGAAGATGATCAACCAACAAATAATGTTTTATTGGATTAAAAGTGACAATCAAGACAGTATGGCACTAGAGAGACAGTCCGTCACTTTCATTGCTATTATAGGATCTAGGTAGATGTGACAGAAGGTTATATTACAATGTGAAAATTAGAGTGTTCTCCATCTCTAACAAATATGCCTCCCTCAAAAGACTGGTGACTACGTAACCCCCCCTCCAGAGATTGAACCCAGGTGTGCTTAATCACTGAGTCATATCCCTAGTCCTTTTGTATATTTTATTTAGAGACAGGGTCTCACTTGCCTTAATTAGGGTCTCGATAAGTTGCCAAAGCTGGCTTTGAACTTGGGGTCCTCCTGCCTCAGCCTCCCAAGCTGCTGTGAAAAATACTGGTTTTACTTTTAAAAATAATACACTGATAAAATAAAACATTAATTCATTAATACAATCACACAGGAATAATTTTGATGATGAGGGTAACTCTCCTGGAACCAAAACCAAATATGCTTGCCAGAGGAAAAAGGGTAAAAGTGGATCAGACAGGTCTGAAATGGGAACAAAGGGGAACGTGCATTGTTGCTCCTGCTTATACACATTGGAACTGCAGCTCTAGGGCAGAAATCTGACTTATACCTACTTTAACAGATTGATGGTAAAGAAATCTGACCTAAATGAAGCCTCAGAGAAAGTCTACTGGAGAAATAATGCCAGAATTTAGGCCAACAGAATCTACAACGACAAAGGAAGAATGTTATATACAAACCTGGTAACCATACGTTCATAACAGACTATGGAGCAACCGCCTCCCTAACACAGCCTGCTCCATGAGCCCATTTACACAACTCAGTGTTTTCCAAGACTCTCTGTCAAGGCCAAGACACTCCTACTACATTTTTTTCCTTTATACTTTGGAGTCTAAATTAAGTAGTAAACAAGCTTCCATATAGCTTCCTTTAAAAAAACAATATGTACTTTTTCTGACTTTGGATTAATCTGAGTTTTCAGTTCATATGTGGAATGCTCTTTACCACCCCAAAATCTTAGCTATTTCTCATATTGATATAGCAGAAAGGTCTTAAGCTTCCTTTGGCTCAGGCAAGCCTGATATTAAATACTGGTGCTATTATTAAATTCTATAAGTTTTTGCCAATCCATCATTCTTCTTTGAGTAAAAGTTTCCTCATCTGTAAACGAAGTTGAGAAATCCAACCTCATATGACCTTTCTTAGAATTGTATTATATAATGTACAAAGGCTGTCTGGAGTAGTACTTGGAGTATTGTAGGGATTCAATAAATTTTCAAATTAACTTCTGTAGCCTAAGTATTCTTAACAGAAGAATAAGAAATTATATTTAACCTAAAATAGTGTTTCCAGTGACAAAAATACCTTCCAACAAAAAATAATTCCACCAACATTTTAGCTTTCTAAAAAGAAAACAAAAACCAAACACAGAAGAGAACGTGTGAATGACAGAGTCTGAGTATGAGAGCATGTGGCAGAAAATGGGGTATCCTAAAAAGAGGTGAGAAATGACCAAGTTGACCAAAAAGTGATTTTGGTTCATCAAAAGTGAGTTTGGAGAAGAGGGAAATGAGAGGGGGAGGGAGTGTGGGTGTTAAAAATGGTGGAATGAGACAGACATCCTTACTCTATGTACATGATGATTAAATGAATGGTATGAATGTACATATGCACAACCATAGAAATGGAAAGTTGTAACCCATTTGTGTACAATGAATCAAAATGAAGTCTAAAAATGTAATGTAAAAATTAAAAAAAACTTTAAAAAGTGAGTTTGGCAAAGGTAGTAAGGAAGGTGGACTAATTCTGAAAAGTGAACGACTAGTTCAAAAACAAAAATTAGGTTGACACAAAGTGAGCTCAAGGCACACACCTATAATTGCAGTGGCTTAGGAGGCTGAGGCAGGAGGATTCCAAGTGCAAAGCCAGTCTCAGCAACTTAGCTAGCCCCTGTCTCAAAATTATATATTTTAAAAAAGGGCTATGGATAAGGCTCAGTGGTTAAGAACCCTGGATTCAATCCCCAGTACCAAAAACAAAAAAAGGCTGGAGTTGTGGATGAGTGGTAGAGTACTTGCCTACCATGTGTGAGGCACTGCATATAATTCTCAGCACTGCATATAAATAAATAAAATAAACAACTAAACAAATGTTTTTTAAAAAGGACAAAAAAAAAAAAGTGAGCTCAGGTCAGGGGCTAGTTCCCAATACAAGACAAAAGTTGTTGATTGAATCTGGTGGTGAGGGAAGCAGGTATGTCCAATGTCCACAGGCAAATCCAAAGTTTGGCACAGAGACAAGACTTAGGATTAATGAATTCACAGCCAGGAGAAAAAAGTATCAAACCTCTATAAAAACAGACAAAGCTGCAGTATTCCTAAAAGTTGCTCATCTAAAGGAATTAATAAAATTATGCCAACAAATATATCAAGTGAGGAGCTACACAAACATGTCTTACTAAATGGAACGGCATTACATACCTAAATATTATAATATTAAATACACAGAATGGATTGGGATGTTGTGAACAGGAAGCACTTTTTTTTTTTTTTTTTGGGTACTGGGAATTGAACCCAGGGGCACTCCACCACTGAGCTACATCCCCAGTCCTATTTTGTATTTTTTATTTAGAGACAGGGGCTCACTGAGTTGCTTAGGACCTCGCTAGGTTGCTGAGGCTGGCTTTGAACTCGCGATCCTCCTGCCTCAGCCTCCCAAGTACTGGGATTACAGGCGTGCACCACCACGCGCGGCAGGGAACACTTTTCTATTTCAACAAATATGTTCCTTTTGTTATATCATAAAATGTAAATCAAATCCCTCTCATTTATTTTCATCTAATACCACATCAGAATCAAACATATTTACAATGCATTTAAAATAACTACCACTGAAAATGAGACCATTTAATCCACCTTAAGCGAATTAATGAGATTTATATAGAAATATCACATAATTGATAATGAAATTTGTCCTTGTGCATACCAGCACTCTCACTGAATAGCAATGAAAAGAATTTGGAATTTAAAGTTTTAGTTTATCTCCATTTTGTATTTTGTTCATTTGTTATTGGAAAATACAATAGGTGTTTTTGCAATGATGAATAAGGTAAGTATTGAAAGAGAAAGTGCAGTAGATTTGTATATTTCTATCATATCAGCATCTGGGAAAAGGAAAAACATGATCACATGAAGTGCACATAGCATATAATCAGTAATTTCATACCCAATTTTAAATAAACATGGGAAAACAGAATTCAATGCTGGCTGTTACATATGCTCACTTTATTTGAACATTTTAAAGGTTTCCTTAGTAATAACTATAAAGATCTCAGCACATAGTGATATTATTTGTTATAAAATATTATCAGTGTTAATGATAAAATAACATGATTCCAATTGCTTTAAAAGATAAAAATGACTTAAATTTTAAGTAAGATTAAATAACAAGCACTGAAATACTCCTTAGGAGTGTGAGTTCCTATAATTACATTTAACATTTAAAAATAAATAAACTACTGTGATTGCAAAGAACATAGCTGTGTATGCATAATGGGATTTGGAAAATTCCTTCAGTTTCTGATACACAGACTATGTTGCATTAAACAAAGACTAAGCTGCCATTAGTTGAGAAAAATTACATGGCGTCCGTCATCAATCTAAAACTAACTGAACCTGGCAAAAAAAAAGTTCAGAACAGTGAACTAGATTTAGAACCAAATGCTTTTGTAGCTAAGTCTTTTAACTTTTGTTTAAAATGCTAGTCAGTGTGTTTTATGTTTCCAAGATACACTCTATTAAACATAATTTAGGACAAAAATGAATTCAAATTGAAAAATGCTCCAAAACGCTAAGGCACTTGAACAAGAATGTTTTAAATTTCTTACATTTCCTTTTTATGGCCACCAATTAAAATACTAATATATCAAAATATATATAAATATAAATATGAATATATATATACATATGTATGTGTCCACATGTATGTATACATATGTAACCAATTGCATGGGGTTTTTTTTAAGCATAAGTTACCTCTCTTTTTTAAATTGGTATCATCATCACTCACCTAGTTTTTCAAGGTAAGCACGAAAGTCACCTTTCAACCCACACCCAACAACCACTGTTTCCTTCTCTACTTTTCACAAGTGCCTCCCTTCATAATTATTCCCATTCCTGTCCAAGCATGATCTTCTCTCCTAGAAAATCAGAAGTAATTCCTGATTGACCTCAGTGACAAGGTTGTTACCCTCTCCAACCTAGTATTTACCATGTGTCACAGTACAATCATGTCAGCATGCTACTTGAAATGATCCAAAGGTTTCCCTTCACATGTCCTAACCAACTTTTAAGACATCCTATGGCCATGCTCTCCCACGCATCTAATACCCTAGGCACATTAGCTCTGCTCACTTTTCTTCTAACATATCATACATAATCATTCTTCTAAAAGTATCTAATGCTATCCCACTTACTGGTCATATCTTGCCTATATTCAGATTTTTCCCACAATGTTCAATGCAGATATAACTCTCCCAACAACATAACCAATTTCCTTGTGTACTTTCCAAATACTTGATTTGAACTGACATTCCTGTTGTCAACAAAGTGTTTGTTGAATGCTGGTATTCTCAGCACAGGGATGGAGTAGCATTCACCTTCCAGAACAATGTACATACTAGGTTCAAAAAACATTTCCCAAACTAAAAATAGTTGAATTAATATGTTCTACTGAGTTGAGTAATATGTTATAAGAAATAAAAGAAAAATTTAGTAATTTTGATGGAGAAAATTATTCTCTGGAACTCAAATTATTCCTTTAGTTGAAACTATATCATTTTCACTGGGTAGCATTAAAATACACTAATTTTTAGACAAGAATATTATAAACATCATCTTGAACCATACATCTAGTCAAAGTGGTGATTCTGGAAAGTAAGCATATTTGACAATTAAGCTCATAATCTCAATCAATTTGATTCCAGGTGGAAAGATGATATTTCGTGTAAACTGAGGGCTCTAAAATTATCCATATTTTAATAGTCAAGATTAGAATCTGGTCAATGATTGATTCAATACAACAAACACAATTTTGACAATGGAAAAGAGAATACTGACTCAGGCATGTCCATGCACTCCTGGGTAAGATCACTTCCCACTCAGAAGAGTTATCTAACCTGCATGAAGGACAGGGAGAATTTAGGAAGGAACTTAACAAGGGGTGGGAGGTACAAGTTCCAAGGAGGTGGAAGAGTCATCTACAAAAATGAAGAAACAAATCAGAAATAAGAAATGAAACACTGTTTATCTTGACTGAAGTTTATAATTTGTGGAGGATATTTTTGGATTTAGCTAGTATCTGTTGGCATGCAACCCTGGGGGATAGTGAATGTCAACAGGAAAAAAGTAGGTTCTATAATTCTTCTTTAAAAATGTAGAGGTAGGGGCTGGAGATATAGCTCAGTTGGTAGAGTGCCTGTCTGGTAAGCACAAGGCCCTGGGTTCAATCCCCAGCACCGCCAAAAAAAAAAAAAAAAAAATGCAGAGGTAATGAAGACTGGTTGTTAGAATATAAAGAGAATCTTTACAATAGTTGTGGAAAGATTATTGAGCAGCAACATGTAAGAGAAACTTACAGGACTATTTTTGGGTTGTAGAACATGCTGGATGGCAATATTTAGAAGAACTTTAAGCATATGAAGAATACTGTAGAGAGAGAATGATGAAGTAAACCAGGGACACAGATAAAAATGAACATGTGCCTCTCATTTATGGATAGCAATTTAAAGAGAATATAGACAAAGAGTATGCTGTGTGTCTGAATAAGAAAGATAATACTAACATTAATCAAGAAAAAATATGTAGAAACTATTGCTATTTAGCCAGTGACACTCTTACACTATTTCCAGCCAGAAGCCTTATCAAGCATTTAGAGACACAGATTGGATGTCAGAAGGTAGAGGATTATAGAAACCAATTTAAGAATTACCTTGAAAGATACTAAAATTGATGTAGAAAGAACTGATCAGTTTGAGAAGGGAAAGAAAGTATGAAGAAAACTCGCAGGGAAAAAAGAATTTTAAGAAATTGGTTTATAACGCCTCAAAGAGAAATGAATTCAGCTATTAGTTCTGCTACTGACTAGTTACACAATGTTGGACAAACAATTTAACCTAAGTCTTTGAATGTTGTGGCGATCAAATGGCATAAGGTTTAAATGGAAAAGCACATGACTTAAATATATATGAAGATCTCAACAAGTTAATTGTAATTTTATCATTACTGTTGTGGTGGCACTGACCATTATAATCTTCATTATTTAGAAGAGTACTAGAATAAGAAGAGAAAAAGCTCAGAGCTATGAGAATTTGGGAAACTGTATCCCAATACAAATCATGTTAAGGGAAATAAGTAGAAAATCATGGGTCATCAAACTTTGATACATCACATCTTTTCTGATTTTAAATATTTCAAATAGTAACCCAGTTATGATTATCTGCAGATGCCAGCCTCTTTAGGGAAAGATATAAGGAATCTATTGGCATGGCTGATATGTCTGAGAAGTTTCTTGAGGCAACAGATGGTGTTTTAAAAATAGGCATGTGAATCACCTGTTACAGACTTGAGCTGCCCAATTACTGAGTCCTTCTCCTTTGTCAGAGTTTCCAAAACGAACTGTGGAGCAAAGATATTCTAAATTCAAGTCATAAAGTGTATATAATCAGAAATATAGGACAGATGCATCACTGATGAGAATAAGTGAAACTGCAATAAATTTATTGCATATGACTTAGGTATACAAATGACACTTAGTTGCATATGTAGGTGTGTCCATGTGTGTGTGTGTATGTGTAAAGGAATAAAATAGAAAAAAAAAAAAAAAAGAATGGTGACATAGGGTGAATGTAGGAGGAAAGTGAAAAAATGCATTTTCCTGAAATTTATACATCCAAGGGTCATCTTCTTAAAATAAACAGGAAAGCTGTTTAAAAATTCAGCCAACATGGTATTTATATCTGCTTCCTTAGCAAGAAAAATGTCACCTCTGATATATAAAAGGATCACTCTCAAACATTACTTGAAACCAGATCCTGAAAGAATAAGCTGAGAATTAGCTGCTCTTATCAAATACTGTCTTTCAAACCCCTAAGGTCTATTTTATTTTTAATAATTTGTAAGTACAGTGACCTCAGAGTTAATACATTTCACTCAGCCAGATTCACAGCAAAGCTTCCTTTATTAGACATAGCCCAAATTAAGAAGTTTTAATTTAAAAAGAACACTACAATGTAATGAATGCTGTTTTCATGTGTCTTGATTTTGCTATATAATTTATTTAGCTCAGTATTTTCTCCAGGTTTCAATTTCTTTCAACTCAATACTTACTGGACAAGAGTAACATATCATCATTAGGACCCATCTTAGGGTCTTCACATACATGATTTTGCTCACTATATTCATTCATTCATTCAACTAATACTTAATTTTTGTTAGGTTCCAGGCACAAACCTGAAGCTGGGATATAGAGACAAAGACAGGCAAGTCTCCTACAGAGCCTAGACTATGGAAATTAAATTGATTTTTAAAAACCATCTCAATAAAGGGGTTCATTTCCCATTGTCCATAGTGTTCTGAAGGAAATGTTAAAGTGAGAATGATTTAACTACCTAGTTTTATATTATCTTATGTATTGTAGCATACAAATTACTAAAAATCAAACCTAATATTCATACCTTCTTTCTTCCCTTCACATTCTCATTTATTATTTATAAGGTATATTTATCTTATCACTTCATCAGGAAAATGCTTACATAGAGAGCATATGAGGAGTGACAAATGTTGGGTATAAGAAATCCCAAGAAGTACAACAAAAGTTGCCTGACCCTAATGAGTTCTTCCTGATAGTGAGGGAAAACAAAGCAGGTAAGCCTGAGGAAGGCCATAATAAAAACCTTCTAAGGATGCTCACAATTAGCTTTGGATTAAGTTCCAAAGGTGGATGTATGTCATAAGAAATCAAGGAAATACATCATTAATATCCAGTAGAACACCTGGCTCTGGGCAGAGAAGAGAAGGCAAGTGTCAGGAGGGAAAGAGGAGATAAGAAGGACACTAAGAATTCCAGGCAGGAGCTGAGTGGGGAGCAAACTTGTCCAAGTTAGAGCCAACAGGGGAGAACCTTGAACTCACAGTATGCTTGAGCAGAACCTTGCCCAGGAGTTTTGATCTGCATACATTAAGGAGATGGAAGTAGTTCAATATTTTTAAGGAGTTTGGCATGGCGAAAGTGATATTTTAGAACTGAAGATTCTGAGAGCAATATTTAGTTTGAAAATGGAAGTAAGAGAAAATTTATCTAAGTTAAAAGGTTACAACTTCAATATAAACTCAAAAAGCAATAGCAGTTAGAAAACACACATAGAAAACTGTTAAAGATCAAATAGACAAGATACTGTGAGTGGTGAGATGAGTGGCAAAATAAAAAGAAAAAAGGGAAATGCCAAATTTACTATGATTGCTAAGAAAACAAAATAATGTCCACTCACTCCCAGTAACACCCAGGTTAGCACCCAGCTAGCCTAAAGATTTTTAAAACCATTCTTATGTTTTTTTATGTGTGCTTATTATGTTTATTTAACTTTTGAAATTTATGAATTAAATTTAATTCTAA
This sequence comes from Glaucomys volans, assembly GCA_020662805.1. Lineage (NCBI taxonomy): Eukaryota > Metazoa > Chordata > Mammalia > Rodentia > Sciuridae > Glaucomys > Glaucomys volans. The sequence goes on from JAJEJO010053782.1 coordinate 39,900, forward strand.
CACTATATTTTTGGTTTTGGATCAATGGTATACTGATTATTATTTTTACCTAAAATTTGATTTTCTAAATTCAAGTGTAACATTTTTTTCTCCAAATTTATTTTCTATTTTTTTTTTTTTACTTTTTGTTTCTATCAACATTATTTAAGTCAGTATTCATTTTGAAGTTCAGATATATATGTAGTGAAAAAAACAAAGTTGCTGTGTGCTGAAGGTTTATTATATTTATGGTCCTGGAAATTTTAGGCAATTCCACGTTTTCTCTATTACATATGCGCTCGTCACTTGCAAATGTTTATCTCCATACCAGATCTTCCTCTTGGGTCAAGTAAATACAGCATTGTTCTAAAGGTCTTTTCTTCTATATACCTTACCATTATGACTTTCAGGAAACTGGCCTCAACAGTTAGAGACTGCTCTACTGCTACACTTCACTTTAGGGTCACCGTGCCTCTCTGTGCCTCTGAACATCATCCCTCTACCTGGAATGAGAAGCCTCTGATGCTTTGTCTCCAAAACTTCTTTCCTTCGTGAATTTTTGTAGATTTCATTGCTTTCCTGTGGGTCATACTGAGGAGCTGGAAACGATGGTTGTGAGAAATAGAGACTTGAGTTGATTGGTGGAAACGTGGGTCCACGGCGAGAACTATGATTGGTCCTGCTGGGGTGGTACGAGGTGGTTCGGGGATTTCATTGGCCCTTAAACCAATAAAAGGCTATGCAGCTTCCACAATAAACGAGTCTGCGGCCACTGGCTCCTGGTTGGGCTTACTCAATGCCCGGTGTCTGGCTCGTGATGCCGTGTCCTTACCCCCCATTGTGAAAGCCCCCAGGACCCACAGGTGTAACATTTTGGTACCCAATGTGTCTCGCCACTGGTCGGCCCCTTCGGCTTTTCCAGGTAAGGGCCCCTCCCAGCACTTCTTTGTGCCTATTTGGGATTTTGTTGTATGTTGGTTGTTATACGGGTCTAACAGGGTAAGGATAGTCCCTCTTTTCACCCATTCTTTGTATGTCTTGTATTGTCTTTCTATGTCTTCCGGGTTCATCTGGGCCACTTGTTTTGTGCTGATCATGCCTGAGCAGTGAACCCAACCTTCTTTTGGGTTTGTTGAGACACAGTCACAGGCATATGGCCTGCGCCTAACAAGCCCTGGAAGTCCCCTGTGGAAGCACCAACTTTGATCCATAACACTCCTAGGGCCTCCTTCTGTTTTATCTTTCACTTTTGTTTTAAGTCTCCCCATTGTTTTTGTCTTCCCCTTCTTTCCTTCTTCTTTTTGCCTTTCTAGACTTCTCTATTATTTTCTTCATTCTTTTCTCTGTACCTTCTCCCTCTCATAATTTCTCCTTTGCTACTTTTCACTCTGTGTACAATTCTTCCTGAATAATGGAAAATCTTCCTTCTGTGCAGCATGCTCCACAACTTGCCACCCTTAAGGTTTTACTCTCACAAAGAGGTCTTGAAGTTACATCGTCAGACCTTGATAAATTTTGGAATGAGGTTCTAGAACACATTTGGGATCCCACCGTTTGGATGTGTGTGCTATTTCTGGCCACAGAACGCAAAGTTCATGAAGGACACTTCCCCCTCTCCCCGCCCCCTTTTTCCCTATCCTTAGCTATTATGCTTCCCTTCAAAACTCTTCTTCTGATGACATTATAAAACAACACAACGATTCCATTGAACGCAAAAAAATTGGCCCTACACTCTTCTGTTTGTTCTCCTGCTACACATGACTCTGATTCTGAGGAGAACGTCCCCTCTACTTCTGACGCCACTCCCTCTGCCCCTCCTTCTACCTTTTTGCCCGCACACTCCTCTGACATTACCGAGAGATGCGGAGAAAACACCCCTATCCTATCCTCCCTATACCCTCTCATGTTCCTTCTCCTTCCCCTTCTGCACCCCCACCATGCCTTCCCGGCCCTAAATGCCAAGGATGAGCCTTGGGTTCCTACTCCTCTTGGTGACCTGACCACACTCAGAAAAGCCGCTAATGAATCTAGTCCCAACTCGCCCTTTTTCCTTCAAGTTCTTGAGCAATGGACTGGCCGCCTTCAGACCCCCTATGATTGGAGTACTATCCTTAAGGCCTGCCTCTCTCCAGTCCAATATTTACGATGGAAAGCTACCCATGACATGGAGACTGAGACACAAGCTAGGCAGAATACAATCTATAAAGAAAACATCAATCTAGACGTGCTTCTTTGCCGTGGGGATTATACACACCCCAGAAATCAAGCGATGATTGACCGCTGCATTTAATTCCAACAGGTTAAAGACCTTGCCTTAAAGGCCCTTAAATCTCTAGCGATGCCCCATTCTTCTGAACTCTTTCAAAATCTCATCCAAGGTCCCAATGAATGGTTTCCTGATTTTCTTACAAGAGTCCAAAAGGCTGTCGACTGCACAGTTAATGGTGATTTTGCTAAGGATATGTTAATCAAACAAATTGTATGGGAAGGAGCTACCACTGCCATCAGAAATGCTATTGCCCCTGTTCACTCTGATTCCCTGGCTAAATGGACTCAAGCTGCTCGGGAAACACCCCCTATCACCCCTCCTGATCCTGGTTTACTCTTCTCTCCTATGTCTGCTCTTGTTGCTTCCATGAATAAGCTCTCTGCCTCTCTTTCTCAACACCCCCTGCCAACTGATGCTTACCAAGCCCCCACTCAACGACCTCCCATTTGCTGGGGCTGTCAACAACCTGGACATATTCTTAGGAACTGTCCTAATCAACCCCCTAAGGCTGCCAAACCATGCACTCCCTGCCCAAAGTGTCGCAAAGGATATCATTGGGCCAAGGACTGTCTGACATTCTCCATCCCAACAGCCTTTAAACTTCATCAGGGGCAACCCTCAGCCCTGCAAGTAAGAGGGATACCTTCTTCTCCTTGTTATCAATTGAACATTATCCATTCTTGAAACCAAACCCAGAATGACCTTTATATTTCCCCTGCTTACAAGCATTGGGGGGCTCATTCCCTGCTGCAACTCCATTACCGCTGGTAAGGTGGAAGGTCCCCCTAACTTCTGCCTGGAAAGGTCCACACCCTTTACTTTCCCAGGGAAGAGGCTTCGCCTGTATCTTCCCAGAAGACGCCTCTGTCCTGGTCTGGGTCCCTGCCAGGAATGGTCATCCTGCGCTTGATGATCCTCCTAACTTACAATGAAAATGCTGACTTTTCTCCTAATTCTGGCACAAGAAAGTGATTTTTCTTCCCAATATCAAGGGTTACATAATCCTAGTCCATGGTTCACTACCCTAAGTTGACCAATTCTTGGGCCATTAATATTTGTTCTTCTTATCCTTTGTTTTTTGCCTTTTCTTAAAATGTTGCATGTCTTCCTTACAGGTTCGAATCGACAATTTGAGCAGATCTGTGGCTATGTTTATGAGCACGGAGCCCCAGTATACCTGCCTACAGGACCAAAACCCTGAGTACTTTGGAGGCTCAACCATCCCAGGATGCCTCCTCCAGACAAGCAAGAGAAACCAAAAAGAATAATAAAACTCCCAGACCTACCTCTTCTTACACTAATATGTCACCACTGGAACACCTTGATAATGGCCGGTAGTCAATGACGGGTAAGATCCACAGAGGAGACAACCTAAGACAGACACAGCCATTGGAACATTGTGCAATCTAGGCAAGGGTGACCAACAGCTGGTAGTCAATGATGGTAAGATCCCTGCAGGGGACAACCTAAGACAGGGAGAGCCACACCCCTTTTGCCTTCATGAGGGTTGGCCACCCCATGGTAGCATGCTGTCACTCCTGGCCAGTGGACACATGCCTGTACAAATAAAAGGGGAAAATGTGGATCATACTGAGGAGCTGGAAACGACAGTTGCGAGAAATAGAGACTTAAGTTGATTGGTGGAAATGTGGGTCCATGGCAAGAACTATGATTGGTCCTGCTGGGGTGGTGCGAGGTGGTTCGGGGATTTCATTGGCTCTTAAACTCATAAAAGGCTATGCAGCTTCCGCAATAAACGAGTCTGTGGCCTCTCACTCGGGTCATGCTTACCCAACTCCCGGTGTCTGGCTCGTGAAGCTGCGTCCTTACTCCCCATTGTGAAAGCCCCCAGGACCCACAAGTGTAACACTTTCCTATATTTTAGCAATATTCTTGTACATATACATATCACTTAAGAACTTATATGTTTCTTCATCTACCTACTTCAAATCTACAATGAACTCTCCCTACTCTCTGCTCCTTGAAAACAGAAACTGCAGTCAGATTTGTATCACCAGTGCTGATAGAGACAACAAATCACAGTATCTGCTCAGGGAGTGAATCAGAGAATGGGTACACAAGAAACTAATCAGGTTGTCCACAAAAGCCATAGGCACTGACCATAGTCTTTTGAACATAGGATATGGATCAAATTACATATCCATGACATTTTTCCAAAAATGTAATCAGAATTTTGAAATATTTTAAAATACAAAGAGAAGCTAAAATGAAATACAGTAGTTATTTCTACTTTTTCTTTTCAAAAAAAATTTAAACTGAGACATATATGCTAAGCACAAGATAGACTACCAAGTTCAGGAAGGAGTACTGTTATAAAAGTTGCTTACATTTTGATTCATAAACTTTATTTTGTACTCACTGTCTCTTATTCTTGATTATATGTAAAATAAAACTACTTCTTTTTTCCCATTCATATTAATGAAGTTATTCAGAGTATAGCAGGTCTGCAAGTATTTACATATTAATTTTAAGGTACAGAATAAATCATAAATTTATAAAAAGTATCTATTATGCAAGTTTCAAATCATATATATTTTGCATTAGGAAACTACTTTTAATTATATTAAATATTATATTTAATATTTTAAATATGATGGATTATGTGAATAAGAAGTTGGGTTTTTTGTTGCTGTTTTCCTTTTGGGGGATAATAAACACATTTCTATTTAATGAGATTTGGGCCACAAATATACTTTCATTTTAAAAACAGACATTCCCTTAAAATTGTGTGGTAAATGAATTTTATGAGCAAAACTTCATGTATACACGGAGGAAATGTTAATATTTCACATTGGAAATTGTGCTATGACATTCACTTTACTAAAGGGACTGACATTTTCATTTTTAAAGAGTATTTTGACTGGATCTTTAAAAAAAATCTGATTTATGTGACTTGTAGATGTGGATCTTTTTAAAGGTAAGAACACTTAAAATAGGTTAATCAGCATTTGTTTTAGGTTTCAAAGTAGGTTTATACTTAAGCATCATGTTTTAATGAATTTATCATGAAGTGAAATTGCCTCAGTAAGGACGAGCTGTTAATTTGTCATGTTTGGTAACAGAGCACTTTTCAATGTGATAATGTTTTGCTGTTGTAAGGCAGGATGGAGGACAAATTCAAAATAGTAAAGAATTAAAGCAAAAAAATATGGTTCTGAATCCTCAGATATAGGGATAAGAAAACATTTTTTTTAATCAGAAATGAATGATAAACTACTTTTTTAAAAAAAGCATGAGATTATAAACACTTTTTTAAAAAAGAATATCAGATTATACATGCTGTTCATCTTTATTTCATTATAGTTACACATAATACTGGGATTCATTTTGACATTTTACAACCATGGAATATAATTTGCTCCGATTCAGTCCCCAGTATTTTCCCTCCTTTCTCCCTCCTCTCTCCCAAGGATCTTTCCTCTACTCTAGTAATATTTTTTCTATGTATTCATATATTTTTTAATTAGTGCATTATGGGTATACAAAGGTGGAATTTTCTGTGAGCTATTTATAGGTGTACCTAGGAAAGTTAGGTTGGATTTATTCCACCATTCCTTCCTTTTTTAATTCCTCCTCTCTACCCCACATTCCCTCAAACTAGGTATATTTTATATTTGTATATTTCATATATTTTATATATGTTTTTAAATATGGTAGATTATGTAAAATTGAGATGTTGCTTTTTTGTTTCATGTTCTAAATAAAGAATAAAAATTCACTTTTGAGTGGAGAAAAAAATAAAGAAAGATGATGTAGGGAATCAGTAACACATTAGAATCAGAAAGGACAAAAATGATAATAAAATGAAACACATTTCCTTATATTCTCTCCATCTGACACTTATCATATAGCTCTTTAAAAATAACTGTAATTGTTCCTTAACTCGCCATCAATATCCAATAAGTAAAATAGTAGGTACAGACATCATCACACATGAAAAATCCCAAAATGTAAATGTATGCAATTATTACTAAGAGATACACAAGAATGAAATTATACATGTACACACATCACACAACATACAGTGTCCTTATGCTTGCATAAAACCAAGACATTCACAAAGAATAATTACTATTAAGCTGATTTATCTTCATATCTCAGCTGATAAAAGTGTACATTTTTTAATATGCGAGTGTGAATGTGAAAAATATAACTAAGGTCTGGTGGTATAGCTTAGTGTTCAAGTGCTTGCCTCGAGTACCATGTGCAAGGTCCCAGGTTCAATCCCCAGCACTACAATTAATGAACAAACATATAAATAAGTTTGAAGGCTGTGAAATAAATCTTGAGCAGTTTCCTCTCTAAATATTTGTCTTACATTGAATTTTTCTGATCTAGCAAAGATACTTAAGTCTATATGAACATCAATGTTTTCTAACCTCTTTAGAAACAAACTGCCTAGTAATAGACTTTTAACACTTTATAATACACAAACTGCTAACAAACATGCACATGACTACAGGTTAGCCACAAGGAGGCCCACTAACAGAAGTCTGTGGTATGTAAACACACTGAACATTTAAAACCATTGGTTGTGTAAATATAGGAAGGAATATTAAATGGCCCAGCATTAAAAGGTATTTAATTTGGAATCTGAAATATACCTAGAAATATTTAACAAGGCCTAGTATTAAAAATTAATATCTTGAGATTTTAAAAATTTTATACTATGACCATTAAAACAGTGATCACTAATAAGTTTACAGTGGAACTACTAAAGTGAAAGTGGCCCAATGAAGATCAAATCCCCATTAATAATTCCAATTCGAACTTCACAAAATAACAAGTAATATTGTCTAACTGGGAATTTTAAGCAGAGAGGTAATGAGGTGTAACCCTTGGGATGATTTCATTGGCCATTTTATGAAGAATGGATTGTCAGTGGACAAGAAAGTAAGCAATGGACCAGGCAGGAGACTGATGCAATTGTCCAGATGAGGGATAACACACTTAAACCATGCACTTAGAAGACAGTAAGAAATAATCACATTTAAGACATATTTTAGAAAATGGGATAAAATATATTTGGACAAATTAACTTTCTTGCTAAGCCTGTACAAGTCTGAATTAAACCAACCTATTTGCACATTGATAATAAAGATATATGAGTTCATCAAGAAATGTACCAATGTAGGCAGTTTAAGACATTTACAATGAATCCATAAGTATCTGGTGGATTTTGAAATTACAGCAGAGAATTAGAAAGTGCTTTTTTATTTTACTTGGTAAATGTGCGACTGTGTTTTTTTTTTTCTTAATTCATTTATAGTAATGATCATGAACTCGTTTGGAAAATGATGTCTCTATCATGTTTAAAAACATCAAATCAATGTCAAAGTCAATGATTCATTATTAATTTTAGGAACTATATCTTCCACAAAATAAAATAATTCTATCTGGATAGAGGATATCAAATTCAAATGGTGATCTCACACAAAAACTCACCAAAATATCATACTTATGTATAATACCATGTATATTATGTATTATACCATGTACTATTAATAAATTATTTTCAATGTATTTAACATAGTAAAATTATTCTTTAATTTTAAAATGTGGATTATTTTACTTTTACTTTAATATTATGTACCATAAATGGAATTATGAATTATGTGTTCTCAATTTAATGTGTGAAAACTTCCTCTCACAGAACTTGATATTTTTACTTCTCAGTGACCATGCTGGCATATCAATCAGTTTTGTTTTATAAATGTAAATTAAAACATTTCAAAATCCATTTTTGTTTCAAAATGAGAATAATTACATGAACATCTTCAATTCTACAAGTCTTAATTTTTATAAGTTAGATCAATTAAATGAAGCTGTGAGAATGCTTTAAAATCAGTTCCAATCAAAAACTCAAAAAATTATACATCTGAAGAACCTTGGTTGATGTTAAAATCATTCAATGAATAAAAAGCTAAAACTCCACTAAATACAGTTGTATAAAGAACTCTACTTGATTTAAAATTATTACATCTCCAATTTGAGAACAGTTTTAAAATAGCATTATTCATACCAATCATTAAGCATGCATTAAAAATAAAGAAGAAAGCCATTCTGTGTCCATTATCTATTCTGACTACAAAAACAGAGGATTGAAATCAGAATATTTCATTTTCATCACTATTCATATCACATAGAATTTCATAGTCAGATGCCATATAATTTCAGTTGAAGATGCATGTACAACTGGACATAGTAGTACGTGCCTGTAATCCCAGCTACTCAGTAGAATGAGGCAGGAGGATCACAAATTTGTAGGCAGCCTTCGCAACTTGCAAGACTCTGTCTCAAAATAGAAAATTAAAAGTGCTAGGGATATAGTTCAGTGGTTGAGCACCCCTGGGTTCAATTCCCAGTACAGAAAGAGAAATGTTGAATAGCATTTGCTTTACTTCTTCCATTTATACCATGAGCCACTGTGTCAAAACCTATTACACAAAGTTCCAGAAAGGGTTAACCAAAAAGATCATCTGAATTCACCACAAATAACAAGGTTAACCAATGCAGAATTTGCCAGCAATCTTCCCACTGTGACAGCTGCAGACCTCATTACCGTGGTATCATGTTTCAGAGAATATAGTAGAGGATCCTTCAATAAGCCCCAATCAAGCCATTCATTCCACAGGTATCTTCTAATACCCAGTGTGAGTCAGCCTTCATATAAACACTTGAAAAATAACAATATTGGAAACATCTAATTGTTGTCCTTAGGAAGTTTACATTCTATTAAGGAGGCTGGGTCAGAAAATCAAACAGTTTGCATGAAGTAGATGGCAGGAATATAATAAAACCTGGATTTTGTTGAGACATTTTAGAGGGTCCAATTAATGTGATCTAATGAAGGACAGCTTCTAGAGTGAGCAATACAGAGGCGTCAAAATGTTTCCAAAGTCTCTGATGTAAAGGAACTGTTATTTATTGATAGAAGGAAGATGGGTACAAAGAACAGCAGAAAATTGGAAAAGCAGAAAGTTGTTTTTTGTAATAGTATAATTAAGAAGAATAACAGATATCAAATTGATATTTCAAGTAAGAAACTGATTAAGTATAGAACACATAATAAAAGTCTACCTACTTATAAATTTGGGAGTCAATGACATAGATTCATATTTACAAAATAGGAAACTGAGAGATCCACTATAAATCCAAAACTGAGATGATGAGCCTTGCAGAACTTCAACACTTAGAGAACAGTTAAAGGAAGTGAACATATTCCCTAAAAGTAAAAAGGAAATCATGTATTTAAAAAACTAAAAAGACTTCAGGAAAAAAATGGTTATTGAATTCTTTGAATATTGCTGATATTTAAGTAAGACAAAAATGGAAACTGTCTTATTATATTTAGTGATGTAGACTGACAGATTAAAAAAAGAAACACAACTTCTCGAACCTAAAATTAAAAATTACCCTACATCAAAAGGCATTCTTTTTGTGAACATTTCACCACTCAATACAATAGCCAAACAATTACACCTTATATATTTAATGGTAAATTAAAGTTAAGAAACTTTTATTAATTTTGTGTTAAGCAACATGCAACCTCTATGGGCTGATGAGTCAACCCAGAATAAGACATTAGACACAGTCTATTGTAAGCTCACACCATAATGAAATGATGTTATAACACACACACACACACACACACACACACACACACACCCCACTGAAAGTATCAGACACAAACAGGGCATAGGGCAGTACAGGGGTCAGCGGTCACTAGAATATAGAAGAAGAACAAATGTATTTCCCTATTCTATGCATTTTTATCATTTCAGTTATATCTTGAAATAAATCAGTATCAAGGAATTGAACTTAGTTCCAGAGAAAAGTTAATTGGTTTACATATACCAAATTCAGCAAGTGATTCTGTAAAAGTTAAAGGAAAGCCCAGTGGGTCCAGTTTGTTATTAATAATAAAATAATAACAACTTACTCTATGTTGGACCCTTGTGAACACAACATATTCTGACTCCATAACTCTCAATAAACTATGATAGTAACTATTATTATTCCCATTTTACTGAAAAGTAAACTAAAGTAGAAACAAATTCATTAACTTATCCAAGTTCCTTGCACAAAAAGTATTACCGCTATAACTACTGTGTGCTACTTAACAGCTTAAACTGTTTTTGAAATGTGTTATAAGACTATATCAGACAAATACTTCATAAATTTTTATTAACATCAATAAAATGAAAACATAGCTTTCTGAAGATGATCTAATATTAATCTCCCTTTTCAAATGGTTTTCTTTTCATTCAGTCTCATCATTTTCTGATATGATGGTTTCAAAATCAAACGTTAATATTCCAATTCATTTCACTGATATTTACTTTGCTCTCTGTGTGGCACATTTTAAGATAATTGACTAAATTCTACCAACAAAAAATATAGAACTGTTTCATCTCCATGGAAGTGGCTGGAGGAGTTAGTAAACAGATCTGGTTACCTGAGACAGAGCACTCCTTCAAGGAAGAGCTTTCCTTTCTCTCAGCAGGTCATTCTGTGTGGAGCCTTCAGCCTCTGAGAGACTCAGCTTCCCCTGACAAAAGAAGAGACACCTGCCATCCAAGGAGAACCTTCCTGGGCATGGCAGCTGCTGCGGCCAGATGGCCATCACATCTACAGGATATGTTTTATAGAGGGATTGTTTAAGTACCTTAAAGATTCAATTCATGGTCAATGCCTTCTGCCTCAGATTCTTTACAAGGTAGATTGTTTCAACTAAAATGATAACATCTACACAGAGATGGTTTGGTCACAGGTAATGACAATGGTTATAATGACATAAAACTTAAAATCAAAGAGAGCAACTATTTACCTTAAACTGTCCATGGCTCACATTTTGGGGAAAAGGCCAAGGCACAGGGAAGGAGAATAGATATTAATAGCAATCAATGCCTACATGAATATCAAAGACACTGACTATGAAGCTACTATTTAGGACTGATTACTCTTTTAATTACCACCTTGAGGTTTTACTGATGTAATGTTAACAGGAAACTACTTCTATTCTTAATGACAAAATTCTCAGCAGCCTATATTCTGATATTAGCATATCAGTCATATGGTACACTCAAAGAAAAATTTGTAATTTTACTTACATAGTGGTAGATTCAATTTCTTAACTCCATATTATCTAAGGGGCATTAAAAAGTACCTCAACCCCTTACAAGGATGAAAAACGAGAGAAATTAGGTACATTATATTTTATCAAGTCTTACTTATTGATATTTCATCTGTTTTATTGATTGTGGGTTTTAAGTACAAGCAATATTAAAATGTACATTTCAGTAGGAATAAAACATCTTGGCTAAAAGAAGAATGAAACATAAAAATAATTTTTCATTTGAATTCAATATTGTTAATGCAAGTTGCATGTACACAGTCTTATTTTTCCTACAGAGGTTGTACTCTAAATTGAAATGTCATTGATGTACTTTTATAAATCAGAAGTGCTAGTTCATGTATATTTTATTCTCTATACCAATCCTTTTAGGACATAATTAAATGCAAACAAACAGAAAAGAACTAACTCGAATCAATGTGTCCTTCTGAATGACATATCCTTCATACCTGCAAAGCCATCTCATCAGCTAGACGACTGCACTCATGCTCATAAATTTGACAAGGTTGGTTGATTCCCTTCCAAACCCATTTACATTTAGAAATATGTAGCCACACAATATATTTTTCTATTAATTTATAAAATGCTTCAGTTATGATGAAAGGCAAATTACCTGTTTGATTCCAAAGCACAGGTTAATATTTTGATTATTTTTATATCTCGTTGATGTAGAGCTTTTGAATATAAACTGAACTGCTGGACAAATTTTGTTGTGTTTTAGATGACAAACATGTAGTTAGAATAGTGCAAAGCTGTGGATGGGAGCATCTTTCATTAGGACCACTTAAGCCAATATAGGGACAAAATGATTCATCACTTTAACTCTATAAGCCATTATTTCTAATTAAAAACTAGCCCATAAATACCTATTTTATTATGACATCTGTGTGGTAAATAAATTCATGCTATCAGTTAAACACTCACCAAGGAAATTACCTTAAAAAATTACTTCATTTCCAAGTGTATCTTCCTAATTAAAATGACTATTTCCCATCCATATTTCTGAACTGCAATTTATAATAAATTGAGAACCTCAGAATATCCAAAACTTAGGCAAGCTATTGCCCTAATTTCTTAAATCAAAATGCCTACAAAATAGAAAAAAATTAACCACATACTGCCTTTTCCCAACATGGGCATGGAAATAAATAGCACTACCTCATGTCCAAAGAGAAAAGGAATACACTGACAAAACTCAAAATCAATTTTCCCCAACTCTAAACTACAGCTGCAGGGGTAAAATCCAACTTCATTACATCTACTGCAAAATGCAGTGCCCCAAATATAAAAGGTACATGGCACAGGAACCTAAATTGTGGTGAAGACTGAAGTTCAGAGTGTTTCCTTCCGTTTCAGGTATGCTTGATTCTTCAACTTTTTGTATTGCTTTTTACCCACTCTTTATTTTTAGAAAGACAATATGGCTCAATGGAAAGAAATCATGGATGGTGTTTCTTTAGATATAGATGAAAATATTTACCTTTCCTTTATTAGCAATGTGGCCCAACAGTTTTCTTTACTAAGCCACAGTAAAAAAAAAAAAAAAAAAAAGAACTGTCAAGTTTCAATTACATATCCATGTCCTCAATTTCTCAATCTGAACTGGTTTGTGTCTCAAACAATACAGTGATTGCTGCCTGTGGTGAAGAAACTATAAGCAACCATTGGCCTCTCTTCCTGGAGGGGAAAAAAAATACAAGCTCTGAGGTTCAGTAAAACCTAGGACTGAAACCAGGTCTAAAGTATCTCTATAGAATAGAGTACCCATAGTTTCATATATTTGTATACATGTGCATATAACACACATATATGAACACATGTATAATAATCATTAACCCATAGTTATTTATATATACACACTTTCACATACACATGTACATATATAATCTAGAACATAAAACAGGGCGAGAGAAAGGAGAGAGAAAGATCTAGAACATTCTCTCTCTTTTTCTCTCTCTCTCTCTCTCTATATATATATATAAAATATCTGATAGGTATACTTAAAGACTAAGATAGATCAATAGACAGACAGACAGATCAAACAAATCTATGTTGAAGGTGCTGGCAAAGCATTTCACAAACTTAGTTCATTTAATTACCATGATGTACTCATGAGGTGACCACTACTATTATTCCAATTTACGAATGAGAAAACTGAGGCAAGAAGACATGGCACCACTACCAAGTGAAGCAGCTGCTATGACAGAGCCAGACAGCATAATACATTATACATACATTGCCTTTCAATATCCAAACATGAACTATATTTTCTGACAACTAGAATTTTCTCAGATATATCTTTAATAAACTTTGAAACTGTGGGCTGTTTTTTCTTAAAGTTCTCTTGCACTGTGTTTCCTGTGACATTTCCATCCTGCCTGTTTCCTTGTAAATCTCATTAATATTAACCCTTGTCAGCCTCCTCTAGCAACTCCTCATTCTGGACTTTTTGAAATGGAGGTGTTCCTCACAGTCTCACCATTAAACATGCTTTTACTCTATGCGACTTCCATGGTTTATGGCTACCACACACATGTCACATTCAAGTGTTCTTGTGTCACACTAGTCTAGATTCTAAATTGCAAAACAATGCATTCCCAATTGCATAATGAAGAACACAGCCAGAATATTCCAAGGCCTTAAAGATCCCAAACACCCTACAATCTTTCCCCTCTCCTTCTGCCTGTACCTCTCATTCACCCTGAGATTTCAATCTATTCAAATGGCATTACTGGCCCTAATTCATTGGCCTCCCCCTAGCCACCTTCTAGTATTCATCCCATATTGCTCTTTGCCAGAGAGATCTATCTAAAATGGGTTCTCCCTATACTCTAAAGTCTCAGGTAATGCCATGTTGAAATAGCACACAGTCTACACTCTCTACCAGAGCATTCAAAAATTCCTGAAATTCAACTGCCGTTCAACTTCCCAGCTCATCTCCTCCTAATCCCATCCACAGTGAATTCAGTGCTCAGTGAAAAAATGGACATTCATGGCCTCTTGTTCTATCCATGAGTTCACTGATGCTGTTCCTAACTATTCCTTCTCTACTTATTGAGAATCTTAAATTAAAATCTTTGCCATAACCCCCAAAGAATTAATGTCAAAATTCATATAGTATAGGCCCGCTTAGGCCACTCAACTCAACCTCTTCATAATTCTAAGGGTAGGAATTAATATTTTTCATCATTCTTTATGTTCACCAAAATTTCACTGTGAAATGTGCTATTTTCTTCTGTCATCTACTAAATGTTCTTTTTGTCAAACCAAGATAATAACTAATAATTTATATATATATGTGTGTATGTATATACTTAACACACATGTTCTTAAGTATATATGTGCTTTTACATATATAATACACATAGATATTAATATATAAATTCTTAAACCTAAAATCAAATAAAATTACTTAAATAAAAATCTTACATAACTGAACATTGGTAGGCATGTTCCTTTTAATTAATAGGATAGTTATCCCCCTAACCTGGGCTTATTAGCTTTTTTCATCTCTATGAAGTAGGTATTCTGAAACATTCATATTAACATCCAATATTTTAATTTTTATAGAGAAAAAATATATTAGACCAATTATAGTTTTATCAATTGTACAGAATAGTTTGATTTTATCAACTTCAGAAAATAATGAAGAATAAAATAAAATGCTCCATGATACTGTATTTTGGTATCTGTGATTGCATAAACATAAAATGTCTGTGAATATGTTAATGTATATTCAGAACCATAATAGCAATACCTGTTTGCCACAATCTTGGCTGAAAATATGTGATGAAAACTTAAAACTGTACTTATTTCTTTTATTAAAAAAAAAACTGTGCTTATTTCTAAGAGAAAAATAAATAAAATACTGGGGACCAAGCACAGTGATAGGATGCTTGCCTAAAAAAGAAAAGAAAGGAAAAGAAAAAAGGCAAATAAGAAGGTTTTAAAAAAGATATTCTAGTTACTTACATTTCTACATACAAATATGTGTATGTATTTCTATATGCAAAGTTAATACTTGTATTGAAAACATTACTATTTAAATTCTATGGTTCTATAGTAAACTTAAAATCCTCAACATGCCCTGCTCCTCACACAGACACACTGAATTCTGATGATTGCTCTCTTTTCAGACATGGAAAGACATGAAAATACAAAATAAAAACTGGCTTTGTTGGGTGTTTTATATGGGACAATTTTTTAACACATCCTTTAGACAAGTATTGTATAAACAAAAACATACATTAGAAAAAGATTCATAAACGTGATAGTATCTACTGGGAACCGTGAAGGAGGAATAGAAACTTTGAGACCAAAAAAGGCTAATAGAATAAATTAGTAATGAATGAAAACTCCATGACTAGTTATAAACACTGCACATAGTTTTCTTGAAGATAGTTACTAAAATATGCATTATTAAGACATTTTGCTTCATGAACACCAATCATAAATATGGACCTATCCAACATTACATGACTTTACTAATATCCTTTATATTTAGTTGGATAACAACCATAATATTTACAGAAATCAATTAAATTTAATTACTTTGTAAAATCAATACATTAATTTAACCACAATACAAAAATGAGGTAATTTTTCCTACTTGTATATCACATTGCAATATTTAGAAATATTTTCCTGTAGTCTCTGTAAAATATATATATATATATATATTTATAGGACCAAACTGCTTATTTCTAAGGTAAAAATAAATAAAACAGCAGTATAGGATGTTCAAATGAATAAGGCATTGGAGCAATAATAAACCGAGCTTTCTAAAAGTGCCATAAACATACAAATTATTTTGTGTTGATACTATTATTAGAGTGATAGTGCTTTTCACATGCATCTCATTTGATCCTCACAGCAACTGTGTGAATTTGTTAGTAAAATGGCATTTGCCAGTTTTCAGAAAACTGATAACAGACAAGTATTTTACCCCAAGTTACACAGACATTAAAGAAAACCAGAGCTAAAATTGGAAAGTAGTTCTTCCATTACTGCTCTAAAATATCTAGAGTGGGATTTCTCATCTAGTGTGCATTTTTATATTTTGAAAAGGGCCAATAGAAAAGAAAGATTTGGATAAAGATGCTCTTTTTTTATTTTTATATGTTCTTTTTAGATATACAGGACAGTAGA
This sequence comes from Glaucomys volans, assembly GCA_020662805.1. Classification (NCBI taxonomy): domain Eukaryota; kingdom Metazoa; phylum Chordata; class Mammalia; order Rodentia; family Sciuridae; genus Glaucomys; species Glaucomys volans. Next base: position 56,453 of record JAJEJO010053782.1, read on the forward strand.
GTATGTTTTGACATATACATACATGGAGTATAAGTTCCTATTCTTGAGATTGTATATGACATGGATTTATACTGGTTGTGTATTCATATATGAACACAGGAAAGTTATGTTTGATTGATGCTAGTATTTTTCCTATTCCCATTGGATAATGATGTTCTTATTCACCTCTGACCTTACTTTTTCTAGGCTTTAGTTTCATCTATACAAATGAGACTCTGAACTAATCTCTAAACTTCTGTAGTATGCAAATATTACTCCAGGGTACAATATCATGAAAATGCATAAAGAAACAATAACTATGGCAAACAAAATATTTTAAAGTCACTAATTAGAAAATCTATTGCACAATCATTTGATGAGTCTTTTTGGTCCAAGAAACAATGCTAACATTAAAGATACGGCAAAACAAAAGAAAATAATAGCAAAGTGAGCTTTAAAAGGAGTTACAATGTTATAAAAACAAAGTTACAATGTTATAAAAGTTACAAACAAAGTTACAATGTTATAAAAACAAAGATCATTTCAAAACATCTAAATAAACACCTGAAAATAACCAAAATAAGTGGAATCATAATGTTGTAAAAATCTACCGAATATATGATACATGCAATATACTTAGATTCCTTTTTTTTGCAGTGTTGGGGATTGAACCCAGGGTCTTGTGCTTGGCAGGCAAGGACTCTACAAAATGAGCTATATCCCCAGCCCAGATTCTTAATTTAATTAATTGCCATGTAAGTTATGAATTTCGAGAACTATAGTAATATAGCACCATTGCAAACACATTACATTGAAAATCAAGAGAATTATTGAAATTCATGACATAGAAATGATTTCTATTTTAGTGTAAATAAATATCTGAAGTAAATTAACTTCTTTTCTCTTTATATATTATAGAGTTTGTAAATTTTGCAATGTGCTACCTATATATCTAAATGAGGACCTCCTCTTAATCTTCCTCAAAGAAGAATCAGTTTTCAACACAGTTAAGAAAATCAAGTAGTAAACTATGTTAATTTCATTAACACATATTGATCTGAATGAACAGAACATTTTACTAGAAAATGGACAAATAAATATTCGGCCCTAAGGAAAAAATTTAAGCAGAATGCTATTTCTATTCAAATAGTCAAACACTTTAATTCAAAGTATTGTTTATTTGGCAGAATTTATCAATCTGTATCATCTTGTCAAAGAACAAGGCTCTTAGGCCAAAAATTAAAAAATGAAAAAAATAGGAAGAATAAAGTACTGCAAGAAGACAAAGGAGCAGACCAAGCTCAAGTCACATCAGAAGAAATGCACACAAGATAACTCCAAACAAAATTTTAGCTAAATTTGCTGACATCTCGAAGGCAGAAGCATGTCAGATGTTCAGAGCTTGAAATATGCTCCATTGTGGAATATCAGACAATTGATATGGCAGAGACAGGTAGATGATTACCCAATATCCATTTTCTACTTTCCCTTTACTAAGAGAACTCCAATTCTCTTGGCAGCAGCCCTGTTCTTAAACTAAAGAGAAATTGCATTTCCCCTCTTTCAGATATGGGAGAACACATGACATTTTGTCAAATGAAGCCCAAAAGAAAGTTTTGAGAACAATATTTGGAAAATCTCCAGAGTGAGTGGCAGCCTTTGATGAGATGTATATATTGTTTCTTGCTTTTCTCTGTTTCCAGGCAGAACACAGTGACTGGAACTCTAACCACCATTTACAAGCAAGAAAATAAAGTTCACATGTAAGGACAGAAGGAAAGCAGAGGAGGAGGATCCACTCTCTTTGTCAATTTTTTTAAAATTCCATATTTAAGCAAACTGGAACATCTATTTCTAACGAAAATATCTGCCTAAAATTGATCTTTCATTCTTTAAAACAAAATTCAATTAACATTTACAGAAAGTCTACCATTCTACTATCAATCTGATCTCCTTTAATCTGTTACTTCTGGGGGGGGGCTATTTGTTTTTGGTGTTTTTGCTTTATTTTGGTTTTCTCCCAAAATCATTTCCCACACCAAATTCCATATTCTATATGCCACATTTACGGAGCAAGCCCAATTTAAGTACTAGATGGAAATCCCTATCATATTCATGTATACCTTCCCTGAAGTGAAAAAAAAATGCAATTTGGCCTAAACTAATTTAAAATATCTGGTATTGCTTTATTTAACATTAAGGAAGTTTTTTCTAAATTAATTCAAAGATAACCTACACAAAACAATTACATCATCAGGGATATTTATTTTTTCCTAAGCCAATATTTCACATACTATCATCAGTAAAGGACCTTTTGGGGTTTTGTTTTGCTTTGTTTTGTTTATATTTTTAATGAACCTGTCATGCGTCAGTACTCTCATAAAATGTATTCTCCTTAACAAAGAGAGCTCAATGATCAGATGCTTGAATGTTACAACCATTCTCAAATTGCTATGAAAATTCTCAAAGCAATGTATATAGGTCACTGGTAGAATGCTTGCCTAGCATGCTGAAAGTCCTGAATTAGATCCCCAGAACTGCTATCAGTCAATCAATGATTTATACTGGGATTCAAATATTAAAGCAAAAACATTTTTGCAAATATTATTCCTACATATGTTGACATAGCTTAATTTTATATCATAATTTACTAATTTTCAAAGGGAAATATATAATTGCTTTTCAAGAGAAGTTTAAAGATTAAGGTTTTTAATATAAAGACACAATTTTGTCTTTTCCTTAAAAAACTGCTTTCTGTAATTATCAACATGCTTTCATATTTTCATAAAAATTGAGACAGACATCATAGTTTGAAATTAATAAGGTCATTTAGTGATTTTTTACCCAATCTAGAAATAAGAAAACGAATAGAACAACTGAGAATTATTGTTTTTTAGTATTCTGAACATTGTATTCTATAGTACTTGAGCCTCTTAACTTTGGAAAATGAGAAACCAAGGTAAATGACCATTAAGCCATAGAAGATAACAATGGGGATAGTTACAGACTGGTGCAGTGGTCCACGCCTATAATACCAGAGATTCAGGAGCTGAGGCAAGAGAATTACAAGTTCAAGGCCAACCACAGCAATTTAGCAAAATCCTATCTCAAACTAAAAACAAATAAATAAAACACACACAGCACAAAGAACTAGTAAGCTCTACAATGCTTTATTAGAAGAAAAGCTCAAAGACAAGATTAGTAGTTTTAGAACTTAGAATAAATATTTTCATCTAGAGTTCTTCTTTGGGAAAGCTTATGGCAGTCTATTGAAATATGAGCCCTGCCTCTATTTAGTGATTACCTGAGGAGGGGAAGATATATGATATATTAAAACAATAATAAGCCCAGTGCAATGGTGCATACCTATAATCTCAGCAGCTCAGGAGGCTGAGAGAGGAGGATCACAGGTTCAAAACCAGCCTCGGCAAAAGCAAGGCACTAGGTAATCTAGTGAGACTCTATCTCTAAGTAAAAATACAAAAACAAAAGAAAAGATAAAAGAAAAAAATAAGTCTGGGGATGTGGCTCAGTGGTTGAGTGCCCCTAAATTCAATTCAATTCCCAGGAATAATAATAATAATAATAATAATAATAATAATAATAATTTAGTTGAAAAAACTTACTTTAAAAAAATGACAAGAAGAAGAGATGAAAAACAAGAGGAAGAAGAAAAGAGAGTTAAAATTAATGTATTAATCAACCAAAAAAATGATGATTTCTTAAAAATAAATAGTATTTCAGCCCTGGGCAAATAGTGGTCTAGTAGATTAAACATAACATTATTTTGCCTTCAAAACGTAATTTTTTTACCTCAGGAACTCCCAAGACTTTCAGTAATTAATATTCTGCAGAAATAGTTTTGATTACAGTACATAGGCAAAAATTACACCTTTTCATAGTTACCCTTTATGCCTTCATTAAAAAAAATTCTGCAATAAAAAAAGTTTCAAGGACATAAAGCAATAATTTCCATATATATTTTTCAATAATTGCCAATGTATTAAAGGCTAGTTAAAATAACTGTGAATTTATTGGCATGTGGTTTTAATAAATAGATCTGGTGTTTTTAAAATACTATTATCTCAGGCGAATCTTTTACACTACAGTAGCAATATGCTTAAACTTATTATTCATCAACTAATAAATTTTAATATCCCTTTTCTAAAGGGTCTCTTTTTACTCAAGATTTTCTGTTAAAGAATACCTAAAATTATTCTCTAATGTACAAGTAAAAATAAGGAAGAATTATAATTGTCTCTTCATTGAGACAATTCAATTTGCAAATTTTCAAATATTTTTAGAGCAACCAGAAAGTCATTATGAAGATGACTTAGGATTGCCATAAAAATTTGGCAATTTTAAAATGAGATAATAATATAAATATCAAAATTACTAGGCTCTGAGTTCAAGTCCTAGCACCACTACCATCTTCACTCCACAAAAAAAAAAAATAAAAATGACCACGGTGAATATTCTGATGACTAAGATTAGAAAGCCAAATTGCATCTTTTATGAAAAAATGAAATGAAAAACAAATTTAAATGAGAAAGTTTTTATAATACGTGACAAATATCAACTCCTACAGCAACTAAGGATACTGTAGAAGAAAAATAAGAAGAAATATAACTCTTCAATTTAATATTATTGAAAACCAAACAAACTAATTCTTCTATTTTCTTTGTCTCTTCTACTTTTTCCCTTAAAATAACTGCAGAAACACTCATTGATCAATAACCATGCTGAGTTATGCAAAATAACAAGATTAATTATCCAGGTGTTGGAAATACTTATTTGGATCATGAAGCAACTCTTATCTGTTTACCAGATGAGAATAAAATTGCAGGTAAATAAAATCTTTCTCTTGGAATAACAGGGGTATGTACTTAAAGAATAAAGTTGTCATATTTAATCCCCGCTGTTCAAAATAATTAATTCATGTTCAGCAATTGCAAGTTCCTAGTTAAATTACATAGAAAGTTCTGTACAACTTATATTTGTGGAACATTTATTATCGAAGAGTTTTTGAAACTTAATAGATTTTAATTAGACCCAAACAGAGGTAGATAAAAAACCTTTATTAATATTATTACCATTCCTCCAGGTAGGTTAGATCCTAGGCTCCCATTTTCATGAAATTCTCTCTACTTCTTATAATTAATTATGGTGGAACATTAGTTACTTCTGAGATATTTCTCTGACCAGTCTCATTCTCCCATAGAATTGAAGAATTAAAGTTACGACTGTGTGATTTAATTTACTAGCAGAAACACAACTTTTAGACATAAGCATTCATAATGACTATATAGGAAAATAATAAACATCCTCCAAATATGCAGAAATTGCTTTAAAAATGCATAATTTTACAACAAAAGTGGTCCCAAACCAATTAGATCCAACAATTACCAAGTCAACACTTGACTTCTGTTTGGCTTCAGGGTTACACCAACACATAGTGAAAAAAGAAAAATTGCAGTAATTTCTTATTCCTTATCATATTCATCATTATTAAATGGTGAGGAATCAAAGGGTGAAGGCTGTTTTCACCTGGCCATATACATGTGTCAAATGAATTAGCCTGCCTGGTGCGGTGGCGCATGCCTGTAATCCCAGCAACTCGGGAGGCTGAGGCAGGAGGATCGCAAGTTCAAAGCCAGCCTGAGCAACTTAGCGAGGCCCTAAGTAACTCAGTGTGACCCTGTCTCTAAATAAAATACAAAATAGGGCTGGGGATGTGGCTCAGTGATGGAGTGCCCCTGGGTTCAATACTCAGTACCAAAAAAAAAAAAAAAAAAGGAATGAATTAGCCTGGATTACTAAAAAGAAAATACTCCCAGTTATACAAATAGATTAGATAATTAAAATAAACTAAAATAATGTTAAGTTAAAAACTTAATGGCAAAAGTTGAGGACTATATGTTAGCATCCCACTAAATGTAGAGCTTCATACTAATCTGGCCTTTTGTACCCAAAGAGATTTCTTATCAAGAAAACATGATTTTAATAATGTTCCACTATTTATAAAAAACCTAGCAATTAACCCATTCATAGCTTTAATGCAGAGTCAACATATTTTGGAAATAAATCAAAATTGATGTTTTCTAAAATCAGGGAATGGAGCATTTTCTGGAATTGCTCTTGCTAAAAATAACATAAAGATCCCTCTTTTTCCAGGAAGAAGGTACAGACATTTGTTTGTTTGTTTGTTCTATGTCTTCAGGTAAGTCTGACTAAAAACCTGGAAGTTACAAATCAAACAAGCAAAGGAAGACTCTGAAACATGGAAAGAATAAGACGGATAGATTAGAGATTCAGAGATTCAAGAGTAACATGGTACTGGGTTTCAGGGTTTTCTTTTTGACTCTTATTTCCAGATTTGGAGCAGAAGAGCCTGAGAACCTGAAAATACCAATAGATGGATACAGACCAAAAATGGCTCAAACTAAAGCTAGACTCCTGAGCCAGAAAACCAAGAAAGGAGCAATGAAGTCATTCATAAAACCTTTGACACATCACCTTACTCTAGGCAAACAAGACAGAAATATCTGTAGCCCATCACTACCCCATCCATACCAACAGACCAAGGCAAGCCTAGAGTTCCACCTAGGTTATAACAAAGAATCAATAATCTCCCTGAAAGGGTGGTATCAGAGAAAGTCTAGTGGAGAGTTGGGTTTTCAACCCCATTGAGCAGTAACAAGGAACTGCCTTCCCCCACCCACATGCTATGCTGTCAGCAAAGACTAGGGAACCAGACAGCCACCACCAACCCCAAGTAATGAAGCACACTATGTCTCTGTCTTCCCCAAGTCAATGAAGTAGGCAGAACCCAAGTGGAGACTTTCATAACCACCCACCAGTAAGGAGGCAACCCTGCCTGTGGTGTCAGTGGAGGCCACAGGGGGAGTGATAACAAGATATTCATATTCATCAGTCAGGAAGTGCCAAAGACCCCTAGGGGAGAATGGGACCACCTAAGCCCACCCAATAATAACATGGAACTTCATGTATCAACAGTAGCTGAATAAAGAACTTCTACACCTTCGTGGCATATCTGAACTGTGCCCAACCTCCCTGGTTTGGGAATAAAAGCATTCTGTGAAAACAAGACTTAAATCCACAGCCTCATAACATGATACAGAAAATATCCAGGTTTCAATGGAAAATCTTTCACCATGTGCAGAATGAGGAACCCACAAACTCAGGGTAAAAAGACAATCAACAGATAACCATCCTAAAAACGTTTCAAAGAGAAATTTAAAATACATGAAACACAGTCTTAGCAAACCCTAGAGACCCTTGGCAGACAAACACAACTAAAGAACTTAGTGGAAAAATCAGAACATGAAAAGTATAATAGCATATATTAAAAACCCAATGTGTCAGCTTTGTAGTCAAATAGAAAGGACAGACAAAAGAAGCAGTTAACTTTAGGATAGAACAATAAAATTGTCCAACCTGAACATAAGGAGAAAATAAGACATGAAGGAGCAGGAGCAGGGTAAGGAGGAGGAGGAGGAGAGAGGAGGAGGGAGAAAGATCTGGGAGGGCGAGAAGCAGAAGAAGTAAACCTCAGAAGTGAAAACAAAAGACAGGCCATTTCTGCTATGGTAGGCAGAACAATGACACTCCATTCCCGAAGTAATCCTCCAGTACTCCCACACTCCCAGGCCTACCTCTTTCATAGCACTTATGCCACTGACTCAAACTGTTGGCCTAGTCCATGTCCAAACAGGGACTTTCTGACACAAAGAAAGCAACTAGTCTACTGAGGTAAAGGTTTGGGAGGTGACATGGTACTCAGAACGTGACTCACATTTGTTAACAAGAATGAATGGGAGGGCCTGGGGCTGTACCTCAGCGTCAGAATGCGTCCCTAGCATCTGTGAGGCACTGGGTTTGATCCTTAGCACCACAAAAAAAATAAACATATAAAATAAAGGCAAGCTATCTACAACTACCAAAAAAAAAAAAAAAGAAGAAGAAGAATGAATGAGAGTTAACACATTCTTAATTTTTAACCTAAATAAGAAAGTCTTAAAGACTTAATAAATTCTCATCTTTAAATGGGCTTGTGACTTTATTGCCAGAATTTTTAAGTGATTTTCTCGGTAATATCACTTCTTAAAGTGTATGGGAAATCTCTGAAATATCCAAAGTACTTCCTGACATGAAATAAATAAAATAGTAAAGGTCTTTCCCACAGCTCAACTTAAGATATGTGTGTAAAATTTCTGACAAGTCGTGAATGTGGAGAAAATAGAATTTAATGGTAAAGTAAAGAGAACTGGGTAATTTTCTGGGTAAAAGATAAAAAAGAAAAAAAAAAAAACTATAACCCAAACTTGTATGTGAAGTCACAAAAGTGTCATTAATGATTAAAACCTAAAAGTTTAATATTGCTCTTAAGTATAAACAGAGGTCTTCTCATACTGGAACTAACCAGTTATCCACATATTAGGGAAACATTTGACAAGATATTTAGGGAAAAATCCTGCTTACTCTGGCACAATAATTTCTATAGAGAAAATAGGACTGGCACATCATTGCTATTAGCATCACTTGTCTCCTGATATGATGCACTGAGAACACCACATCATTTCCATGGAATTTCTGCCCCTCAAAAATGTATAACATGAATCTTATAAGAAAACTTAGTGAGAAACAAGACAAATTTAGGGATATTCTATAAAACGAATGTCCCACAATCTTCATAATTATTAATATCATGAAACACAAAGCAAGACTAACAGACTATTCCAGAAAAAAAGAAACTAAATGGGCAGAATCATCTAATGTAACGCATGATTATGAACTTTTTTTGCAATAATTGATACTATTGGGCAATGGACAAAAATCTGAATAAAGTTCATACACAAGACTGGCTTTGTGGGCATGCAACAAGAGCAGTCATAGGAGAGTTAATACTCAGAGATTTAATGCTCTCCGTAGCAATTTTAAAAGTTTTAAGAATTATAACTGAATTTGTATTTTGCAAGTGAAGCCTAAGGGGATGGCAAAGCATGTGTAGGAGGATGGGGTCCTGGTTCATGCATAGTCAACATCCCACTACCTATGGGACAGAATCACAGTGGCTTGGTTCAGGCACTCTGGAACCTGTTCCCACCTGACAGCCCACTCTGCCCCACAATTGCATCAGCAGCACTGTTCCCACAGGGACACCTGGGTGCAGAGGCAAAGAGGGTCAAGGCTGGAAAGACACCTTTTGCTATTTCAGAGCATGGCAAGAACGTGACTCCCTGACAGTACTATAGCGTATTCTGTAGGCTCACAGCAAGGGTTTCTAAACCAACTCCAATCCAGGAACCTAGGAACAAAAGTAATTGAAAAGCTGAAATTATTTTGAGGTTATCTGCCCTCAGTGGGTAAGGGTGGTGGTTCCATAAGAAAAGACAACTGACTCCCCAAAGCCAAGGCTCACATTTCAGTTTGAACTGGGTCCTGCTTGTAAGTAACCAGTCCTGATTTTGGATTCAATAATAGCACCATATCACTATTATTTCCTAATTTTGATCATAATTTTGCTTACAGGTTTCATTAAAGAATGCAAGTTATATAAAATTACCTAAACTAATGAATAACTAGAAATATAAGTAACTTTTTTTGGAATTTTTATTTTCCCCTAGCTTGGGCCAAAATGCTGATTCAAGCATTTTTTTGTTTAATTTTAATTTAAAGAACATTTTTAAAAAGCACATGCAAGAACTCAGATTAATTAGTGTGAAAATCTAGTAGATCCATCTTCACAGAGAAAATGTAACTATAAAATGTTTTATTCTTAAGTTCCATTCTATGATTCCTTAATTAAGTACCAGACTAACTTTTAGTTTTACAAAATTGTAAAAATACGTGTAAGATGTAAAGATGTACATATTTAAAAGTAAGAAAATCACGGCAAAATACATTCATTTTTTGGATTAAACTTAAAGATTATAACATTGTCAATTTTATTTTAATGAAAATGATAACATTTTATTTTTTATTTAAAGTGGGTTTATGCCATATTATTCTTCTCATTATTATTATTATTTTAGATATTGCTAAAATGGAGTGGAAAATGAAATGAGGTAACCTTGCCAGTAAACAAAATGTTTTGATCTCTACATAGTTTTCTAAATGAATTTTCTTTGTTGGGTGCAGATGAGTTAGCATTTTGGGGCTAGGAATTAATTAGAACTATCACAGAGTTCATTTTAACACATCAGGGAAATAATAAAGATAAATATACTAGGTAAATACAAAAAGCAGAAACTTAGGATGAGATAAATGGACATAGATCAAAAATTTTCCACCAAAACAGGATTTGATTTTAGTGACCTCTCTTCTCTCAAAACATAGCTTCACTTTAATTTAAAATGTAACTGTAAAGCAAACTAATGAGCCAGGCAGACCAAGTCTTGAGGCAGAATATTCAAATGTCATAATCCCACAGCCATAATGATTGTTCTTAATGACATGTTAAGAGTTAAGATGAGAAAATTAATAAGGAAATGTCATTATGTTGACTTCAAAACCAATATCTTTAGGCTGAAGAATCAACAGCTTTCTGCATTACTAACGTTTATTTGAAATCAATCTGTAAGAATAATTTCGACACTCACATAAATAAGTTTAATAGCATGTTAACTTAGCAGGAGGCAATAAAGATACTTAGACACAATACAAACCCAATCTTTTCTCATTGGACTTCCAATGGGGATGGGGATAATCAGGCCATCACTCAATGTAGATTTGAGTCTCAGTCTAAAACCACACTTATTAGTTTCAAGAATTTTAAAATGCATCATTACTAATTCATTTGTACTTTATATAAATAAATAATCTAGGTTAAATATCCCATTTCCAATTTTAATACTGGTATGTAGGGAACATTTTCCCAAGGCTCAACACAGAAAACCAGGTTACAGTACAAAGTCAGTCCTCCAGAGCAGTAAAAGCTAAAAAATAGATGTGGAGTTTCTGGTAACCTCTTCTCATGAAGGAAATGATCAAATTAATCACCATACAGTTAGAAACAAGGAAATATTTCTTTGCATCTAAACAAGGGAAAAACTGGACAGCAACTAATACCTCCATGGGCTTCAAACACCTAGGGTGCAGCATCAGCAGTTAAAAACAGCCTCTGGGGGCCGAGGTTGTGCCTCAGTGGTAGAGCACTTACCTTGAAGGTGTGAGGCACTAGGTTCAATTCTCAGCACCACATATAAAGAAATGAATAAAGTAAAGGTTCATCAACAATTAATTTTTTTTTTAAATACAGCTTCCCAGCTTCCCAATTGGCCAACTGTGGTCCAGCAAGAGAGATGAGGTCCAAGCTAATATGCTCACTGAATGTGGAATTCATTGGAGAAACACAGGAGGAAAAATTTCTACAAAAAGAAAGCCTACAGAACAGTATAATGGCCAATTTTATGTAATTAAAAAAAAGGCAAGATGCTAAATTTTGGTGAAATTTCTCTGAGATTCATGGATTTATCTTATAAGTAAAATGAGGTTGCTTTGTTATAGCATGTTTTTCTGTCTCTTTTCCTTTCCTTCTATCACCACCAGCCCCATATTCTAGTTCCAGAAATGCTGTAATGTAGAACCACCACAGTATGTATTTAGATGGTTATTCTCAAGATACATTTCTCATAAATACAGTCTACAGAATGTGATAGAAAACTAATTTATAATTTTGAGTTCATGATTTACAAAGTATCCTTTCAGTTACTTCTTCAGTCATTTATTCATTCATTCTCTAGAGAATTCATTCACTCATTTATGGAGTACACGTATTTATACTTGAGACTGCAAGCCAAATGCATTTTTATGGTTTTAAATGCAGGCATTTATAAAATTAATGGTTAAGTATGTGCATTATATATGAGCTAATCCAGCCTCCACCATCTCTTGGGATTTGAATTTCTACTTCCTTTTTCCAATTCTTCAAGTTGTTCTGTAATGATGACAGATAAACTATTGTTATAAAGCTTTGGAAAGAAAAACAAGATGCATATAAATTAAAAATTGGTTTATACAGTTGTTTTCTTCTGTTTCTTGTGATCACCACCAAGAGGACATAAATAAAGAAAAATTGTGGAAACCTCAGACCCTGAAGCTTAAAGTTTCATAAGATATAAAGAAAGGAGATTAAGAATTGCATATTATATTTACTATAATGTATTTTCAGACTATTCAAATATTACAGACAGACATGATTTTCTCATTATAGATATCGAGAAAAGAGAAAATGAGTATGTGAAGACTAAGACATACCTACTTCTGCAGCATCAAAGCAAGTTATTTTTTTGGCAAGTTATTTTTTACAATATGTTACTTTAGTATTAATTCTACAAGTCAGCTTATTCCATGTGACTCTAAGCTTGGCTTTCAGCTGGAAAAAAAAAAGCACTTCAAATAGTGTCTATTTCTAAATCTGCAAAATTATAATAAACCCTCAAAAGGTTTCATTGTATGAGAATTAGGCATTGAATATAAACTATATCATTGAAACCAAAATAACAGAAGTCCTCTTGAGTTACCTGTATAATTATTTGCCTTATTTAGAATGCTACAAGAATGCATACGGTCCATACAAATCAGAATAAGGTAATCATAACCATAATACTTTAGTTTGTTATTTTGAACCTGAGTTGAAATTGAAAACCTTACGCTCGCTTTTATGACAGTAAGGTTCATGGAATGATTGGTGGCACACAGCACACTGTTATTAGCAAAAGGAAATACCAATGACATCATTTAGCCATTATAGGAGATAAGCTCACCTAGTAAAGAACAATACTTACAGTGTTTTATTTTATTTTTTCACTAACTTGGCATGTTGTTAGTTGTACAGGATAGTTTTTGTAAAAAAGCACACTATATTTAAAATATTTGAATCACTTTTTCCTTACCAAATATAAATGCATGATATCTCAAACATTTAACAGCACCAATGTTTTATTAACAACATCATCTATTCTGCTGTATTTTAACAACTGAGAAAAGGCAAAAGTTAAGTTTAAAAGAAACAACTTTAGGAATAATACAACACCACTTAATTTTTAATAAAAGTGCATTTCCCAGCAACACAAACTGCAAAAACAACCTTGGAAACAGCATTAAAAGGATCTGCAAGTTCACCAAGGAAAGAGATACTGATGAAATACTGTTTTGCCTAGCTCCCTTAGTAAGAAATATCTTCAATTTGTATAGATTAGTCATAAGAGCAACTTGTAGTACCTTATTAAATATTAAAATAATTAGGTATTTGACCTATGGAATTTAAATGCCCAAGTTATCCTAACAGGCAGTAGTTACACTGGTAACTACAGTCAACAGATGGAGGGTATATTGGGTAGCACTTTGGTCTCATGCTTGGTCTCTTAGCTTTCTAGAGTTTTTTTTTGAGACTTTTTACAATTTTGTATCCTCATTTTTTCAAATCTATTGCAAGGAGAGGAGCAAAGAGAATCTGTTATCAGAGGGTAGATGTCTATAAAAATTAAACAAGGTGATAGGTATGCAAATAGTAAGTGTCCAGAACCTTCTAAATAGTGCTCACTATTTTCAGTAAGAATGCTTTTACCATTTCCATGAATAACAGTATAGACTGCTTAATATAGGTATGTTTAAAATAGCTTTGACTTCTTTTCAAATACTTTCGGTTGAATTAAATAAAATATAATGTGAACGTAAGTCACATCTGGCGAAAACTATATCTGGTGAGTTTAGCATTCTAGTGACAACCAGATGTTGAATTACACAGACCAAAATACATTCTTTTTCTGCTTGTGGTTGACCACTACACTGAATAATGTTAATTACTTAGAAAGCTTAGCATTTGGCAATGTAAAAAACATGTTTTGCATTTAATACAGAGAAGTTTCTCAACATAAGAATTTGACATAGTAAGGTTCAAAATCGTTGATTCCAAATTGCACTTCACGTCTCTAATTTTTTAAAAAATGTGTATCTCATATTATTCACATTTAGCATAAAATTTTACATTTCACATTTTTATCTTAGGATTATTCAGGATTCCAATCAACCAAAAATAAATTATGTGTGCTTGAATATAACTTGGTATTCTATTTGGTTTAATGGACAGTTTTTATGACATAGGAAAGCTTCACTAACTCTTCACAAAAAATTTTATTGTCATCATAAATCTATAATTTAAGAATGCCTTTGGGTATTTTTATAGATATATGTCTGAACTAGATAGATCATAACTAATTTAGTCAAGATTCAGTGCTGAGTTAACAAATAATATTTCTTACAGAACCATGTCCCTTTAATACAGAAATACACATATTTTTTATAATACAGATCACAATGGCTGAGTTCCTGACACTCAGAAAAGTATGACAATGCCTATGGAATTTCATGTTTCCTTTCTTACAGGAAACATTTATTCCCTGTGAAGTTATGATTGTTTTTATTTTCCATAATGAGCAAGGAGCAGCAGTTTCTAACAGCTCTTAACATCTAGAATTCATATAAAATCCCCTCCTCAGTTAATCCCATCCCTTCATAGAGGCAAGTAGTTGCTATAAAACTTTCCAAGATCAAGTCTAGGAAAACAGTTAGCACAGAACTTTCTTGTCAAGTGGTGTCCAACAAGAGTATATTCACCACACTTATTTACATCTCAGTTGCCTATATAGTCATTCATTTTTAATGGTATCTCCTGTGTACTTCAAATATTTGTATATTCTTTTGTAACATGAGGACACTAGTAACACTAGAATTCTAAAAGGACAAAAGGTTTTCTATTTAAGCCATTATTTTAATCATTACTGTAGTACTTTTTGACTTAAGTATGGAAAACATGCATGGATTTTCCCCTTTGATTGATAGAACCAGACATCTTTTGTAAAGGACGTAAGTAAACATGGTATTGATTCAGACTATACTACTTACTACATAAGCTACTTGTATTTTTTCAGAGTTGTGATTTAAAAATTTAAGTATTAAAAAAACTGTTCTTGGTTCTTAGCAGTTAATATTTAGCTGGGACAACCTTTATAATAATAAAAATTAAGGTCAGTTTATAAAAGTGTCAAATGACTTGATCATATTCTTTTTCAGGTAAATTGCTTTAAGTTCAACTGAATAACCTCCTCAGACCAGGATTTATTCTTGTATTTTGGCAAACCAAAAGGTAAGCTGCAATAAGAATTTTTTAAAAATTCAAAGAACCATTCCTCTTCAAAGTAAATAAATAGAAAAAGATACAGAAACATGCCCTGTACACGGACAAGGTTTTTCACAAGTTGACTTCTTTGTCTAGAACACTCCTCACTAGTTCCCAGGAAGGCTTTATCTAAGCCCAACAGACTAAGTTAGATTTATTTATTACGTATTATACACATAATCATTATTAGTATAATGTTCTCAAAGTTATTATTCCTTTCCTTTAGAGGATAAATTTGGGTTGGCAAATTACACATTAATTAGCACAGTTACTTGAGTAATGACTGTGTCCACCAAAGGACTTTAAACATCATAGTAGTGAAAATTTGCTAACTATTACATATCCAGTACTAGTACAGAGCCTGGCACAGAGTAGGTGCTATGGACTGAATTGAGTCCCTCAAAATTTGTATGTTGAAACCCTAATCCCAACAGGACTACATTTTTAGATGAAGCTTCTAAAGAAGAATTCAAGATTAAATGAAGTTGTAAAGTTTACATGGAAAATTCTCCCTCATTTCCTCTCCATACTACTGATCTAAGACTTCTAATCAACAAATATGTGAGGGTCTTTTTCACACCAAGGGATTCTCCAACACTCCAGATGCCAAATAGGTGTCCCAAAGTTCATATCAATTCTGACCCACTCTACCAGGGTTTAGCACAGACCCAGCAGGATAAGGACTCACTCCCACAAGACTGCCCTGTGTCTAACTTCAGATACCAGTTGCAAGCCCACATTGTTACCTGTGCTTCTGACTAACCAGCTATAAATCAGAGGTTGCTGTGACCTCTTCCTTAAGTTCAAAAATTTGTTAAAGTGGAGAACAAAACTTAGAAAAAGATTACTTACTAGAAAAACCAACCCATTATAAAAGCACACAATTTACAAAAATAAAAGAGAGATACTATACCAAGTATGGGACAAGGAGCAAACAGCATCAATGTCCTCTCCAGATGTAACATCCTCACAGCACCTCCATATGTCCATCAAACCAAAAGCTCTCTGACTCTGTTTTGATACTTATGGTGCCTTTATTGTATATGCATGACTGAGTAAATCATTGATCACTGGTGATTAAGTCAATCTCCAGGCCCTCTCCCCTTCTTGAAGGTTGGGAGGTGAGAGTGAATTTTTCTACCCTCTAATCACGTGACAAGCAGTGCAGATCTTGAGGCTATTCAGAGGCCCCCAGCCACAAGTAATCTCATCAGCTAAACAGAAAGTTGCACACATATCACTTCAGAGATTCCCAGAATTGCAGAAGCTGTTTGTCAGGAAAAAGCTGGTTATTACTTCAGAGATTCCAAGGGTTTTAGGAGCTGTATGTCAGGAAACTGGGGCAGAGACCAAATATATATTTCTTATTGTGTCACAGGGTGAAGCACTTATAGGATCAGTATTCTCAGGAGAGACACCAGAAAGCTCTCTTAACCCTTGTGCACACACCAAGGAAAGGCCAGGTCAGGACAGAGTGAGAAGGCAGCCACATACAAGCCAGGAAGAGAGCCCTCACTAGGAACTGAATGGGCTAGTATCTTGTTATGGGACTTCTACACTCCAGAACTATGAGAAAGAAAATTTGTGTAGTTTAAGCCACCTAAACAGTTATATTGTGTTATGGAAGCCCAAAAAGATTAATACAAAGGATGGAAAGGACTCCCTTTCCCCTGAATTCATTTTTTAATGAGAGAAAAATAGTCATTTAACTTCTTGGCATTAACCTTCATTCACTCTGCTGGAAGGAAGGAAAGTAGGTAAGTTTAGGGAACGTGACATACCCAGTTCATTCCTGCTTCTTCCACAACTTCTGGGAAGCCAGACACACAAAGGAAACAAAAATTCTGGTGAATTATTCCATATCATAAGTTCATATTGGTGGCACCCTACCTAAGGAGGTACATAAATATTCTCGTATGCTTGAATGTGCTTAATTTCAGAATGTGACATAGGGAACCCATTGAAGCCATGTGTGTGTAAAGCACATTCTCCAACAGCTTTATCAACATTTTGATCTTGAGGAGCCAAAATCCTTGTCTTTCAATTTGGTTAACACTCACATGTGGGAAAAGGTTCTACATACTGAATCCATGAAGATTTTATCACAACTATTTCAAAATAGAATAAATCTTCAAATATTCAGACAGTATAAATCATACAGAAAAATTTTGAAAAATAATTTTGAATACACAGTATTTAATAACTAACTTTTGTCATGCAAGCAGATAAAGTCAACAATAATACTGAAATGAACAACAATCTCCACCCCATTGAAAAAATCCAGTAGACTGGGGTTTGACAAACTAAAACACAAGAGGTTAATCCACTACACTGTTTTTGTATGTGTTAAGAGCTAAGGATGTTTTTCACATTTTGTAATTGTTAAAAAAAAATTAAAACAGAAAAAATTCTTTAGGAGGTGAAAATTACATGAATTTGGAGTTTTATTGGAACATGGTTATGCTCAGTGAGCATAGCTGCCTTCTGATTATAATAGTAGAGTTATGTAGCAAGATAGACCCTAGGCCCTATAAAACCTAAAGTATTTTTTCACCAAAAAAGTTTGCTAATGCTTTCAACAGAAGAATGATCTATAAAATTATTCGAGAGTCTGACAACAGTTGTACTCATCCATGCCCAAGTATTCATAAATTAGTACTAAAAAATAAGCGAACACACTAATGAGGATTACCTGATATAAATACATGTTATGGAGTTATTAATTATAAGAAATATTTACCTAATTATCATTTTCTATATTTAGAGCTAAAAATGCAATATCTATCTTTCTATCTCTCTTCCTTTATCTTCAACAGAAATATCACGAGTTCTCCTTAAAATATAAAGTTAGTGACAAACTTAGCAAAATCAAACCATAATAATTGCTCAATAAAGCACTATTGCAATAAAAGAAAAGTTCCTCACTGAACAGACCTCTTCTATTTCTGTAGTGCAAACCTTTCTCAGTCATGCTGGTATATGTATTTAACTTTATAACACATGAAAGTTTTCCAGTATACACTAAATATTACATTTTTATTTCAAATGAGACAGGAATATAATATAATACTTTAATGATTATTATCCCCCTTCTTGACTACAATACATTCTTCAGAAATATTCTCCAAACGCATTTTGTCTATAGTGATTGACCACGTCAACTATTTTTATTAAAACAAGCTCTTTATAGTTTTAACATTCTACACACTGAATTAATCATTATTTCTTTCTTAGAATTATTTTCATGTTGATGATAAAAATTCACTTAATAAAAATGAAAGCTATCACAATAAAGACCATAAGCAAAAAAATCCTACTATAATTCTACATATCATATTTTTAAAAATTCAGTGGAAAAAAAAACCCTCCTCCCACATGAATTCTTACAAAGTCCCAAAAGTCAGGGTCAGCAGCTATTAATAAAATAAAATAATAACAATAATGATTTGGATAAATTCAAAAAATGCAGAGTGCTAGAAAAAAATTATTTAAAATCCAATAAAAACAGAACATCCACAAGAGAATTACAACAGACCATTCAGTGTATTGCACTACCACGTGACACACCATTGGGCAAATATAATTAAGGACAAGGGAGCTGTACTTTTTTTTTTCTTTTTTGGGGGGAAACTTTAGCTGCACATATGGAGCATTTTGTTTCACTTCTGGTTTACTTTCCTTTAATCAAAGACCCCCACTGTAATGCCTTCACACAGGGCTCAGTGTTGTGGTTCCCATGGAAACCATAATTCTGAATGTCCTAACTTGTGTGATTAAAATTTAACACAAAGTAACATTGATAGTCTCTCCCATTTCCACTACCACCAATATCCAATTCTAATTAGCAGCACAATAACTGGTTTGGAAGAAATAAAGAGCTGTGACTACCATAGCCTCACATTGCCAGTTATTCACAGGGAATCTAAAGAACAATATATAGTGATGGTTCTCTTCTACAAAATGCCTAGTTTAAACAGAGAGATTATTTCTAGTTGACTTTCTTGTAACCTCCGGAAAATGAAGCATATAATTTTCCTTTCTTATATATATACTACAGGACTTTGTCTTTTTTTCTTTTATTAATTTCTGTATTTTTGTTACATGTCTGTTTGAAGCAAAAGCTTTTCACAATGGTCTGACATACTAAGGTAATAAATGTACAAACACAACATTTTAATTATTTAAATCCAGTTATAATAATTGCATTCATTTCTATAATTATTACAATGACCTTTTTAATGTGGAATTAACACATCTAGATATATTAATCATGAAGATATGACATATAACAAACCTTTTAACTGAAGTTTTAAAGTTCTACTGCATCTTTTTCCTTTCCTTCACTTTTCTTTTAACAAGCACTCTAGTCGGAGCTGGAAGTATCTCAGTACTCCATTAAGGAAATATCTGCTCTCTTGCTGATTATTTTGATTTGTGGAGAATTATATTATCTCAGGGGCATACTTTCCCTGATCGTGTGCCTGGGTGCTCACTGCCTCTACTTGTAACTCAGCATAAGTTCATTGCATTAGTCAATACAACACTTTAAATTTAGAAATTATACTGTCATTCCAATAAGATCTTATCTGTCTTATCATACATAAGAGTAAACACAAAAGAAATTTCTTCCCAACCTCGGAGAAATATCCCACAGGAAATAGTTTAAGTTCATAAAGCAGGAGCAATGATTTTAAGTATTAAACATTTAGAGTCACGAGGATGCCTTGATCATTAAGTCCAAAATTCTCAATATCTGAGAAGGAAACTGAGGCCCATGGACCTCAAGTGATACCTTCAATACTTGAGTATTAGAACCATTACTAGTAGTTTGAGATGTTCATTTAGTATTTTAATTACTTACTATTGAAGAGTGATATTTCTCTTACTATTAGCTGACTTTTTTTTCCTACTTTCATTTACAAACCTGAATAATTTGAATATATGAAATATATAGCATTTTCTCAACTGGTCTTGAAAATTAATGGAATTAAGTGAAAATATGAAGGAGATAAATTTGAATGATTATAGGTTATTATCTGATACATGATTTCTATCATTTAAAAAATTTACACAAAATATTTTGTCTTTAAGATTGTAACTTTAGCAATAATACAAAGTTTTGGAGTCAGGGCTAAACTAGTCAACGGTGTGCCCTTTATTGAATTATATTCATTCCTACTATAAAAAACATTTTCTAAATCATCTATATTCCTGGGAGCTTTACACTGTTTGTTTAAATGTTGCACATCTTTAACTAAAGCTCTGCGTGTTCATTGAAAATTTACACACCATTTGACATTTGACTAAATAATAATTTTAATGATCTCCAAATACAGGGACAATTCCCATTTCCGTATACTTTCTACATACAAGTACAGGATTGTCCTGTATAAATGGTCCATTCAGGACTTCTTTTTATTTCTAATTAGAATATGTGAATAAATTCAAGTAACCCTAGAGTAAGTTATTGTTTCCTTTGCAGTTAGAAAGAAGGAAGGACGGAAAGGGACTGGAGTGTGTGGTGGGGACAGGGTGGGGAAAGTTAGGGAGACACAGTTGTGGAAAGAGAAAAGGCACCTGCAAAAGAGAAGAAAAGGGAAAGAGGAGACTAAAACAGGAAAATACCTTTATTTACACATTCTCTGCATCAAATATAATCTGGTTGCTTAAATAAGTATTATATTTTGAAATATTCCTGGCATATGTCACTTCCTGTTTCAGGATTATACCAACAGAGTCAAATATGTTAAAAAAAAATAATGAAAGAAAGAAAGATGCTCTATAAGAGAGAGTTCCTAAATGGAGTTACAGGATGAAAGAAGAGAGTGAGTCATAAGGTCAGCAAAACCTGGAGCAGTCAAGGAAAGCAAAATAATAATCTACTGACGTTTGCTGTATACAACCATCATGAATTAGTCACTATCTAATCACCTGAAATGTGAAAAATTTTGCCATGTTTTAAGTGTTACAAGACAAAAGGAGACAAAAAAAGATAAAGTATCCATCTCAGTGAAAAAAAAGAGTAATACATTCTTCAAGTTGGACTGTGATGTCATTTATTGTCAATACATCTATAATACTCCATGCTATTTCAAGTTTACTAAAATTATTTATTAATAAATTAAAATTCAAAGCTAAGATTTTTTTTCTTTTTAGAATTTCAAAGTCTGCTGTCTAGTAAACTACTAATTATCACATTCATTCCAACTATTTATTATTCTTAATTCTTGGACATGTAAGAAAGGACACTGACAAATTTTCAGCACTGAAGTTTCAGTGAAACATTGTTCAATGCTCTTGTTCTCCAGGTAAAGTAAAATGTATCAAAATCAACATCATTTTATTATTTCAACATTTGAAGTCTAGCCTGCTGGGTGTTATAAAGACTTCTAAAACAATATGAAGAATGGTCCCTCCAGAAATTTCAACAGAGCTTTTACGTACAAAGTCCAGATTTACTTACCTGATCAAAATACAGCATGGCACGGTTCTCCTGTGACCACTTTACTATTCATCCATTATATTTTTGACAAATATATACCAAAAGGATCTTGGGAGTAAACTATAGAGAAGTAGCATTTTTTATTTAAACTTTAAAACCTTTCTTTGAAGAAATGATTCTTAGTGATAAGAGACTCAACATAGCCCTGGAGAGCCTGAAAATAAGTTTATGTTCTCAAATATCTAAGGGGAGATTAGGGACTTCTGGGGTTCATTCACATTTTTTCAAGGGAGGTATTCATATACAGAAGATAGAAAACAAGGAACTAAACAGGACAGGTCTCAAACAGCATCCTATGATGCCTGATGTTACACCTAGTGATTCAAGGGGGCGAGGAAACAGACAACGGGGTTTCCTAGAAACTGAGATAGAAAGAGGCTTTCAATTCACTACTCTATGGGTAAGAAACTGGGCTCTGAAAGAGGCTGAAAACAGCGCAGGACTTAAAAAGGTCATGCTCTCTCATTTTTACCTACAGTGCACAAAAAGTTGGAGATCAAAGCACTTCAAGAGATAAAATGGCCAAGACTTCAGTTATATTTCATCCAATGTAAATCAAAACGAGAATCTACTTTTCAGATTAACAGAAAAAAGAAAAAATGTGTTACTAACTCAGTACATGTATTCTCATAAAAGTTTTTTTTTTTTTAATTCCTCATTTTTGGCTGATTTAGGGCACTATCAAAGTCAGTAATTTTATTTTATTTTTTTCTTAAAGGAAAAACTTTATCATAACTAGTGGCAGAATTGGACTGAGATAGTAACTTGTTTGCATTCTACATATGTTTAACACGAATACACAAAAAGGGAAAAATCTAATTTTTTCATTAATTTTAAATCTTATTCAAAGTTTACAGTTTGCTTTCGCTAAACTAAAAATAGTTTGCGACCGAATGGTATGTATATAAGAAATATGTCAAGCACTTGAGTGAAAGGCACACTGCAGTCAGCACTTCACAAATAAATTCTTTCCATCCTTGGCTAAAGGACACTATAGTAAATGCAATTTGAAAATGATCTCAATTCAGATGTGGTTTTTCACTCAAGGTCTCATAACTACAATATGTTCTGGTTATTTTGGTCAAGAATCCATTAGTTCATTATTTCTTGTTGTCTAGTTGCATTAGCACAATGTATTCTCCCAGAACACAGATAATAAATATATTAGGATTATTCTTTCTACCATTAACAGTTGAACTATTGCCTTCCATATCAATATTTTCCAAATTGCTGTATATTAAATTTGTTCCTTGACCAGACTACTGAATGTCATTCCAGTTAAAATGTTTACAGATATCTTCTCTGTTCAATTTCAAATGTGTTACAATTGGCTTTTTATTTTTATTTTATACAGGGAATTGAACCTTGGGGCACTTTACCACTGGCCTATATCTCTAACTGTTTTTAATTTTTTTTTAATTTTGAGTAAAGAGTAATTTTGAGTACCCTAAGTTGCTTACCATCTAAGTTCCCAAGGAATTGGCTGTTGTTTCAATGAAAACTTTAATTTGTTGTGATGTTTTGCCAAATGGATCGGATAACCTACTAGAACCTTCAATATTTCATCATATTTACAATGCAGAATTGACATAATAACAATTGTTTTAAATGGATGTGGAAAATATTTCAGCAAAGAAAGCCCCTGAAAGAACATATTTAACAGAATAAAGCAAAGTTATTAGAAATAATCCATATAAACTTAATCCAGAGATACTTTTCAGAAGCTATATATACCACAAAGGTTTTTATATTGTTTATGTTCTGAACCTATAAATAATTTTTTCAAGGATAATATCACAGGAATTAAGGATAATATATTTCCTGATATAGGCAGAATGATCAGAAGTATTAATTTTCTTTGGAACTTCATACTTTATCCAGAGTAAATATCAAATTTTCATTTTCGACTATCTACCATTGAATTATCTAAAAGTATTGCTAATTCAGTCTATTACATCACAGATGACATTAAACTGAAGCAAAAAATAATCTATAAACTTCATTTGTGCACTCAATAACACAGAAGCTTTCTTCACTTGTGACTAAGAACACCGAGATACAATTTAACAAGAAGTATTTGCTTACAAAATTTAGTTTCTTCATTCAATTTTACAATGGTAGTTTACATGATTATACATGCATTACCACCAAGTTTTATGAAAATCTAACCATTCACAATTTTTGGCAACAAAGCCAACAAACAACTGCTTGCTTCCATTATACTTGTAAGAGGCAATTTGAGAGGATACTCCCTAGGAATTAAATTTTGTAGATAAACATTTTAGCTAATTGCATTATTGTTGTCAGAACATTGAAGGCAGCAGTAGGCCAAATCAAGACATTCAATTTCTTTACTTCTTTTTTTTTTTAAGCAATTAAAGTCCCTTTCACTAACACATTAAGAATCAAGAAAATGCATATTTTATATTGAAAAAACAAGAAAGGTGACAAAATATTTAAGTAATAATTTATAATGTTCCAAAGAATAAAAAAGCCTGGGCCTCCTCCTGAGACACAGAAATTCTAGAGCTATATATATTCAAGGTTTATGTGAAAGAGTAGTAAAAGGAGTTCACCAATTGAACTTCCATCAGTGCTGAGAGCACTGGTATTTTCAAATAGCCCATGGAATACTATAGCTAACAGTCTGGTCAACCATTTCAGGTATTTTTTGGATCTGGCAACTTTATCCTATCTGTAATATATCTGTCACACTTCCAAGACAACTCCTCTTTAATAAAACAATAGCACAATCATACTTGTATAATTAGGTGACTTCCAAATATATAATATAAAAAGGGTCCTTTTAATATGTCCCTCAGGTCCTCTTAAGTTTCTGTACTCAATACGCTATCATTCAGGAAAGTAATATTCCCTCCAAACTGATCAGTCATTATTCTATACTGAATAATGAATGGTCTGCTCTTGCCATGACCATTTTCTCAGACTGTCTATTCTCTTTATCTGATATTAAATGCCTTTTCACATGAAAACAATACCCAAAGCTTTTCGTAGAACCACCATACCCCCCGCTTTCAAGCTTCTAGTACAGTAGCTAATGCATTATCATCCAACTAGTTGTACATGTTTTTATACCCCCAGATACTCTTTTAATTTCCTCCAAGTCAAGATAATTACTCCAGAACACAGTGGTTACATTATGCACATCAGACAATACTATAATATGTACTAAATAATTACCATATATTAAAATTAATGTTTTATTCTTCGCTATTCAAGACATAAGATTTCTTATTATCTTACTGAAGCAGTAGTTTTTCAGTATTATTCAAGTATAATCAAGTGATATTTTTAATTAGTCTCTTTCTCTTCTAAGTATATAATGTTCCTTTAAAAATGAATTTTCACTCTGAAAATAAGAAGAATTTTTTATGAAATCTGTGTTTCATAATTAAGGGAAGGCACTCATTCAAGAAATAATATTCAAAATTCAGGAAAAATGTTTAAATTACAATATTCAATAAAAGCCCAATATAATAAAAAATGGAAATAGTTTTCATCTTCTTATGTATTTAATCTAATTTACATCTATAATTTTTAAAATATTAAACTTCAAAAAACATTTGCAAAATTAATGATTCTATAATTTTCAAGTTTTCTGGAATATGTATTAAATTCTTTTTGAGTACCAAACTGGTTTTAAACATTATTAGTACTTTTAAAAATCTTATGACATGTGCATGTTTAACTTCTAACAGAATATAATAAATACATATGCAAACTTTTTTTCCCAATGACCCAAGATCATCACAGAATTGCAGCATCATATTTTTTAAGAGCAAGAAGGCCCTTTATGGATAATCTAACACTGCCCTCACTAATTGGACAAATGAGAATACTACAATCCAGAGAGATTATGTAACGTGCCCTGGGTCTCACAGCAAGTTAATAGGAAGACGAGGCCTAGAGAGAAGACAGCATGATCCACAGTTCTTCCTAACCAGAACCATATTCGTAAACTGCAGATGTCTCAGTCTCTTGGATACATGAAGAAGCTTTAGTGTGACATTTAATGGACAGAATCTGATAATATTTACTAATTTTTTACAACTTAGTGTTTACTTTTTCCCTATCCTAATATCCAATGTAAAATTTGTCTTTAGTTGTTGGTATTTTTCTTTCTCAATTTGGAGATTTTAATCCATGGGGATTTTTTGTTTGCTTTTTGTTCTTTGTTTGTCTTTCAAGAAGGTGTGTGGCTAAGTTGCCAAAGCTGGCCTCAACCTCGGTATTCTCCTGCATCAACCTCCAGAATCAGAATCGCTGGTGTTTCGGATGTACACCACCAAGTGTGGCAATCTATGGAGTTTTTACGATTAAATTTGTTAGAACACATTGTAAAATTTTTCTCAATGAGGGCAATTCTATTTAAAAATGACATAACATGAGTATTAGTGTAGTCATGAGCATTAGTTTAAATAAAACAGGCAAATATAGCATCCAGGACAAAAATCAGTGGAGTCACTGTTCCTATGGCTGATTGTTTTGGCATCATTTACTAAAGGAAGCAAAACACACACAAAAGGAGAAGTAAAAAATGTTGTGGAAGAAAAAATACTCATTAAAGTAGCACTTTTCAAGTAGATGACATACATTTTCCTACCTAGATTCAGAAACCAGTAAAATCACATCTTGCCATAGTCTGTTAAAAATTAACAAAACCCAGCATTTTCAAAAGATCATTTTTCGTCACAGCACCGATTTTTATAACAACAATGGTACCATAAGTAGAAATAAAACAGAAACAAAAATATGTCATAGAAATAAAACTTATGAATAATAAAAAAGTCAATGTATACCCTTCAGCAGGATCCAGCAATTCCACTCTTAGGTATTCACCCAACAAGGATGAAAACTTAGGTACATGCACACTCCCACAAACACACCCACACTACAAGTGAATATTTTCTTTTTAACCTTTTTTTTCTTCCCACAGGAATGGTTTGTTAGCAACCTTATTTATTACTACCAAAAATTAGAAAAAACCTAAATGTTCTTCAATAGGTGGCTTCATAAATGAACTATGATACATCCATACAGTGGCATACTACTCAGCAATAAAGAAGGAGTGAAAGTAAACAAAATATTATTAGTCAATAATGCACTATTTCTATCTGTGACACAAAACAGCAATCTATAAATACTTGTAACTCATAACAGATCTGATTCTATTTAACACAGCACCCCCAATTCAGGCAGAAACAGGGAACTTTCTGAGTTTCTTATTATTTTTTCTATCCTATGGCTTACAGGCAACAGTGGGCAGTTTTCAGAATAAAGAAGGTCTAAACCCAGGACAAGAATCAGAATACCAGGTTTTGACAAGCCTTCTGCTAGTTCAGGGTTTACCCATAAAAAATAGAAGTGATGGAAAATGAACACCATAATGAGTATGGAGTATGTACTGATTTTATAACATAAAAATCTAATTATAACAATTTATTTTGAATGACTAAGTTTAGTCATTTTCTATCTAGTTTTAACAGAGAAGTTAACTGAAAAAAGCAGTGCGTGCCAAAAATACAAATGCCAAGATACTCAATAATTGGTTCTGACTTCATTAACCTTTGTTAAAAAAAAAAAAAAAAACTGTTGGAAATAAGTTTTATTTTTGTTTTGGTGAATGAAAAGCATTTTTGTTGTTTGTTTATACTCTATTTCCTGCTCACAGCTTCATGACCTATTCTGTGGTATCAGTAGCAGGTGACAATTTTTGCTGTACTCAACTGACTGGCAGCTATCATTCGAATGTCAGACTTATCTTTATGCAGATTTCCAAAGGTTACCATTTATGCATGCAAATTCTGAAGGGCACTAACTATACAGCTGACAGATTGTGACAGCCACTATATCTCCAAGAATGGAATAAGCAGGAATGACTGTCTGAATAATTAATGTGCTTTTACTCTGCCCATGGCCAGTTTTTACATCCTGCACTGAGTGTGGTTTTGAAATTAATTAGAAAATGTAATTTCATAGCAAATCAAAACTTTTTGAAAAAAAATTCTACAAAATAAAGAGTAAAACAGTAATACAACTCATGACCTCAGTTTAATGTATTATATTTTTAGAGGTCACTCCTACCAAGATAAAAATTAATACCTAGTTCTAAATATTATTTCTGTAAAAACAAATTATTTCTGTAAAACATTACATCATTACTTCTGTAGACTGAAACACACACACACACACACACACACACACACACACAGAAACACAGAACTCAGCCACACTATTCAGCTCAAGTGAATGCACTATCTCCAACACACTTTTCAGTTTCAAACGTGAGATTCATCCCTGATTTCAACTTCTCTCTCAGCACTCGGTAGAATCAACCAATAAGATCTGTCCATTTTGCTTTGTAAATATTATCAAATGTGCCTCTACGCCCCAAACCCCACCGTTATTGCCTTAAACTGGATCTTCACCTACCTCAACCAAGTTCGTACAGATATCTTCCAGATAATCCACTTACCTGCAGTCATGTAGTCACCCACACTACTCCCAGAGTTATCTAACACAGAAATTTGTAAGCAAGGCCAGTGATGTAAGTGTAGACACATAAAAAGAGAAACTAAAAGGATGCTATAAAGAGAAAATACTTAGAATGTATGAACTAATGGAAAGAGGCGTTAAACAAAACTTTGTATAATATTGTGGTGATATATATTCTGAAGAAGAATAAAGCAGATGGGGGCAGATCATATTCTCCGTTTCTCAATTTTAAATAGCATGTGTCGGGAAGGCTGCCATGGGGGGGGGGGGGGGGGTATGTGCAGACTAGGAAGCAAGCCATTTGAATAACTGAGGAGACTAATTGGAAGAGAAACCAAGAAGGCTAGATATCTTAGGTGGAGTGGCCCACTGTGCTCTTCATGCGAACAAAGCCAGGGCAGCTAGAGTGCAGAGAAGGCTGAAGATGGAAAGGCATACAGTGAAAAGAGCTGGTCAGAGGATACAGTCAAGAGGGTGCATATTGTCCAGACAGGGGGGACCTATGATGTGGATCAGGGCAGGTGCTCAGAGGTAGTGAGAAGACATTGAGAGATATGCAACTTGTCAGAAAGGGAATGTAAGAATTACTTCAAGGATTTGTGCCTAGAAATTGGAAGTTTTGGTGAGAATGATGCTATTGAATAGACTTTTTTTTATTTTGAAAACTTTGATTTGGAGTTTTGGGGTTAAATGTATTTAAAGAGATCATTTACTGGGCTGGGAATGTAGCTCTGTGGTAGAACCTTGTATGTATGAGGCCCTGACCTGAATCCCCAGCATCTCAAAAAAGAAAAGAAAAGAGAAGAGGAGGAGGAGGAGGAGGAGGAGGAGAAGAAGAAGAAGAAGAAGAAGAAGAAGAAGAAGAAGAAGAAGAAGAAGAAGAAGAAGAAGAAGAGGAGGAGGAGGAGGAGGAGGAGGAGGAGGAGGAGGAGAAGGAGGGAAAAGAAAAGAAAAGAAAAGAAAAGAAAAGAAAAGAAAAGAAAAGAAAAATAAATTAATTAAAAAAACAAATCACTTACTATGGAAAATAACCTTCTCCATCAAATCATTACTTTGGAGATTCAAAACAAAATGGCATTTTATTTTACTAACATTTATATTATGCTTAAGATATGCCTAGTTCTACTGTATGGCAGTAAATTTTATAGCAATTACATGAGCAAAGTGAAGCATAGAGAGGGTAAAACAAAGTCTCACGTATTGAGTCTATCTTCAAAGTGTGAGTTCTTGACTTTCTGTCTGTCTGTCTCTCTCTCTCTCTCTCTCTCTCTCTCTCTCGTTATTAAAGTAGAATCTAGAGGTTCCCAGTGTGCAAGAAGAGGTAGAGTTAGTGAGGGAAATGAGGGAAATTTTGGGATGATTAGTATGTCCTATACCTTGATTTTGGTGACACATAAATTTATCTGCTTGTGAAAACAGAATGATACATAAGAAGAATGAGTTTATTCTATAGAAAACACACACCAATAAACCAGACTTTAAAAAATACAATCTAGCAAATACTATAAATTGGTACAAGTTGGAAATACACACACACACACACACACACACACACACACGTACACATACATATATATATGCCTATACACACATTTCAAATGAAGAATACTACACAAGGGTACTACATTATCTCATACTAAATAAATTGTTCTAAGACATGTTATTTTTTCTGATTAAAGCAATGCTTTCTTGTATCGTCTTCCACCAGTATTTTCTGACGAAGTAATACATTTTGTTTGTTACCATACAATTTTTCATGTTTGATTTCAGTCAGTTTTCCACAGTGGGAAGAGAGAGGGTTTCCCCCAGGGACTTTGTTCCTTCCCTGTGGGAAATCTCAAATACTTCTTCTAAAGGTTTATCACGAAGTTTAATGAAAAGGTGTAAATTACTAGATTAAGCATGACTTTAAATACTGCTGAAAAAACCATAAATTTTACATTTACATTCCAGGTATAAAGTTATTATAAATTCTGATATTCATATTGCTGTGTACTATCATTATCATCCACACCTCAAAACCAAATATATTCTTAGGATATAAGAGATGAATTCATACTTCGCAGTTTTCCCAATTACTCTTAGTGTTTGGCTAGCTCCTTAATAAGTCTGAATGTGTTTTCAATGTTTATAGAATGCACAGGATATATACTCCATAATAGAAGTAGAAAAGATGTCAGCTGCCATTTTTTTATTGTTGAGATGAGAATTTGACAATTAAATTTTGCAATTTTAGGTATGACCACATAAAAACAATTGTCTAAATGTGGGTTCTAGTTTAAATTTGACAATACCCATAAATGCACTTAACCTATCACACACAACATCGATAAAATTAAAATACTCTTTAAAAAACCTACCACTATCATAATCCCAATGAGAGACCACTTGATCCCACTAGAATTGCTCTAATCAAAATGACACAGAATAACAACTTTGGGCATTAGTATGGCAAAACTACAATACTCATACATTTCTTGTGGGAACATAAAAAGGTGCAGACACTTTGGAACAGTTGGGAAGTTCCTCAAAGGACTAAACATAAAGGTATCATATGTCCTAGCAATTCTACCCCCAGAATTGGGTATTCTATATATATACATAAAAAATAAATACAAACATCTACACAAATACCTGTACACAGATATCCCAAGTTTCATTTTTCATAATAGCTAAAAAAGTGTAAAAAATACTTCAAATGTCCCTTAAATGAAGAATGAAGAAAAGGTGTTATATTCATATAAAGGAATATTATTCATCCATAAAAAGAAATAAACTGCTGAGTATCCTACAATAGGGTTAAATGTGAAAATATGCTAAGTGAAAAAGCAGATATAAAAGCTAACACATACGATTTCATTTATATGCCAACTCCACAGAGAGAAACTTTGTTAGTGGTTGCCAAGGGATGAACTGAGAGATGAACAAGAATAAACTGCTAAAAGATATAAGGTTTCCTTTTAAAGATTAAAATGCTATTTCATTGGATAGCCGTGATAGCTGAGCAACTTATGAATATACCAAATACCAATAACTTGTATACTTTAAAAGAGTAAATTTATTATATATGAATAATATCTCAATTTAAGAGTAAGGAAACATACTTCACCAACCTTTCAAATGGTAAAATCCCTGTGATTCCTCCAAAACTTTCATATTTAGAGGCCATCATTGTCACTACAGTAAATACTGTATTCTTTTGTATATCTTTTAATGAAAATAAATACAAGGAAATGTTCTGAAACTTCACTTCCACACTTTCATGTATATACTTAAGTATGCTAGAGACACTGAGGCTAAAAATGATGCATTTTACAGCAAACACGGTATTTCATGGGCTGTTCTAAACCTCCTTCTCCCAGTTCATCTCACAACATTTTCTCACCACATTGGTACACTTTCAGTAACACAGGAAATAGCCAATCTCACCGGCCATTCCTTGCTCCTTCACAAACCCTTCTGAGAGCTAGGAATACCTCAACTTCACTCAGTGAATTTCACAACTTCTATGATGGTCTCAAGATCCATTGAGAAAACAGCTGCTTCCACTTCTCTTTCCTTAGCAGTTTGTCAATGAATCATTGAAAATATGTACAACAGTAACTAGAGCTTCCTCTTTACCTTTAGCTTTTGATGTCTCCTGAGTAAGTGCATTAAAGTCTTATTTGGTTTAATTTTATTTTCTTACAAAAGGGAATGGTTGAATGAACCTGTTTTTGTTAATTTAATTAATTTATTTAACTAACATTAAGCACCAAATAAACCATTTCATATTCAATTTAATAGATGAATGTCTGCAAAATTTAGATGCTAATGTAATAAGTCAATAAATACAAATGAAAGATTCAATCATATCTACTCTAGAAAATGAAAATAATACATGAGAGAAGAATGCATTGATTAAGAAATTAAGGCAAAAACATTTAAAGGATGGAATGAATATCAGTCCAAAAATTTACCACCTACAATGTTTTCATAGTGCTAACACACTCAGTACTTTAAAGGCAAAGGGAAAATAGAGAGTATATGAAAATAGATTGATAGTGTTTTATAATACATACCAATTATATCAGCAATCCAAAATTGAATGAATAGAAATTACTGTAATATGAACAATAAAAAAGTTGGTATTTCTGGTTTTAGGGAATATATTAATAATTCACATTTTAGACATTACAAAGTTCTTAACAGAATTTAATTTCAGTAATTTCAAGTAGGAAGGAAATTCAAATTTTAATATTGATTGCTTAATGTTTCCTAAAGGCTCTTTCTGCCTTCTATAATTTGCTGGGGAAAATGTAAATATTTGTGCTGACCTAAGGTTATACTCTTTGAAATCTTTCATGTTGTACTCCATAAATGTTTGTTTACTTGCTTGGTTTGGTTTGGTTTGGTTTTGATACAAGGAATTGAACCCAAAGGCACTTTACCATCAAGCTATATTCCCAGCCCTTTTTTATTTTTATTTTAAGACAGGGTCTCACCAAGTTGCTGAAGCTCACCTTGAACTTGTGATTTTTCCAGTCTGAGCCTCCCAAGTCACTGGGTTTACCATAAATGTATTTGTGATAAATGTAATTATCACTTTTAAAAATAAATTGCCTTGTATTAGAAATCTTGAGTTATCAAATTTTATCTCCTAATAACTCATATTTGCAATTAATATATAAAAAATGAGAGCAAATCAAATGAATTAAAAATGACATTAATACATTCTCTGTGTACCAACTGGAAAAAAAGCTCAGCATAGTTATTTCACATTAGTTAAATAAATTAGATAGCATATGTGCCTTTTCAAAAGAGAGCTAATAAAACTATTCATTTTCTAGCCCTTTTGTTTTTCATGTAGCTAAAGCAAATTTCCTTACAATATCAAACATGCATAACTATATTAGCTGTAATGTGTTCAGAAAATAAAAATTTATTTTCCAAAACTATATTAATAAATGTCAATTTATTTCCCCCAAATACATAAAATTCCATTTTGAAATGTGCTGCATTTGTGATATGACGAAAACTCATAAAAGCATATGCTAACTTGAATATAAATACAGCAAATACAGTTTTGAAATTATTAATAAACATGACTGGCAAAAATAATCTATCAATTACCTTAGTTTGTTCTTCGAATGCTAAAAATCCATGTTTTTTCCTCCAACTTAACAAATTAAACATTCCTGTAAAAAAAAAAAGAGAGAGAAGAGTCAATTTTTTTTTTTTACTTTATAGTTACATTCACACAATTATTTGAATAATTCCTGCTACTTACCAAGTCTATTTTTTACCCACAAAGCTTAGAGTGTCACAGCAGCTGACTATGGTAAAGGAAGCAAGACATGGACAAAGCTGAAGCATGTTCACTGGGATTCTGGATGAATTTGGTAGGTACAACATTTAAATATTTTCCTAATTAAACGAACACACACATTTTAAAACAAACTCCCAGACTTCAAAGAAATACCCTAGTTTGGGGGTATATATCTTATCACTTTTACCTTTAGAAAACTGCTGCGGAAAACAATTGAGAAATACCTTAATATGTTTCACTACATAATCATAGCTCCCCCCTACACGAATGCAGCATTTTCTATACATTTATGTATCCATGCACACTGTGATTATAAAAATCAACATGAATTCAAAGAAGGATATACAAGAATTTGTCTTCATTTTATTTAACCTGTCATAACATTTTTTTCATTTCTTGTGTTGTTAAACTAAAATTTAATATGCCAGATTCTTTATGAAAAAAAAAAAAAGTATTTTCCTGCAAAGCATTTTCCTTAAGATTTTAGTGTTCTCTAGGGATTCTGCAACTGGTTATACCAATTTTTAAAATTTCAAATAGATCTATTTAAGAGCTTTACACAATCATCAGTTTTATTAATTATTCTGATATTTAGTTTATTACACTATTTTCATAACAGTACTTTGCTATCAGAAGAAAGTAAAGGAACTATATGTCAAAACAGTGACAAAAGCCATTATCTATTCAAGCATCTTGTCACCAAATGGGTAAGAAATTAGATATAGGGCAAAAAGTCAATAAGATAAAATAAAAATTGAGTTTTTCTTTATAAAAGCACTAGTGATTAAAATTAGGCATACTATAAACCTAATATGAAAATAAATTTGGGGAATTTATTTGCTCAAATGAAAGTATTATTTTGTTTGCAGATTTAAAAATATTAAACAATGGCACTCACTGTATTTTTCCTAGTGAATATCCACTCACATTTGGCTAATTAGAAAGGTTTTATACCAGAAGGGTAACCAAGCCCATATCTGAATGGCATGCTTAGTTGCATGGACAGGCAACTAAAAGCAGTTTTCAAACCAACTACTCTCTCAACAAATGAAGCATGTTCTTTCAATAACTATTGACTGTTCATGCGGGTTAATCCCCCCCTCTAGTTTTCGGAGAACCGTCATATCCCATTTTGAAAACGTTTTACATATCCTGAACAGGCATGGGTAATGACAGCACAGGCTTGCCTACAAATATCATCACTCTTTAGGGCTTTCTTCCCATGCAGGAAATACTTTCTGACATCCAAGCATGACCAATTCCTCCCAGTTCTCTCCGACACACCACACCCACCTCACCACGGGCAGAACCAGGCATGTCTTCTGATGCTCCCATTGCTCTTCGTTCTGTTCCCTATTTTACTGAATTCTACTCTGTTGTAAGAACTGCTGAGGAATAGGAACTCTGCCTTATTCAGCTTGTATCATCTCTTCCTAAAGGCACACAACAAGGGCCTCAAAAAAGCTCACTGGGTAAACAAAATATTTACATATAAATATTTATAAATATTTTTTAAAAAGATGTTTCTTGGATACAGTACTGGCCTCATATAAATTGAGACCCAAAATCAAAACTGTACCATTATATGTGTCTTTTTACATTAGTTTTCCCAGCTACTTTTATAGGTTTGTTTTTTTTTCTTTTTACATATAAGAACAGAGACTCTTTAGTTTACATTATGGCTTTTTCACTGTTTCATCGCTTCACTACATTACAGCCACTTTTGGCACTTAAGAGTAGGCATAAAGCTCAGACCAAGGACAAGCGTATATAGAGCCACTTAGCCTCCTGATGAGAAGGGCAGATGTGAGGACCAGCAGAGAAAAGGAAAGCAGAGAAGGCTGAAGGAAATGGAAAGGAAACTAAGGACAGAGAAAGGCATCTTAACAAAAGATCCTGTTCTAGCAGTATCGAAGTAATAGGGCTAAATTCTGTCTCAACTTCATGACTTGAACTAAAAGAGATTTTTTAAAGTAGCTATTATAAATATGTTTGAGCATGTAACTAGAAGTAAAGCACTCAAAGAGGACTAAAGCACTCAAATCTGGTACGCTTTAGACAAAAGTTCATATATTCAAATTCTATATCTTCTTCCATTTATAGTTATACATGGTTCAAAAGTAACATAAAAGGAATATACTAGAAATTATTGCTATTCACAGGAGGGCTTGTGAATTAGGTCTAAGTACTACATTGCTTTAATTAAAAATTAAAAATTAAATTATCCTATGCTTTGCACCAAACTTTATAAAGTAATCACACATTAGAAGATATCAAATGTGGAAAATAAAATATAAATAGGGTTCAATTCACCAATTAAAACAAAAAATCATAAGCATAAACGTCCAAGGAAAATTTTATAATCCTGGGATAACAAATTCGAAAAGTAGAGAAATCTTACTCAGCAAAAATTTACTGTGCCAGGCACTACTCTAAGAGTATGGATTCAGGAGTAAAGAAATAAGAACAGCATTCACAGGGCTTGCATGTACATTCCCACTGGGGAGCACACAGAGGGAGAATGGGGAATGAGAGAGACAATATGTATCTGAATATACATATAAACATTTGTAGTATTTTGCATTATATGCAAAATGTAATATACATAGACTTTTCATTTATGTACTAAATTCTTACCATGCAGCACATATTGTTTTGAGCTCTTTATCTTCTCACTTTACATTTAAAAAAAAAATCTTCGGCAGTTTGTATGGATATTATCATCTCTATACACAAATATGCTAAGACATTGAGTGGCAAAGCCAGAATTTGACAGTAAGAAGTTCAAAATCGTTGTTTACACTCTCAAGCCTCTCTAATAATAGTACACTGATTATTACCACCCATGGGTCGAGGGGTCATATATAACCTAAGAGAAATTAGCTTCCTTAAATCAATTTTTTAGAAAACATTCACCTCAGAATTTTATGATGTTAATCACTATTAGAAATCACCATAACTTCCTGATAACTAAATGAGATTTCAGGATATCCCAATAAAAATTAGTATGAAAATAAGAGAAAATAAATTTTATATTCTTATTTCAACTGATATTAAATCTAAAAGCATGTGGCAGCAAAAACAGAAAGTCTCTGCTTCTGCTGCCAGGTTGAGTCTATGTAAGCTCCAGGCCTCTGGAGCCAAGAATTGTGTTGCAGGAGACCCCAGACACTCACCACCCATGTCTTCTTTCTGGGTCCTTGTCTTGTGGAATTTGAAGAATGAAATCCACAGACAAGGAAGAATGAGTACAAAGGAGTAGGTTTTACTCATGTGGGAAGAAAAGAGAGTTCTCAAAAAGCAAGAGGGGACTCAGTAAGGGTTGCCACTTGAGGGTGTTAGTCTAGGGCTCTATTATAGTATTTGGGTCAATGCTAATGGTACAAATTTATATTTACCTAGGTTTCAAAAAGTAATAATGATATTGGTCCAAATTTATGCCAATGAGGGTTTGAAAAAGTACTAAGGCTATTGGTGAACCCTTAAGTTGTTACTTGCCTTTATGTTTACCCCATTCCTGTTTCCTCCAAATGGCCTGCAATCCCAGCATCCCAGGAGGTTATGGTCAGCAGAGAGTTAGTTGATGTTTGGGGGTTCAATTCTATGGTGCTGTGTAAAGCAGGTTTTCACACCAGGCAGTGTGGGGCCAATGAAGTATAACATATCAGCCACCCTGATTTGCCTGGGCATGGGCTCTCTGGGCCTGAGGCCCATGCGAGCCATGGTGGGTTCCACTGGGCCATGGTCCATGCTTGAAGCCCACGCTTTAACCCACTCAGGCCACCACTCCACCACTCCATTGCTGCTATTCAATGGGGATTAGTAAACTGCTATGTACTCAGTAGCCAGGGAGCTATGTCAGTATCACCTTCTGAACATTCCAGTAAAGGTTCACAAAGCAATGAAGAAGAGACATAAACAAACAGGTTTTGTAGAAGATTATTCTATTGTCAGTTAAAGAAGAGATTACAGCCTAACAGCTGGGGACTGAACCAAGGGCCTTGTGCATGCTAAACACATGGTTTACCTCTGAGCTTTATTCCCAACCCTGACGGGGATATTTTAAAACAGGTCTGCCACAATTGAATTTAAAAAAAAAAAAAAAAAAAGGCAATTTTTTTTGTTCATAAGAATTAGTTTTTAAATCATTTTCAAAAACTAGACAAATTAGTGGGCTGGGGATATAGTTTAGTTGGTAGAGTGCTTGCACAAGGCCCTGGTTCAATCCCCAGCACCGCAAAACAAACAAACAAAATAACTAGACAAGTTATAAATTACAGGTATAATTTTATTATCTGTAAAAAGAAGTATATATCCTTTAAAGAATCTGTGGTATATATACACAAAGGAATATTACTCAGCCATAAAGAAGAATAAAATTATGGCATTTGTAGGTAAATGGATGATGTTGGAAACTGTTATGCTAAGTGAGATCAGCCAATCCCAAAAATCCAAAAGCCGAATGGTCTCTCTGATAAATGAATGATGATGCATAATTTGGGGGGGAAAGATGGCAAGAATGGAGGAAAGATAGCTAGCACAGAGGGAAGGGAGGGGTGGGGGCGGGTGGGGGGTAAAATTAATAACAGAGTGTGTGACAGATACCATTGCCCTGTGTACATGCATGAACGCACAGATGGTGTGACTCTACTTTGTGTACAACCAGTGAAACAATAGCTGTACTCCATTTGTGTTCAGTGAATCAATAAGTAAATAAAAAAAATAAAAAATAAAATTAAATTAAAAAAAAGAAGTATATATCCTTCATATCTATCATTTCAGATTGTTTGGAGGTTAAACAGGAAAATGTGAGACAATGATTTCATAATAGACGTATTAACTGCACTGATGACATGCCATCTTCAAAGCCTTCAAATATTCTCTTTGTATTCATAATGTTCAAATTTTTTTTTAAACTCCCTCCTTCAGTTTTCAACCTACTAGTCTATGAATTATCTTCACATACTTTGTACTTTCATTTCTTATCACTGTCACATACCACCAAATTATTCTCTCTGTAGTGATCAGATTAGGTTTTTATCTCTATTTTCATTATCATAATCCCCACTCCTATGAGAAGTAGGCAGAGAAAATATTTTATAGAATAGAAAACTGTAATTAATAAAGATTACCATGGTTACCAAATAATAGTGTTAAGGCAAGAGTTCAAGATAATTTATCTTTAATTCAACCGCTGGCTGTAACACCATTCACCACTGACCACACCTCAACAGCACCTTAGTATTCCTACAGTATCACTCTAACCCTTCTCAAATCTACCCTGAAAACAAATCTAAGAATTATCATTTTATCTCATGATGGTTTACCTCTCAGTAACCTATAAAATCATCATATTGCTTTCCATAGAAAAAGGTATTCAAGACCTTCTAAAGTATGAATACATTCTTTTATATTAAAAGCTCCTTTTGGACTCCTTTTGGTGGTTACACTAAAGGAAAAAAGGTATCAAGTTTACCAGAAGACAAATGTTAAAATAATTACTAATTATTTAAAATCCCATGAATCATTTTTAAAATCTCACCAATTATTAATGTTAAAAAATCCCTTGCCTTGTCTATTCTTTATTACCTTCATTATAAAGTGACAATTTGATAAAATTACTCAGAAGGTTCTTCCACAATGAAAAAAAAAAAACATAATTAATTTTCTTTAACATCATCCCCAAAAGATTTTTATAGGATACAATGTATTTACAATGAATAGACAACTCATTATTATTAGAGGAAAAGGACAACAAATTCAAAATACAGAAATAATCTTTGAAGTTTAATCAATTTATTTCCCAACATTTTAATTGTAGATGACTGAAATTCTTACATTTTAGTTAAAAATATAAAAAATAAATTATTACCAATGAAAGAAAGGTATGACATTTATTGTGGTCAGAATTAGTTTGCCGTCTAAATACACAGACAGCATCAGATAGGATAGGAAAGACAAGGGGAAGGGAGAAGAACTTAGGAGTCTGCTGCACACCCAGCCACTGCAGTAACAGCTAGGGAAAAAGCAGTGCACACAAGGATTAGTGTTTTACTTTATTCCCTTTAGGTTGAAACCAATTACACAGAGACTTTTTCTGATCCATAGAAATGACTTTTTCTGCCCCAATTTATCAGAAGTCCACAAATATACGTATATTGCTCAACTTAAGATGGGGTTGGGTACCAATAAATCAATCATAAATTTAAAATATGATATTGAAAATGCATTGAATACACCCAATCTACTGTAACATAGTCCTCTGTAGACTATCAGTTGATTACTCATAATCTCATGGCTGTGGCTGCAGCTGCCCAGCCATCATGAGAGTATCCTCAGAACACTAGCCTGCAAAATGTCAAAATTCAAAACTTAAGGTAGTTTTTACTGAATGTTTGTTTTTTTGCACCATTGTTATGTCAAAAAATCTAAATTGAACCATTGTGAGTTAGGGACTGCTGTGTAAGAACAAAACTAATTTCTGCCAAGTACCTGGCTTCCTACTTCAGAGGTACAAGTTCCTTCATGGGTCTATTTTGATTGTATTCTTGCAGCCATGAAGAAGGTACTAAAAAACAAGGAATTAGTCTTTTCCAAGTACTCAAAGACTCCCCAAGCCCTCACAGCCTCAAGCACCTCCTTCTTTAAGTTTGGCAGAGAACTGACTCACAGATGCTTTCACTTCAACTGTCATATGGTATAATAAAGGAGAAAACCTGCTGTGAATAACACAGCCTCAGAAGGAGGTCTAGCATTCTATTGCACACAGGAAACTGAGATACTTCCTGTAGTGGAAGAAAAGATGGTAAATAGGCAGCAGAAATAATGATGAAGGTGAGAAAAACACCTAGAAAAGGATTCAGTTCACAATGGAAACTCTCTACTGGCATCACAAATTGAGGGGAGGGGCAGGGGCCTCTTGCTCTCCTTTTAACATTCTGCATTACAAGGAGTTGGCAGCCATGTGCTTAACCTTAAGAGGACTTGGTGAACTCCCAAGAAGATTATTTCCAGAGCCATGTCTATTCTTTCCTTTACTACTTGAGAAATAGTTTTCAAATTATCAATCTGAAAACAATCACTTAACTTACCCTGTATTTTTACCCCTCAACATGGCTATTTATGGCTATAATTACACACGACATATTTGTCTGCTAATCATGGTTTCCAACTTCTGTAATAACGTGAATTATCAATCTTCTGTATAATAAAGTGTGCCTGCCCTCTATACTTTTGTGATCACTTTGTAGAGCAAACCGTAATCTATCCTATTATTTACATCATAAAATAATAATTACGTAACAAAACATACATTTAAAATCCTATGACAAATAAGTTCCAAACAATTGGAACAGTTTGCTTTGTAAGTAATGAAATTACAACAATAATTAAGTACTTAAGAAGTTTAAGTAAGAAAAGTATAATAGATATCAATGCTCATTGGTTTCAACTTCAGAAAAATGAAATGAATTTTTAATGATAAATGTTTTTCAAATTACAAAAGAGTCAAGTCAGAAAGGAAAAAAAATGTTCACAGAATTCCTGTCAAAATAAGAAACTACAATTCATAAAGTATAGAAAATGAATTTTCAAATTATAACAACCTAGTAACACTGATTGCTACTCTTTATTTAAATGTATATATTAAAGTTCATGTCAGTTTTATTTTTTCTAAGATGAATATACAAAGAAAAAATATGCAATCACTTTGTTCTTTATTACAGACAGTTTTTTGACAGGTTGCATATGAATTAATTCACATTGAATGTATTGGAGATGTGCACTATTTAAATGACCTCTACACTAACTCATTTTGAAATGAAATGAATAATAACCCTTTTTCAATGCACATTACTTGAACTGTCTCTAGTCACTTCATCTCCTTTCCTTTAACACCAACCCAACAGACATACAGGAATTACCCTGAAACATGTTGATAGAACGTGTAAATCAAGATAATTTAGGGAGTACACTTTTTAATTCATATCAGAGCTATCTCAGAGTTATGGATGTAAGAAATTCATTTCTCTTCTATGTCTAAAATTTGAATAAGGAATTTAAAATATACATTAAAGCAAGAAGGCTGTAATATGAAAAGATCATTTTCTCTAAAGATCATTCTGTCTTTAATTATCAGGTTTTCAATTCAAAAAAGTGTATTTGTCCTTCATGGTAAATTTAGACAAACAGCTTATTCTCAAACTATTACATACTACATAAGGAAAACTAGCCTAAGAAAAAGTTATTGTACTATAATGCATGCTATCAAACATTTTCTACAGGTTTATGATTGAATTTTTTTACAAAAAGTTATTGAATTTGTGTGTATTTATGCAGCTTATATGTTTCACTCCCAGAAAATGATTTTATTTCTCCTAAGAGGTTAAACTGCCAGGTAATATCAACTCCAAGAGAGTATGGCAGAATCTTGGTTATTTTACTGAAGATGAAAGGCTGGCATCTAATGAAGTATATTCTCTGATGTTTAAAACAGTTGGGATTGTTGTGGGAAACAGACTGGTCCAGAAGCAGTGAGCAGCACTTGGAGAGGAGGAGAACTTTATTTTATCCCAGCAGGTCCAGAGGAAAACAAAAACTCCAAATTCTGATCCACTGTTTCTCACAGTATTGATAGGTTATTTGACGTCATCTTAGACTCATCCTATCATTAGGGCTTTTTCCTCTTAAAAAAAAAAAAAAAAAAATTCCTAATCTATGCAGCTGAAGGCCTTGCTAGGGTCTCTACCATGAAGCATGCTCAGAGAACAGATAGGAAGAAACAGTTCTTTTCACAGATATCTATTACATTTCAGGAGGGAGAAGTCAGACTCTTAGGATGGTTATTGACAATGCAAAAGGTAGGGGCCCATGGTTAATTAGGCTTCCTGGAGAAAGGCTAAGAGAGGGGAGGAGACCCCCTCCCCAGGCACTGGACTCTTACCATAATGTTTTTGTAATTTCATTTCACAAACAGGTCTGGTTTTGCCATCAGAGGATTACCAGGCCAGATGCTGAATCTCAGATTCACTTTTTCCAAAAATCCTGTCGTCTGGTCATTTAAAAGAAAAAAAGAAAAAAAAATCAATGAATGTATTCTAACTGAAATTTGAATATTTCTGAGAAGTGACCTCCATCAGGCTTCTTGGGAATGTTCCAACTGTGTAGGGGTTATGGTGTGGGATCAAAAATCAGAAAGAATGAAATAAAGAAATGCTTCTGCGCAAGCGGAAAAAAAAATCTGGCTAGAGGTCTAAAAGCGATTAGCTTACATGTCAAATACCAGACGTCCTTGCTTTGCTACTGGGCTTTCCATTTTTCTTTTTGTTCCATTCCCACATTGCGTACAATTCATTGCATAAAGCTTTGCTTCTCACTTGGACCAAGATTTGAAGCAGAAAATCTTCAGTACCAATGTCTTTAAAATTGTGTGCTTTATGCTCCACAGTAATAAGTCCCTTATCTGAGACTCTAACATCTGAAAATTGGACCATTGTGACTTAAAGTTCTGAATTATAGATGTACTATTTTTGAAAGGTCACAATGCACCAAAACTCAATAAGCTAAGTATTGAAGAGACCCTCAGTCAAGATTTAGTTAGGCTTTATTTCCTACACAGAGTTCTAACAAGTAGAAATCAGGAGAAGCAGAAGCAGCTAACTGACAGACTAACCACCACCAATACAAACATATGAAGAACTAAGGAAAACAAAAACAACCTACAAAGGACACTGGAAATAGTCTGTTCATCCAAACTGGCAAACATCTGGAGTTTGGGCATGATAATAAGGGGGGATGTTTGCCTCCACTTTTTAGAAAATTTTCTCTACCCAAAGAACTTGTTCACCCACCAATACGTGATCCTAGATAACTGAAGTTTTACTACTTCATGATTCAAATTAGTCATAAATCAAGGAGGTAAGATTATATTGTTAGACATAATTACATTTAACATGCTTGCTGAGGTTTAAAGGGTGTGTGTGTGTGTGTGTGTGTGTGTGTGTGTGTTTTACTCTTTCCTTTCGAGAGCATGATTGGCATCCCTACACTTATTAGTGCAGAACATATACCAGGGTGCCAGTGGAAACCATGAATAGCACCCAACCATACCGGTTTTTTCCTACATACATATGATAAAGTTTAGAATACAGATTAGGCACATTGAGAGATTTACAATAGTAACTAAGAATAAAATAAAACAATTATAAAAATATATTGCAATAAAAGTTACATGTATGGTCTCTTTCTATCAAAATATCTTTTTACTTTACCTTTTCCCTACAAGGAAGTACCTCGTGTCTTCTTTTCAGAATGTCTGAATTGCCAGCACATATACTCTTGTGCTTTGAGGTCATGATGAAGTGCTACTAGCACATATGCACTGCCATACCATAACAGTGGACCTAATAACCAAAATGACTGCCAGTAACTAATGGGCAGGTAGAACATATAGTGTAGAGACACTGAAGAAAGGAATGATTCCCATCTCAGGTGGGACAGAGTAGAACAATGCAATATTTTATCACACTATTTGGTGGCATATAATTTAAAGCTTATGACTTAGTTATTTCTGGACTTTTTTACCTAGTATTTTGAGACCACAGTTGTCCACAGGTAACTGAAGTTGTAGAAGAGGAAAGACTACTTTAAAAATATTGTACATTTGAAAAAATACTACATATTTAAGTATTTATATTTTACTTCTATAT
Organism: Glaucomys volans; assembly: GCA_020662805.1. Lineage (NCBI taxonomy): Eukaryota > Metazoa > Chordata > Mammalia > Rodentia > Sciuridae > Glaucomys > Glaucomys volans. Next base: position 100,666 of record JAJEJO010053782.1, read on the forward strand.
ACTGTGTCTATATGTTCAGATATTGTATATCCAGGAGACAGAAAATGCATATCAGTACTTCTAAAAAATATCTAATACTTTTTTTTAATCAGTTGGCTTTTTGGAGGTAAAAACATATGTACCCACAAACCTTTGGTAAGAATAATTAAGGTTACCTGTGAGATATCAACCCAATTCTTTCAAGTTTAAAGTAAAAAAATGTCGTTAGACTGAAAGTATATTTTTCGTAATGACAAAAATCAAAAAATAAGAAATCAGGGGAATGACTTGTCTGAATTAATTTAGTTGGTATTGAATTTAGTTTGCAGTGTCACTAAATGTAATCCATTTGTTTTAAAACTGTATTCAGGAAATTAAAAGGAAATTTTAATAGCTGAACTTAAAAAAAATTGTTTCTTCTATTTTTCCCCTTAATAGTTGACTTCTCCAATTCAAATGAGATTAAATATGGGAACATAACAATTTTACCTATAAATGATAAAAAGTTGCATGTCCCCTATTCCTTCAAGATAGTGTTTGAAATTAAATAGCCATGCTTTATAGAAAACAGTCATGCAACTATCTTTTCTTACGTGATCATTACATGCTTATTTCAACTGTAAAAATAGCATGCCATGGCTATTACAGTAAAAATTCAAGATCAAAGATGAACTGCACATTTCTAGGACAGCAACAGAGAACTCTGAAAAATTCAGTTGAAATCATTTTTCAACCCCAAAATCTGTTTTGTCCTTCTAATAACTAGCAAAATCCCCAATAATAGACAACAGCTTTTAAAATCTTTAATATTTCAACTCCACTTTAAGCTGTATTCTATTAAAATGGATGAAAATTTTAAATATATAAAAAGGAAACCTATTTATATATTTAGCTGCCGTATAAAAATTATTCAGTCATTTTTATTCAATAATAAATTCATAAAATAAAGAGCCAAAATACATTTGAAGTTGGGCTATCTAATGGAGGCAATGCTGTAAAAATTAGTCCTGCTCCTGGGAAGCTGTCAACTGTGCAAGTTCTTATCAGTGCAAAAGAGTCTTCGACTGGAACTATTTAATGATCAGCACTGCTGATATGAATAATATTAAAAGAACAAAATAAATAATAAGTTTAGAGGGTCCATTTAATTTAATCAAAGAATAATGTACACCATATCTGGAGAATCTGTTAGTAAGTTTAATGGAGAACAAAGGCAAATTTACTGAAAACATCACCTAAATATTAAACAGCAAAAAAAAAGTCTGTTTCTACTTCACTGCAAAGACAGTCAAATGCAAGTTGACACAATTAAGCCAATTTAGGATACACAACTACTTAAAAGCCTGAGCTATATACTAAGTGATGAAGGCAAAATGGATTCAGTCCAAATCAGCTTTACTTGCTTAGATGCTATTTATTATGGCTGTATTTTATTACACAGTAGTAAAAAAATTACAAGGCAACATCCTGTTATTTCCAACTGGGAAAAAATGATACAGATGCACTATTAAACCTCAGCACAGGCACCAGCGTGCCAGGCTGCATTTCACTTGTGCCTTTATAATGTATCAATAGACACTGATGTTCACGTGACTGAGGGTGAAGTTAACCAAAGCACTGCCACTTGAACGTTCCACTAAATGTACAACCATTTCAACATCTCTAGTGACCATATACATACTAGAAAAAAAAAATGACTTCTTTTAAAATAAAACAACTAAGTACCATAATCCATTCTTAAAAAAAATCTTTAAATATTTTAACGATTCCTTAAAACTACTAAACTCTTCAGGGAACATAGCCAGCATATCATCAAATACCTAAACATCTATGTTTGCTAACTAAATTTTTGGTAAATTATAAATTCTTAAATATCTATGTTTGCTAAACTGAATTTTTGGAAAATTATAAATCTTAGTTCAAATCAGTTATTTAATAGGTAATCAATTTGTTGAAAAAAGTTAATGAGTTTCACAACAGAATTAAGATTATAATTTTTCTTAACTCTAAATATCTTTCCTCTTTTCATCATTATTCTTATCAATTTATTTATTCGGATGTTTAAAATGTTACAGATATCATACAGGATTTTAACATTACAAACAGAAAGATACTCATACTTTTCTGCTATTTGAGAAAGAGAGAGAGAAGATAAGGAAAATTCATTTTTTTGTTAAGACTTGCAACCTCTAAGTATATAATTGGTGTTCTACAGCACTGTACATTTTAGACTGGAAAATATGCTTCAGAACTTCAGAAGCCCTAGGAATTGCTTTTAATTTTAAAGCAGAAGCAACTTTAGATTGCTGCAATAGTGCATCCCCTCAAAGCCTCAGATGATCCAAAAGCTGAGGCTAACATTCAACAGCACCATGCAAACTATGCCACAACCACCTGAAGGATAAAAGAAAGGCAGCACAGAGGAGAACACATTTCCCTTGCTTCCAATGCATGGATGATGACATTCTTTCTGAAACATTTTACACCAAATGCTCTTGAACATCATGTTACCTGTCTGTGAACTATCTTCTAAGTCTTTCCCATTTCCCAAAGTACTGGTCCCTTCAGCAGCCTCAGTAATCAGTAAGATTTTGCATTTTATATAACAGTAAATTTTTGTGTGGTTCACTGTATTGAAACTGTTTTAACATTGTGATTTCAAGTCAGCAAAATTCAACAATCTCACAATTTTCCCCTTTATCATTTACAGAACTAACTCTGACTAGGAGGATACATAGGCCATATGCATCTGCATGGCAGTCATAATGTCATAAACATTGCCTTATGGGTTGAGGACAGAGAGAGTAGCTTATAATACCAGCCTCATCGTACATTCCCTTCGCCAGATAAACTTGCCATTTAAGAAATACCCTTACATCATGCACAACCATAGAAATGAAAATTTGTACCCCATATGTATACGATGAATCAAAATGAAGTCTCTCTCTCTCTCTTTCTCTCTCTCTCTATATATAAAAGATGTACTTTACATAGAAGTATAAGCTCAAGGAGATTTTTTTTTTCTTATATGAGTATATGTCAGTTCAGGGTCCCCAAATAAATGACTTAATATCTCTTAAAAAAAAAAAAGAAAGAAAAGAAAATATCCTAGTGCATAGTGCTCCCTCTAAAAATTCAGTGAAAGACAAAGTATGACAAATTTCACTGGGAAACATGAGTGCAGAATTATCCTGTATTACATCTGTTACACCTATGACAATATCATACACAATATGGCCATTCAACAGGATGATAACATTAAGGTGTTGCTAATATTGAAGAAAAAAGACCACCAAAAGACACTCAATAATAACTATTGCTATAAGTACTGAGTTTGGGTGATGGCATTGTGTCTCAAAGCACCATCCTCCTCCCGGAGCCCTGCTTGTTTGTACACACAGTGAGTCACATTGTAAATGTCCTTCTGATTCCTCGCTTGAGTTAATGGCTTAATTCATTTATTCAGTCATTCACCCTACAATATTTATTCTAGATATATTATGCAATAGACATTAGATGCACAAATACATTTTTACTTATGATATCCAAACACAAATAACACCAGAACTTTGTGTTGTAAGAAATTTAATATCCAGTGGATTATATAGTATATAAAAAATTTTTAAAACATGAGATAAATGCCCTGTTTAAAACCAAAAGAAGATCCAAAAGCAGTAATAATGTACTGCTGATTTTTAAGCAAGAGTCAAAATCCTATTGTAATACCCTTAATTTTTATAAGTCATGACATGATTTTACACTAATATTTCATCTTTCATAAATCCTCTACTACACAACAAACTCAGATGACAGGATATGATTTATTGTGTTGATTGCACTCTAATTATTTATATAGATTATATATATATAACATATAAGTGTATATGGAATAAAGGTAAACACCTAAAGTGTGTGCCCTGGAGTCAGGCTGCTTCATTCCAAATTCTCTTACTCTAGAATCATGATGGTAAATTTAAAAAAGTCTTTATGCCTCAATTTACTCATTTATAAAATTGGGACTAGGAAGTTTCTTAAAGGGTTAAAGAGATTATGAGAAGTAAAATGTGTAAAATATTCAGGACTACTCCTAGCACATGCTAGGCACAAAATATTCTTAGCTAGCAAGGTCTAAATGCCACACTTGATTTTTATATGGATATTTTTTTAAATGCAGTATTACCCCTATTTGAAACATGTTGAGGGAAGTTGAGACTTTCTCAACATGAGAGAATTACTAAATAACAGAGTCACAGGTCCATGTGTCTCTACAATATTCCAAAAAGACAGAGACAAATGATGTGCTTATGCTATCTTGGGCATCATAACTTACATGTTTACAACTCTAACCATTTCAGAAAAGACAAGTGAGCATCACCTCCAGATAAAAATATGAAAAAGAAAAAGCAGAGTAAAAGTTTGCAAACATTAAAAAGTAAAAAATTGCTGAATTTTAAATCAATGGGTTAGAAGCTTTAAAAAGAAAGAAAAAAATTACAGTTGAAACCAAGTTATTCTACTCATAGGTGCAGGGAGGTCCATCTCTAAGAGTACCACTGGGATTACATGCTGATATCTCAATTATCTCCCCTGGAACTAATGTTGAGACAAATGCTACACAGACCAATAAATTGCTTAGAGAAGCTGCCAAATTAGTATCACAAGTCACTCAGTATAGAGTCCTGAAAGAAATATATCAAACTCTTCAAGCTTGACACTTGTATCAATAATGCAGAATTTAAACCCAGGGAACAGGCAGGGAAGGACTGTCATGCAACACTGATGCCAGTATGCTATGCTCAGAGTTAAAATACAGGAGGGGCAGCTATTCATTGGTAAATAACAAAACAAAGCTTGGGAAAAGATGCATTACAGACAGAGGTGGAGATATATCAGCATAAGTGATCAAGAGTTATCATTTTCTTACAAATATAATTTTCAAATATATGCTTGTATTGGAAAAATACATCCTCAGAGAGCATTTATCCTGTAGCTCAGTTAATTTCCTAACACCTTTGTGTCTAGACAGTCTTCTTCAGTTTTATGATTGAACACGTATTTTATAACTTATGCTTATTTAAAAAAAAAAACACTTAGCTCTGTGGTACACTTAGCATTTTAAATACTTTTCCCTATTTTCATTGGCAAAAGTCTATTGCTATCTTCAATATCTCCTGTTTACTCTCTATCACTTCAAATTATAGCTTCCAAAGTAATTGCTCTGCAATACATATCAATTAGAAAAATGCAGGTCAATCTATAACAAAAATGCAAACCTTTACTGTGTGCTAGAAACTGCTCCAAGTCCTTCTGAACCCAGTGACTCATTCTTCAGACCATTATGAGGATGCATATCCCTACTGTCCTGATTTAAGATGTAGCAAGGTAGATCTAAAAGTTCATTAAGAATGGGCAGGTTCTGAAGTAGAAATCAAGACCATCCACCCAAAATCCCATGTTTTTAACTACTTCCTTTCACTTTCTACTTTGGTTGACCAATATTATTTATGCTGTGAAGTTTAATTCAAAGCAGCTATTTTAATGAGGCTTTTTGTAATCATGTAATCTTAAAACGAAGCTTCTCGCCCATCTCATAAAATACTGCTATTCTTCTCTGATAGCTTACATTTAATGAATATCAGATTCATGCTAGGCATTGATGCTATACATGAATCTCCTCACATGTGATAGAATCATTATTATTACACCCACTTGAGAAATGAAGACCATGGATATTTTCAAAGTCACAGGGAGACACAGGGCTGGTCAAGGATTCAAATACACACAGCTGTGCTCCTCCTGGCATGCACAGCACATAGTTTCTTTTTCTGTTTTTGTTTTTGTTTTTTGGTATGGGGGATTGAACTATGGAGCTCCATTTTTAATTCTCAGGGAAGGTCTCACTAAGTTGGACAGGCTGACTCCAGACTTCCAATCATCCTGCTCCAGCCTTTGGAGTCACTGAGATTGCAGATGTGTGCCACCATGAGCCATCAAAGAACTGTGTACAGAGGTTAGGAGCACAAGGTTTGAAATGAGCCACCAACACTCCCACCCAGGTCTCCTCATCTACTAATTAAGTTATAATCAGTTTGTCCTACTTATTAAGTTATAGTCAGTCATCAAATCCTTTACTGACTTCATTATCTCCTTGCCTCAATGTCTTTACCAGCCATGAGAATATAAAAAGTGTCCACCTGCATGGCATGACAGCTCACGCCTGTAATTCCAGAGACTCACAAGGCTAATGCAAGAGGGTCACAAGTTCAAAGCTAGTCTCAGCAACTTAGCAAGGCCCTGTTTGAAAATCAAAAATAAAAAGGACTGGGGATGTGTTTCAGTAATTAAGAGCCCCTGGTTCAATCCCTGGTACCAAATAAATAAATAAAGTGTCCACGTCTCAGTATTGCTTTGAAAACTAAATGAGATAATACAGACACATGCTTAAAGTATCAGATACATAAATTTTAGTTGCTATTGTTATTATCATTCAAGGGACCCTGTCATCCTCTTCTGCAGAGCAACTTGATAGCACACTCTGTTCTCAAAACTGTTGTAGCTCCATACTTTGTATATGATAATAAATGATCAATAAATATCTGAAGCATTTAGCCTTATCAATTATTATGCAAAAGTCCATGAATGTTGCATCCTGCCGCTATCTTCGTACATCTAAGACCCAAATCCTTCCTAGAAGTTCAGAAAGAAGTTTTCTTAAAAAACTATCAGAGATAAAAAAGAGAAGATTTTTTATTACTATCATATCCTTAATTGTGGCAATTCTAACTTGTAAGAAATTTTCAGTTTGGGACAAACTGATTATAACTTAATTTTTCTTATAATTTTTTAATAGCTATAAAAACTATTTAGTCAATGCCCTCTGTCAAATACTTAAAGCCATTTCTCTTGTCATTTTGCCATTTCTCTTCTTAAAGCCAAATAATCTCCATTTCCATAGACACTTTTTAATATATCATGTTCAGCAATGGTTTTGATCACTTTTAGACCCCTACATAATAAGCTGTTCATTTCCCATTGGTTTGGAATTATAAACACAACATGAAATTATCTAGCTTCAATTTTGATGTCAAGCGTATAGTATTTTCTTAAGAGTTCATTCTCGGTCATCTCTATTATGTCCTACTTCTTGCATATTTTATTGAATGAGAAAGAAATATTTTCACTCCCATGCCTATCTCCACTGACAGCATTGGAAACCTAAGTAATTGAAGAGATATTTTCTATCATAGAAAGGCAATTGAGATATTTCGTCTGTGGAAATACCAACACTACAAATAAAGATGAATACTATATACATAATACTGAAAACAATAACACAGTAATAATGGTGCTTACAATGAATTGAATATGTACTGAGTGATTTAAAATTCATTTATTCAATGAATATTTAATTAATTCAAGAAATATATTGAGCTTCTTTTATGTGCTTGGTATTTTTTATGGGTACTGGGAATAAAGCAATGAACAAAATAAGCACCCTTAACTTTGTGGAGTGTAGACAGATAACAGAAATATGATAGCTAAGTAAAATACATTAAGTTTGTTTCCTAGTGCACAGTGATAAAAGCCCAGAGGGACTTTACAGCTTTGATAATAAGACAAAAGAATCCTGAACTGAGAAGGTAATATTTGAGTAAAAACCTGGAGGAAGGGGAACCAAGCTATGTGGAACCTATAGAAAGAGTGTTTTGGGGTACAGGGATCAAGTGTAAAGGCCCTAAGGCAAGAGCTGAAAAGGTTGCTTGAACAGCAGCGTGGAGGCTAATGGGCCGCAGCAGAGACAGGGAGCAAAGTATTGTAGGAGGGATCAAAGAGCCAACAAGGAGCTAAATCCTAATTTTGCAGAAGGGTGTAAGCCATTATTCATGCTTTAACTTTTATTACTTGAGTAGAAAACCACTGGAAGATTTTGAGTATAGTAACATGATGTGACATATTTTTAAATAATCCTTGAAGCTGCTGTGTCAAGAACAGATCATAGAGGGGCCAGGTGGACTAGTCACAAAGAATTTACAATAATCCTGTGAGTGATGATGGCAGCTTGGCTGCAAGGTGCTAGTACCATAAGCAGTGAGAAGCAGTTGGATCTCCAATGCATATTGGTACAGCCAATAGGATTTGCTCATGAAATACATACGTGGGGCAAGAGAAAAAGAAGTTAATGTTTTTGACCCTTTGCAAATTAAACAAAGTAGCTGTCATTTTTGAAACCGTAAAAGCTTTAGAAAAAGCAGGTCTAGGGATGTGGAGAGGGTATAAGTTTAATTTTGGACATATTAGTTAGAGGTATATATTAAAAATCCCGGTGGAAATATTTGACGAAGTAACTACATACATGAACATTCAGGATACAGATAAAAACTGGCAGTGTGGACCATATGTAATGTTAAATTAGAAATGACCAACAAGTTGAAAAATGTACAAAGAAAACAGAAGAAAATCAAAGACGGAGCTTTGAGAATCTCCAAAATTTATAGATTGAAAGGATTGTGAGAAGCCAGTGCAAATTAAGGAAAATGTCAGAAAAATACAAGGAAAACTAGGAAAATTGGATGACCTACCAAGACAACCGAAACATTTGTGATTATCTGCGTCACATGTTTCTGAGAGATCAAGTAAAATAGTATTTAATAGCATTAAATACTAGATTTAACACATGAACATTGAAACCAAGATTTTGGTAGAATGATTAGGATTAAAGCTTAATAGGAATGGATGGGTTTAAAGAGGACAGACCAAAGAAAAGACTATTAGTACCTTTTACCCTTATAACCATTCATAACTCATTGTGAGAACAGGCAAGGTAAACAGTCCAAATTAATCATCCTCACTCAGTCTGAACCTTAGCCACTGGACTTCATGATTTCCTCAGACCTAAGGGATTCCATCACCTTTCATGGGTAAGTGAATAGCTGCTGATTTATTTTAGAGTAACTTTTTTTCAAAGAAATGTCCCAGTTTTTATATATTAAAAATTATCTCTTAGAGTCATATTTTTACTTTCTTCCCAAACAGATCAAAGCACTGATTAGTTTTAGAAAACTTTCATTTGTTTCCAAAAAAGATGACTTTTTTGTGACTTTTTTCAAGAGGCCAAATATTCCCACTTACTAATGCCATATTGCTACCTTCAACTTGTGGCTCTTTATAACTAAAGAAAACTACTCTGCAGTACTGCAAATTTAACCCAGGGCCTCATAGATGTTAGGTAAAGCACTCTAACACTAACCTACACTCCCATCCCATAAAAATATTTTAAATAAAATGTGTAGTAAAGAAAGCAAGATACAAAGGTAGATATATGTATTAGTATAAATGTGTTTTCAAAACACCTGTGAAGTAGAGAATATGTTTTATAAATATGTAAAACGTTTGGCAAACCTGAGTAAAAATAATTATTTTCTTCTTTCCATGTATTTTCCTTAATAGACATGCATTAAACTGACAATGAAAAAATAACCACATGTGTAAGATCATCATTCCATATAACTAAAACAATTCTATTGCATTATTTAATTATAATAATATTGGACCTAAAGCCCTTATGGGGAAAAATATTTCTTATTTCTATTTTAATTACCATTTTATATAAAGTAAAAATGTATTAACCATTAATAAGCAATTAGTTTAGTAGAAACAATATAAAATCAGAAATGCAATTTTTTTGACAAAAGCAACACAATGGGACATTACTTTTTGCAGACCAATAAGAAAAAATAAACCTTGAAATTTCCTAATGCCCTACTGAACTGAATTATCTGACAGGATTTAAAATTAATGCCACTTTAACTGACTAGATCATTCATTTTTACACATAGAATCTGACCAATATTTTGTTGAAAAAAAATATAAAGCACTATGTTTTGTCAGTAAATTACAGTGGCAAGGTGCCAAACACCATGAGTAAGTTGAGATACAGCCAGAAAAAAATTAGGGAGGAAAAAGTGCCTGATGTTTTGACAAGTTGTGTCGAAGAGTAAGAAACCTAGAACCCTTCAGGGAAGGACTTTGCAGTCATGGTTATTTTAATTATTATTTTTTTTAACCTTTACTTTTTTCCTGCTGATAATAAATGATAAAATGCATTTCTAAGCCTTTTTTGTTTATGACAAGAAACTGCAAGGAAAATTTCAATGTTTGCTTTTAATTTAAAATGAAACCAAGCAAAGAAAATTAAGAAGCAAAAACTAAAGAAGCTATTTAATGCAAAGACCTTCTCAAATAGTCCATGGAATGAATTGTGTTAGCTTTACTTCAGTATCACAAAATGCTTGCAAAAATGAAATAAAAATTTCAATTAGTATTATGGAAATGAAAAAAGCTATGGTATAGGGTCATTAGTTACATAACTGAATTTTTTCCTCTTTGAGGGAAAATAATCTTGGATTTTCTTCTTAGTATGTGAAATCATTTTTACTGTATTAACAGACAGTGTTCCATTTTACTAAAACAATACCAGTACACAGTGCAGCTGATGCAGCCTTCACTATATTGTGGAAAAGAATAAATCAAACTTTATGTAATATCTTTTCAGGCTTAATTGTATTCTTTTCCAACATCATTGTTTTTTTAACACTGAAGACAATAAACCTTACCTAGATACCAATGAGAATATTAATTGATGAGTAATTTGAATAAATAGTAATAAAACCTTTTTATTCTTCCATTTGTCTAAGAAAGGGAACGAGTAAAAAAGAATTTCTTACAGATAACACAAAACTATGGTCTAATTTGTCTGATCTCTTCCTCTAGTCATAAACATGGTATTCTATATATAAGCATCTACAGACATAGCTTCCCCATATGCAGTTTTTCAGGTCAAATAATTTAAATATACCATTATTATTACTAAATGTAAATTAATAAATGGAATGAAAGTAACACAGTAACTAGTATCTCAGGATTACACTCTGAAACTTTGGAATTATGATCTCTGAGGTTAAAAGATTATCCTTGATACCTTCAACCAACATCTATTGAAAAACTGCCATTTTTAAATTTTTCTGATAGATGCACAATTTCCTTAGGAAGATTAGCAAAGGTGTGCTGAGAGGTGAAATGATCCACAGCTAAAAACGGTCTACATATTTTAAGAAGAGAATGGGTCAATGTTTACTTTGACTGCCAAGGCATGTTTTATTTTAATACACATGAACACAAAGAAGTCACTTGCAAGTCTTCAAGAGATTAGAGCTATTTAATTTAGTTTTTGAATGACCACTCCTAGAGAAACAAAGCACAGACTTGCATATTTTTACATTTACCATCAAAAAAGAACTTAAAGGGTTAGGGCTGTGGCTCAGTGCTAGAGCACTTGCCTATCATGTGTGAAACGCTGGGTTTGATTCTCAGCACCACATATAAATAAATAAATTAAAATAAAGGTCCAATATTTTTTAAAAAAAAGCAAAAAAATGCTATCAATACATAATACAATAATGTGCTTAAACATAGTAGATGTCAACTCAATCTCTGTGGAGTACATAGTGCATAAAGCATAATTATTAAGGATTAAAAAAGTATAAAAGATGAATTATAGACACGCATGTATTCCAAGAGTGAAATGCATGTCTCTGTGAAGAAACTGTTTTAGAAGAGTATTAAAATCAATAAAAATATTAATAAAATTAAACCATCATAACCCAATGCACATGTGTGAGGAATTTGAAAATAGTTGATAAAAATATATTATTTGACCCACATTTCGGCACAGCAAACAGATTTCATTTTGTCAAATATTAGGATAAAAACATTGAACTTTAGTTAAATGCACCTTGTGGACCATCATCAGCTAGTTAAAGAACTGGGGTGAAAAAAAAGAGGTTTCTATACCCCTATTTCCAAGAAATGAACCTAGTCTTTTTATTATTAGCTTTAAGAACCACAATAAAAAACCAAGGACAAATTATTCTGCTCTACTGACCTACAGTATTCTGATCAATTCACACTGTGACTGAAGGAAATGTTGAAACCAGAGACTGGCAAGCTCTCTACCAAGTTTAAACTGAAGAGAGAAAAAAGAGGGCACGAAACTATACCACTGTTTTAACCAAAGCAGGACAGAGTCTCAAGGTGAACTCTATGAGCTTTTAAAGAGTCTCAACAAGGTCATGTTGATAAATTGAAAAGGATATGACTTGAAACTACCAATAAATCATGCTAATTTCTTCAGAACCTACTGTCCTGGCCCTGCTGAACCCAGAGGTAATGGGCAGATTAGTCACATACCTGATTAATAATTTTGAAAATTTTATATATCCTACAATTGCTTATTGAGTCAGAGTTCAACGTCTGTATTCTATTTGGGTCACTAAAGCGCCTGTAAGTGTGTGCACACATACACACACAGTCTTATGACTGAAGGACAAAAAGGACTTCATATGAAGTATAAAATACATGCTGTTTTCCTTTCACGCGCAATGTCCAAAATAAATAACCTTAGCATTAAGATCTCTCCTCAAATTTATCCTTCCTTCATTTCTAAAAATATTTGTATTGCCCTTAAAATAATTTTAATAATTTTAAGCAATTTTATATGCAGAAATCCATTTTGAAATGTACTGTTGTATACACAAAACTTCAACATATTCAAAGTGAGCCACAGAAGAGCTAGACAACAAGGAATCCCATCCCTGATCTTCTGTTTACAGTGGTGAGAATAAGGATAAGCAATCAATTTCTCCGTACCTGTTTGTTCCTCTATAAAACAGGATTATACCAGTACCTATATAATTGGGTAGTTGAATGGTTTAAAAGAGTTGATATAACTTGATTACTTAGATTATAACTGGTACATAATAAACAATTGGTGAATATTTGGTATTAGAATTTTATATATCTATTACATTTTTTTTAGATTATAAAGTCATTTTATCTTTTTTTGTTTTTAGTTCATTGTACACAAATGGAGTACAACTACCATTTTTCTGGTTGTACACAAAGTAGAATCATACAATTTGCCTATTCATACATATACATAGGATAAAGATGTTTGTCTCATTTTATTCTCTTACCTTCTCCACCCCCTCCCCACCCCTCATTTTCCTCTATACAATCCATTCCTTCTCCATTCTTCCCAAGCCTTTCCTCACCCCCACCATGTTCATCAACCACTTATAAGAGAAATCATTCGGCCTTTGGTTTCTTGGGATTGGCCTATTTCACTTAACATGTTCCTTTCCAATTCCATCCATTTACCTGCAAATGTCATAATTTTATTATTCTTTATGGCTGAATAATATTCCATTGTGTATATATACCACAGTTTCTTTATCCATTCATCTATAGAACAGCATCTAGGTTGGTTCCACAATCGAGCTATAGTAAATTGGGCTGCTATAAATATTGATGTGGCTGCATCACTGTAGTATGCTGATTTTAAGTCCTTTGGGTATAGGCCAAGGAGTGGGACAGCTAGGTCAAATGGTGGATTCATTCCAAGTTTTCTGAGGAATCTCCACACTGCTTTCCAGAGTGGCTGCACTAATTTGCAACCCCACCGGCAATGTATGAATGTATCTTTTTCCCCACATCCTCGCAAACACCTATTGTTGCTTGTATTCTTCATAATAGACATTCTAATTGGGGTGAGATGATATCTTAAGGTAGTTTTAATTTGCATTTCTCTTAGTACTAGAGATGTTGAACATTTTTTCATATATCTATTGATTGCTTGTAGATCCTCTTCTGTGAAGTGTCTGCTCATTTCTTTAGCCCATTTATTGATTGGGTTATTTGTATTCTTAGTGTAGAGTTTTTTGAGTTCTTTATATATTCTGGAGATTAGTGCTCTATCTGACGTGTGGGTGGCAAAGATTTTCTCCCACTCTGTAGGTTCTCTCTTCACATTGCTGATTGTTTCCTTTGCTGAGAAAAGCTTTTTAGTTTGAATCTATCCCAATTATTGATTCCTGCCTTGATTTCTTGTGCTTTGGGAGTCATGTTACGGAAGTCTGGTCCTAAGCTGATATGATGAAGATTTGGGCCTACTTTTTCTTCTATTAGGTGCAGGGTCTCTGATCTAATTCCTAGGTCCTTGATCCATTTTGAGTTGAGTTTTGTGCAAGGTGAGAGACAGGGGGGTTTTATTTCAATTTGCTGCATATGGATTTCCAGTTTTCCCAGCACCATTTGTTGAGGAGGCTATCTTTTCTCCATTGTCTATTACATTTTTTAAGATAAAGGGAAAAAAACTAATGAAGAAGCATGGCTGGGTATAGGTTGTATACAGAAAAAATAAAATGGAAATACTAAACCAATCTGCAGCCTTGGAAAAGTGGATCACTACACTATTAAATATCATTACTTTAAAATTTAAATTCAAATTTTAAAAACAGAAAAATGTACAGCACATATACATAGCTATCATCTATATATTAAAATTGCTAAATTTTTCCGTTTGCTTCTTCTCTTTTAAGGTGGACAAATAATTTAAAATAAATTACACTCAGAATTAGGACTGGGGTTGTGGCTCAGGGGCAAAGCGCTTGCCTAGCATATATTAGCACTGAATTTGACCCTTAGCACCACATAACAAATAAAATAAAGGTACTCTGTTCATCTATAACTACAAGTATTTTTTTTTAAAGTGCACTCAGAATTACATTTTCTTTGTAAATAGTTTGACTAAAAAATATTTGCTATTTAATTACTAATCTATTTTCATACATGATTTAATAATCATTATTTACTATCATTCACTATCCAATTTATTTTTATATTTACCAAACGGCCTTTAAATTGTTTTTACTCCTGATTTTCTTCAAAGAGGCCTAAAGGAAGTTCACATACAATACTGAAATAGAGCTTTTACATATTTAAATGTGTATAAATATGTAAAAATCTCTTTTGCCATGGTGATGTATTTTTAAATGTACCTTTCCTATGTTAATGTCAACTATTTGATTAACATATCACAGCTTCCTATTAGCATTTCTCAACTATACAAAATTTTGTGCAAACTTTCTTCAGATCTAATCATACTTTCAAAAATTTCCAAGAGATTTTATTTCTTCATAAGCCTACAGAAAAAAATCACAAACAGTACAAATTAGTATCTCAAAATCTGATAGTTCTAACTATAATTAAAAATTTTGCAATTTTACAGTAAACTATATTCAGTAATGTTTCATATCTAATTCTTTCTAGGCTTTTTTAACTGCCAGTTAAATTTAAATTTAAACATTAAATTAAAATGACTGAATGGGGAAAAATCAGAGGTAATTCCCTGTTATCCTCAAAGTTGCTGAGTAATTAACATAGAAATCAATTGATTAGAAAATGCATAGGTAAATAACATGGGCATTTGTATTAAAAAAAATGTTTGTTTTGAAAATAAACCTACCTATTAAGACAAGCTCTTGAGAGGAAATAGATACATTTTCTATAGTTTAAAAAAAAATCTGTGTCATACAAGTCTCTATGTAACTAAATGGGCATTTTACACACTTTTTTTTAATTTAAATAACTCATAAAATGAATTAAATGCCTTAAAAATAGATATACAGTGTAAAATGTGACATTGATTACATACATATACACAAACTACATATATATGACAGACCTCACATGCATATACATACACATATTTGTATATAAAAATGCAGACATTTATTTACTTATTCAAAATGGCACAAAAATAAATAGCAACTTGGGCCACATGGAAAACTGTCCAGAGGAGTAGCAAACACCTCCTGGGAAAATGCTGGGGCCAGACTCCCTAAACCAAAGTAGCTATGCCATCAAAGATCCTCTCTTGAGACTTCTAACCTGGGACCAAACAGATGGGAAGCCTAAGTTCCTTTTTAGGCATGCTGAGCTATACAAGTCTAGGTACTAAAAGGCTTTGAATATTCTCAATTCATAACTTTTCACTTAAATCATTAGATGCCTGAGTGTACTAAAGTAGTAATTAGGAGTAACAGAAAAAGCACCGCTTCACTGCTCTTAATTTTAGACTTCTGCCAAGACAGCTATTATGAAGGTATAGATTTGCCTAGACAGAAAGAAATATCCCATCAGAATATTCTGGGAGACGCACACCTTTTCATAAAAATTACTCTCCCTACTTCATAATTACTCTTCTGTACAGATTCAAAGTCCAAAATGGAGAATAATGGCTGAATTAACTTAACCGAAACTATTACACATAAGGGTTCATGCTCCAGAATGTTAAGATCTCCAATTACTTTATCCAACTGATATTAGCAACATGTTTAGACTTGCTTCCCTACTTCCCATCTGTAACACCAACTCTATCACCTAGTCTATGGTTAGTACTTAATATGTATTTCTAAACTTAATGAACTTTCAAAATAAGTAAATACATCACTAGCCAACTGAACAACCTTAGCTACTGCCCTGGTTCTGTGTGATTACTCAATAAAGATTTGTAGAATATATGAAAGAATTAAGAGAAGTTAATGCTTTTGTGGTTAACTCACAAAGGAAGAGGAGTAAGGTATAGGATAAAAATGCTACCTGTGATACATTCATTCTTTAACTGATTTATTTGACAAACATTTACTCTGGACAAGTCACATTTTTAGGAACCAGGGACATTACAGAAAACAAAACCCTAAAGATGCCACAGTATAGTACACAATAATGATATCTCACATTTTTTAAAGTGCTTACTTTATACAAAGGTTAGGCATTATTCTATTCAGTCCTCACTATACTTTAAAAGGAATTAATATTTTCCCTTTTGGCAGATGGCAAACAAGTAAGCTGACATAGGTTTGTAAGTGATAACAGCCACCAGGAGTCTATTTGATCGAAGTCTATAAAGGGCTAGTATGACTGACACTGTGGGTGAGCCTCAAATAGGGATAAACAGTACAGTACTTTGGGAAGGAGAAATTTATTGATAAAGTAACCACAGGTTACTATTGCTGTGTCAAATTTTCTATAAAACTAATAGCCAAATATCTAATTACCATTAAAGTTAAAATAAAAAGTCTGCCATAATGGTTTATAATATAATGAAAATATTTTAAAATTGTTATTGCTGTCTGCTATTAAAAAAACACTTTAAATGTTCAATTTCATGGAGAAAAGGAATCTATTGCATATTAATACACATTTCTAACAAAATAAGTATTTGTTATAAAGTTTTGCTACAAAATCAAAATTTGCTACATTCAAAATGTTTTTTAAAATAGTGTTGCTAATTTTACACACTCTAATAACTCATCACACTTGTCAATCATAATAAATGTATACATTGTAAATAACTATCCAATATCTTAACCTCTAAACTCAAAATTCTCTTCCACAAAGGCATGAAGAACATGGTTAAAATCATAGTGCTAATTTTTATGTCCAGAATTTATTTTAACTTACATTTGTATTATAACTTTGGCATTAGCTGCAGATTTCTCCATTCCTTAAGACAGATTTAGCTAACTAGTGCAGTAAAAGACCCAAGAATAATTTATTTTAAAAATTAATCACTGAATATTAAAAGGCAGATTTATCAGATTGCCAGGTCTTCCAATTTATGAAACAAAGTCTCATAAAACAGTATCATCATGATTTACTTATGTTTTTAAATTCATTGTTATATCTACCATATATCTACCATATTTTATACCTTTGACTAATCCCGCTCTCATATTATGGCTTTCTCTATTGTAGAAATTTATTTTTACCCATTAAATAACCTTAATTCTGTCTTGTAAAATGCAATTTGAGAATTATACTTCCATGTCTCAAAGAATGTCAGTTTTATTAATGTATTTTAAGAATATACATTTATTCTGGCAGTACTATCAGGACACTCATTTGAATATGTCATGTTTTTTCCACACCTCTGCTTTTGAAATAATAAAGAATATTATTACATGGTCTTACTGAAATACTCTGGGAAGAATAACTTCAGAATGACAGAAGAGCACAATGACTTTTCCTTAAATTAAAAAAAAATTAACAATTGTTTCAATACACCTTCATATGCAAAATAAGGCATCAACTACATAAGAAAAAATAATATTGTGATCATTTTGATTACAACATTCATATGCACCTACAAAAATAAAAAGGGTCTGTCTTTGTGTTTTGATTTGATGTGGTTTCTTCTTTTTTGTCTTTATATTTTTTCAGACTATTTGATTATATCACAAGTTAACAAAAAATGCCAAAATTACTCAAAAGTACTTTTCACTTGTAGATGATGAAGAAAGAGGAACAAATAAGCTTTCCTGCCTTTAATAAATTATGGATAAGAAAATATTCATTAGGGGTAGAATAAGTCGCTAACAGAGTCTGTTTTGATAAGTGAGAAGAAAAAAATCTGAATGTAGTCTGTTTAGATAAATAGATAAAAAAGAGAATAAAGATACATATCTTCTAATGATATTTTTAACAATTATTTCAAGTGATGCTTTTTTTAACCATAAAAAAGCAAGTTTTTTTTTTAAAAAAAAAAGCATAAAAGCAAGCATAAAAGCAAGTTCTTCACATATAAGATGTACAAAACATGAGATAATGAAGAAAGATACCATGGATCAAAGCAGTTAATCTATCACTTTTGATTCTGGCTTTGGAAACAATAGAAAATTTCAACATTCTTTCCTAATTCAATATACAAGATTTGCTAATGCTTGACTTAATAAAATGCAAAGCACTGTAGTGAATTGAGCCACTTCCTTCTCTGGGACTTCAATTGTGAGTTTAAGGTTTTAAGCATCAGCATGCATTGCATTCTGTTTTCATTCAGTAAATTTAGGCATCACACTGTAGAACTGTAGCTCAAAACATCCTTCCAAGTAGTTGTGAATTATATTCTGAAAATCAGAATGGTGTGTTCATAACATAATGGGCTCTATTTCAACAACACTTTAAAAAAGATACCTGCTGCCCTGTAAGACCTAATGCACCTTCCTATGCCTCTAGAAGTGACTTTGTCATGGAGGGGAATCAAACTTAAT
This sequence comes from Glaucomys volans, assembly GCA_020662805.1. NCBI lineage: Eukaryota > Metazoa > Chordata > Mammalia > Rodentia > Sciuridae > Glaucomys > Glaucomys volans. Next base: position 119,592 of record JAJEJO010053782.1, read on the forward strand.
ACACCTCCTTACCAAGGACAAAATAAATGTACTTCTTTTATATACATATATATATATATACACATATGTATGCATAGTATGTGTACACATATTTATATATATTCAGCTATATACACATATATGTTTATTTTGTAGTAGTTGAAAATAATAACTTTATTAATTTATTTTTATGTGGTGCTGAGGATAGAACCCAGTACTCCACACATGCTAGGCAAGCACTCTACCACTGAGTCAAAAACCCAGCCCTTCTTTTTACTTCTAAAGCTAGAATTTTTTGTTTGGTATAATGAAAGGCACATACAGAGTTTTAAACAATTCTCTTCATTTCCAATCCAGGGGAAATTTCATATGCCAATGTAGATGCTTAAAGTTCCTAATAAGCTCACTGTGTATAATGTGAGGGCACTAAAAATGTTGCCTCAATTTTCGCAGACATTTTGAACACTTACAGGAGTCTGCAGAAAAATTAGGGTATGGGCTATGGCATCTGCAACATCCACACAAAGCTATCATACCTCCCAAGTGCTCTCTCTTTCAGGTTAATATTTCTTTGCATGATATAGTTTGAAACTTCATAATCAGAATTTTTCATAAGTAGGGCCTCAAAAGAATGGTCTTCATCCTGATTTTATGTTTGTTTTGTTTGTTCAACACTAAGTTTAACTGCCTTATTTTGTATAATTGAAAAAACTCAGACTGATCTTGACTTTTAAAGGACACATCATTACATTCAAACTTAAGATGACTAAAACCTCAAACTCTGATGCCTAAGGTTAAATTATTTTAATTTTGTTCCAAACAAACCCTCTACGTCTGACAGAGCCTATGAGTTGTTGTACTGCACTATTTGCTCTTATCTGTTTTTGCAGTGATTATACATTTTCAGGAGTAGCTGGGCCTTGGATGCAGTATATCCTCAACCAGTTTTGACAAATGGATAAAAATCCCTCAGTCATATCCACATGAGCTGTTCCTCAACCACTTCATCCCAAGAGAGTAATGCTTCAGATGGTTTCTTGAACTGAAGAAAATAAGATGCCATAAACCTCTTGGTCCACAACTCATATAAATTTTATAGACTGTAGAGACCAATTTGGGAATTTATTTATGAAATGTAACACTTGGCTAACAAATAAGGTTCCTCTGCAAATATGGAGAAAATTCCTTTGATGTCTTTCCTCAAGTCATTAATAAAATGTTGAACATTTTACAGGAGAACAATCAAAATAGAGAAGTGTAGTAAAGCACAGAAAACTACCTTTTAGAAACTTTCTCTGATGACCATCCTTTAGGTACATTTTTTAATCAGTTAAGAACATACAGTCAAATACTCTTCTGCCTGGACCATAATTTTTAATTCTGTCTTATGCAATGAATCACAGAGTTTTTGCTATTAAGTACAGAGGGGCTTTGGGGTTGAATTAGAAAACATTTCATATGACAAAAAAAAATCAATAAAATGAGTGAGAACTCCGTCAATATCACAGCCAATAAAACAATTAATTTTTAGATATAACAAAATATGCAATTATTTAATCATAACAGTTATCAAAATTAAACAAATTAATTGCTTATTTAGAGTCATTAATTATGTAAAATTGAAAAATTACACTATTGAGGCAATCATTTGATCATTTAGAGCTAGAAAACTATCGAAGTATTAATTCATTATTTCTGCTATGGTCTTGGGAAATTACATCCCATATTTATGATAAAATCAACATCATTATTTAAAAATGCATAACTAATAACATTGACATGAATCTTTAATATGCTAACAGTATGTGGGGAAAATAAAATTTTTAAATCTTTCCTCAAAAAAAATTTGAGACAATGAAAGAAGCAAAGAAACAAACAAAAATTACAAGATTATGTAGCTCTGATTCACGTTTACTACACTCAGTGGACTTCATTCAGAAATAAATCCCTTCATTGGTGATCACAAAAAGCTCCACTATTATTTTCAACAATCTTGCATTGGTTTAATGTGCATGAAAAACTTCAAAAGAAAAGAAGAGGGAAAAAAAAAAAAACATATCACTTTCCTGACTTTCATGATGCCAGGAAATACCTAAATTTAAAAATCCTCTTCAGGGGAATAGTAGACAGAAGCAGGACTTTTGGCTGACCTTTCAGGGGACATTATTCAAGGATTCATATGCTCTAGAATTACAATTAGTCTCTGACAGTGACTTTTGTTAATCAAGTTTGCATTTCCTTTGAACTTTACAATCCTGTACTTGCATGCATCTGTTTAACTTGTACTTACTCAGGCAACCTATCAGAATCACTAAGTTATGCAAAGCAACTGTTGGCAATTCTTTTATATACATATATGTATTTGTATAAAAAAATGTATCTTCTTCCACTCAAGTGACTTTGAAGGAAGGTCTTGAAGAAACCTTCATTTTCACTGAGTAATAACTGTGGAATAAGGAATTACTTGCCACATTATAGTACACAGATCACAACTATTGTGTACATATGGGGGTTTTTCATCTCTATCTCTTTCACATAGCATATAAAACACTCCTAATCTCAAAAGAATACTTCTTAAAGAAGGACCACTGTCACTGTACTATTTTATTGTTTTAATTGTGGATGATATGCCACATAACTCCATCTCACTGAATTATGAGGATGCTAAAATGCACCTATCCTAGATGTTGTGACTAAACAAATACATAAAGTGAAGTTACAGAATCATGATATTAAATAAGTAATGCTAAAGATACTTTGACCCAGCATTACTCTGAATACATTTGCCTGAACTGAAGTTCTGCAGAAATGAATTGTATGCAGGATTCCACGGTCAAATAAGTGAAAAATGCAAGGATAAAAACTACATGAGGGGCTGGAGTTGTGTTACGGTGGTAGAGCGTTTGCCTGGCATGTGTGAGGCCCTGGATTCAATACTCATCACCACATATAAAAAAAAAAAAATCCATTGACAACTAAAAACATATTTAAAAAAAGAAAAAGAAGAACTGCATTAAATCTATTTTCCCCAGCAAGAATTCTCAGAGCCTTTAAGATATTATTATGCACTATGGATTTGTAAAACGGAATAATATGCTATTTGCTAAACTCATTCAACCATGGACCTCTTTATTTTTTTCTTTTTCATGTAACATTTGGGTCTAGAGTCTATATTATATTTTATATTTTAGAAAATGATGACCTAGTCCAAATATCACAATTTATACAGCTTAGATTAGTGAAGTGAATTTCCACAGTTATATTATTTCTAGTCCAGCACAAAAACAAAGACTAGAGCCATAGTCCTTCCAACACTTAGGATCCCATTTAAGGCATCTTGCCAGGGTGACGTAATTTAAGGAAAAGAAACAAAGCTTTTCACAATACAGTTGTCCTCCCTTCTCCACAGATTCACTTTCTGTGGTTTTGGTTACCTACAGTCATCCATAGTCTAAAAACAATAAATGAAAAATTCTAGAAATAATTCTTAAGTCTTAAGTTGCATTTTCTGAGCAGCATGATGAAATCTCAATCTTCCCAGTTCAGTCCTGCTAGGACATGAATCAATTCTTTGTGCATGATATCTACTCTGTATATATTACCCTCTCCTTAGTAGCCATCTTGGTGATCAGACCAACCATTGCTATCTATCAGTGCTTGTGTCCAAATGTCTTCAAGAAACTTTTATAGAGTAGTCTAACACTGTATCACACTGCCTACACCATTCACTTTACTTCATCTCATCACATGCTGTTATTGCATAATTTTATATTGTCACTTCAAGAAGGGTAAACACAGGAAAAGATATTTTGAGAGAGTGACCATATTCACATGACTTTTATTATAGAATATTATTAACATTGTTTCATTTTATTGTTGTTAATCTCTTAGTGTACCTAATTGATGCACAGCATTCAGTAGAATCTGTGTTTTCAGACATCCACTGGTGACCACTGGAATGTGGCTGCGCAAACACTGGGGACTATGTTCTTGCAAGGTTATGAGAAAAAAGATGTCTCAGGAACCTAACAAAAATGAGGAAAATTCGGGTATTAATCTTTACAGGCTATCATAAAAAACTAAGTCAGAAGAGACTGCAGTCAGAGGTATGTCTGAGTTCTGTGGTTTGAAAAATGAAATATCTAGTGATGATGAGACTTAGGATACTAATGGAAGACTAGAGATAGTTAGGCCAAAGAATTGAAATGCATGAAAACCACAGATATTTGAAGTCACTGAAAACAAGGTTAAGGTTGTGTTTAGGAGAAAGAAAGCCAGGAGACTGGTGGTAGAACACTCTCAAATTAAGAAAATGACAAGATCAGTCATGTCAGCAATAAAAGGGTTGGAAGCTCAAAGAACATGGCTATTCACAAAAACAGGATAAATATGAACGAGGTAGTCACAAAGAATGGATGTAGAAGATAAGGCATCCTTGGGGATCACCCACAATAAAGGAAATGTTATGTATATGACATTTCTCCAGAGAGAGAACCTAAAGTTTTCATTATCATTATTGAATATTTATGTAATTTGATAGTTTATCATTAATTGCCCCACGATGCCAGTAAAACTATAGAATAAATACCCGTTCATTAACTAATAATCTTAGTCAACTGGCAGACTCAAGACTCAAGGGTTTATCCCAAGTTGTAATTTTAACCAAAACTATAAAGAAATACATGTTACAAAAAGGAATAATACTCTGGAATTTGAAGAAGTTAAACGGATTGTAGTCCTCCAAGTTATTATAAAACCTCTTTGGCAGCAGCAAGGGAATGCTAAAACAGGCATACTTTGGACCTACAGGCAGAACTATAATTGATACAAACTTTCTGGGAAACAATTTAGCAAAGGGCATTAAAATGCACAATAATATTATTACTATTAAGCCGGGCGTGGTGGCACATGCCTGTAATCCAAGCGACTTGGAAGGCTGAGTCAGGAGGATCTCGAGTTCAAAGCCAGCCTCAGCAACTTAGCGAGGCCTTAAGCATCTCAGTGAGACCCTATCTCTAAGTAAAATACAAAAAAAATTGGGCTGGGGATGTGGCTCAGTGGCCGAGTGTCCCTGAGTTCAATCCCTGGTACCAAAAAAAAAAAAAAAAAAAATTTATTACCATTTAACCCAATATTTAAACAACTGAATATGTTCCAAGAGACTAATGTGAAATAGAGAAAAGAAAATTTAAATTAAAGATACTTCTTACCTACTTATTAGTCAATTTGGAAGAACATTAAGTATTGAAATAAAATAAATAAAATATTGTGTTAGTAATCTGTAGTACACTATCAGGTAATCAGTATATTGGTGTTTCAGTGTCTCCAATAATGCAGGTATAAATGCTTATGTTATGGTACTAATTAAATATGAAATTCAGAATAAAAAATATATGAGATATGAACAATATAAAAATTAAGTGCAGAAAAATATGTACTGAACGTAAGTGGGTCAAAATATCAATACTATTTACTTTTAACTAGTAGGAGTATACTTTTAAGGCTTTTTATAATTCTTTAACATTTCTATCATCTAAAATTTCTGCAGTGCATATGCATTATTTTATCAAACTATGAAAAAAGCTCACCCTAAAATATTAAGATTCTAGATTTAAAATGTATACATTTTAGAAGGCATTTTCACAATATTAAACAAAATATTACATATTTCATAATTTCCCCTTTAATTTCGCTTTTACAAATATATTCACCCAAACACATGCACCAAGGCACCCGTAAGCATGCACATGATGGCTGCTGCAATTATGTCCAAAATAAAAACCTGAAAACAATGCATATGTCAAAGGAAAAGTATTTGAGTAACCAAATTGCAGACCCTGTACATAAAAAACTTCTCTGGAACTGAAGTAAATAAATCTCTATATACTAACATAAAAGGATTTCCAAATAAGTTTTGAAGTGACGAAAACATCTGAGAAAACATTTTGTATAATAGCTATATTTCTATTTTTAAATGAATGCATAGCTTATATGCATGATATATATATAGCATATATATTCATATGCACATACTGCATATATAAATACATTAGGTTATGTATGGCTATGTATATATTAAGAAAAGAAATACTAAATCATTTATAAGCATTTGCTTATGTGCATTGGGATTAGGGTTTGGGGTTTATATTTTTACTTGATATACTTGTGTACTCTAATACTTTTATAAGAATTCATGAATCAATTTTGTAGTAATGAATTAAAATAAAAGCGAACCAAAGGAAAACATTAAGCAATATTCAAATTTTGTCAAGTATGCCCACAAATAATAATTTTCAAAATAAGAAATATAGAAACTTCTCAAAACTATATTGCTTTTGATAGGGAATGCATTTAACAAAATGGTTTGGAAATAAAAGCAAGAACCAAAAACCCAACAAACAACTCATTCTGAACAAAAAACGAAAAGGAAAACATATATATATTGAAACCTCATGTTATTTTCTCATAATTCCATCTATGGGAATGCATTTAAAGTAAACTATATTAAAATAACTGTTATTCAATCTCTCCTTCACATCTGTCACATGGTTTCAGAAACTAATTTAACTACTACCACTGTCGCCCACTACCCCCCAAAAATATACCATTCAAAGAAGGCGGGACTACAAAAAAGAATAACCAAACCTAGAAAAATTAATCAGTTCTTGGTGTTATCAGTATCTATTATAATTGCTGCTGCTAAATACTAGTGAAACACAGCTCAATAAAAAGATCTTTTAAAGAATAAATTGAGCAGAAATCTCCCAGATGAGCAGTAGTATTCCAGAGCAGGAAAAATTGCTTAAGAGAACTTATAAATCACATTTGGTTAAGATAGAGCAGTAGCAACATTGTTCAATCATGACCAATGGAAACAAATTACATTTACCTAACAAAGAGGTAACCAAATGGCACATTCATTTATTCTACTTTTTTTATGCATTTATGTGTGGTTGACATTTTGGGTGGGAACACTTGAAAAAATTAGGTGGTGAAGAAAGAGTATGAGAATGTTCATTTCACTGTCCCTGCCTCCAACGGTGACAAATCATAAATTTCTAATTGCTGTAATAGAGAAAAATATAACAGATATGTTGACAGGAAGGAAACAGAGAAAGGAATCACCACAAAGGTGGTACTTTAGACTAGACTTGAACATGAGGATAACAGAGAAGGTAGAGCCACCCTCTGGTGTGCAGAAAGCAGATGAGGTTAATTCAGATTTATTCCCCAACACAGAACAAGCAATTTAGTTTGAATCTGAGGGATGATGATTCTGATGCATGTCCTGTCTAAAATTCAAGCTTAATCACCACATCACAGCTGCCAAAATAACCACTGCATCCTCAGATGGAGTACTTACGAAGAAGTGCAGAATAAGCACCCTTAGAGACCCTGCCCAGCTCTGCACTCCTCTGGCAGCCAGAGCCAGTTGAAAAGGATTTACCCTAAACAAAGATTCCAACAGTGCTGTTTGTCAGTGATTTTGACCAAACTGACTGCTTCTCTCTGCCCAAAGAGTTTGTGCCAGAGTTCCTCCTCTGAGAATGAGCCAGCTGGCAGCAGACTGGCTCCAGAACACCTGAGCTTCACAAACCCAAGGACCAAGAGACCTAAGATTGTCCCCTTGGGCTACATCATAATGCAGAACTTCTGCCAAACTACAGAACCATCCTTGCCAATTTATATTAATATACAAAAGGCAGAACAATTTTAGTTACAAGGCTGTTTAAATATCTGTGCAGCTATATATTGTTACTAGAACAAATTCAAAAGAAAAAGTACTTTAAAAATCAAGTATGAAAAATAGTTCAAATTCCTACAAATATTGAAAATGCATAAGAAATCTCTTACTTGGTGTGAACAATGCATCAAGTGGGTGTTTCCTGATAGCGATGAACTCAGACTCTGAGTTACCAGACCATAATTTAATCATCAAAAGTTTAATGATGCTAGATGTCTGTCCTACTCTCAGGTAAAGCAAACCAATCCAACAGTAGCTCATACATTATTTTATACATATTTGTCTGAGCTTTTAAAAATGAAGGTGGTAGACATAGGTGTTTATTTAAAGTTTGCTAAATCTCTTTTAGCATAAAATTAATCTAACTGCATTTTTTAGTTCAGCCAACCAAAATCTAAAAAAAAACAAAACTAAGTTAGATTGTATGTGTTTGCTTAGCACCCCTGACCACCCAATTAAACATATATGGAAGAAGTTGTACGTGTGAAACATTGTGCTAAGGACTCATATCTATACTTTTATCAAGATTGAAAATTCTTAATAAACATACAAGTTAAGCAACTCCTATAATTGCTTAATAGGAAGTGCTGGGAACATAAGTCCTGGTCAAAGCCTAGAGAAGGCTAGCTTGGATCCATTACTCCAGAGCAATCTAACCCTAAAGCACTAAATTACTCTATCAGCGGGCCTGCAAATACAAAGAGAATTTTATAAATCTTCCTTAAACTATCATCACTCCTCATAAACAACAGCTGTGGCATGGATTTGGCATTACTTTCCATATATGAAACATGGAATGATCATGAGTTAAGTTGGTTGACACATGGAAATATCATTACCTTACAAGTTCCATCTAATGTAAAATATAGTCTTAATTCTGTTATATGATCTTTGTTTACAAAAAATTTGCCAGGAGACCACAATAATAAACATTCATTTAAACTGTTCATTTTGATTAGCACTTTATATTAATTTATTCAATAGTTTTTCAGTGGTGAATGGAAAAACAATAAGTATGTGCTGCTATCAGTACAATATTTAAATACAGATCAACTTAACATGGTTCAACTTAGGATTTTTTGACTACAGTGGTGAGAAAGCATACCATACAAAAACTCTGTTTTCACTTTCTGGACAGTATTCAATAAATTATACAAGATATTCAACACCTTATTAGAAAACAGGCTTTGTGCTAGATGACTTTGCCCAACTTTGGCTGAAGTAAGTGTTCTGAGTCTGTCATTAAGGTAGACTAGGCTAAACTGTCAGCAGGTTATACGTATTAACTGTATTTTTGATTTATGATATTCCTAAATTATGAAGAGTTTGTTGAGACAATCATAGGTCAAGAAGCATCTGTACTCATAAATGAAAAGATGAAGATATATACAGATTATGAAGCTTTCCTGATCATTCAGGAAAAGGTAAAGTTAGATTAATTCGGTCAATGAGTAAAATCTCACATAAATCAATACATTTATAATGCTTGTTGCTACATATGACTTTCCTCAGTGGTCCTCACACTAGGGTCTCTGAGATTCCTGCATGAAAATTATAATGTTTATTTAATACAGAGATCATGTGCCACCACAATACCTGCTAAATTGCTAATATTGCGTGCTCTCTCTCTCTCTCTCTCTCTCTCTTTCCCCCTTCCCCTCTCTCTCTCTCTCACACACACACACACACACACACACAAAACATACAACCAGTGAATCACATGTATATAAATTTTGACACTCAACTAAAAACATGCAGGACAGATGGACTTTAAATAAACACCTATGTCTACCACATCCTCAGTTCTATACTGATATAACAAGAATGTTCCCCGTTTAGTTATGGTAGCTGAGAGACTATGATTTGCCTTGTACTCACCTGCACTTATGAGCGGACATTGCAACATTTAGAATGTGTGTGTATATATTCATATGTACGAGTACACATAAGAACATATGCAGATCAATGATCTGCGCAAACGACCAGGATATAGTAATATGAACAGATTTATGTGCCTGACAAACCTAAGACTCTTCAAAGGGAGCACTGACTTATATGGCTATATGTAAGTTCATCAATTAAATGAGAAAATCTACATGGAACACAGTACACAACAAAAAGCTCAATAAATTTTAATGTGATTATGTAAACATCAGTTTACTTTTTTATATATTTATATATGCATATCTATATATATTAGTTGTTGATGGCTCTTTATTTTATTCATTTATTTATATGGAGGGCTGAGAATTGAACCCAATGCCTCACACATGCTAGGCAAGTGTTCTACCACTGAGCCACAACCCCAGCCCTACACTGAGTTTTCACAAAAGGAATGAACATACACATCATCTCCACCTGGGTAAAATGTTTCAACAAAAACAAAACAGGAAAAGAAAAAGAGGAAGAAAGAACCTTGACTTTCACAACCTCTGCAGCCCTTAGAAGGGGAGGGGATGACAGAAAAGCACAGGCCTGGCATTTCTCTAAACGTATTGTAGTATCCCGAAGGGGTTACTTTTCCCCTTCACACAAGGCTTTAATTCCCTCTTTAAATACTGGGTGGAGTGAAAAGGAAAGGAAAACAAACCTTCCCTGCTTAATTTGTAATTGTCACCTGTCTGCCTCTGAACATTCTGTCATTGAACATTATTCCCAAAACTACCTCAAACACCCACTGACAACAGAGAATTAAAAAAAAAAAAAAAAAAAAAAAAAAAAAAGCCAGGCTCAGGTGACCATGAAGAGGCCAGAGACTCCTCTTCCTGGAGAAGAGAGTGCAGGGTTAAGAATTCAACAGGACTGCTGAGGACAAAGCAAGAGCTTACAAGGATCAGAGAGGCAATGCTAAAGCACATGCCAAGAGTAATCAACGTGGCCCCCTGCCAGGGAGGTAACCCAAGACAACAAAGACCAATTCACTCACACCTCCACAGGTAGAAAATGAGACTCAAATTTATCCCATTTTTGTCTAAGGGACAAATCAGGTTTTAAAATGAGAAGAACCATAGCTCCACTAAAACACCACTTTATGGAAGTATAGAACAGAGTGGTGACGACATGTATATTCCTTCCTATTTTCAGAAAATCCCCTCTTCAAAGCCATTGAAAAAAAATGGGATTATAAGAAGATTAAGAAATACAAAGGATGTCTTTGTTGCTGGGCACACTGTTTATACCCAGATATCATGAAGCTTTGCATTCAAAACCCAGTCGTAATGGAGTTCCACAGTAGAATGGGTACAGTGAATGCAACCACCATGAATGTTGGCAGATTATTATACAAAGGGCAGTTGTCCCACAGAGAGGGCTGGCAGGTTGACAGGGGACCAACAAACGAATAAACTGAAAGGCATAATGAGCAAGACTTTCACCCTCACACCTCCCACCCTTTCACACTGAGGAAAACAAGCCACCAAAATAACCTGCACCTTCCATGCTCTGTACTCTGCTTATTAGGGAGGAAAACTTAAATAGATAGACTTCTCAAGATAGCACAGTAAGCCTCATAGAAAGGGAGTTTTAAAAGAGAAGAGAGGCTCAGCCTCACAGACTTTCCAGGGCTGCAGGGACGCCCACAACACTGCTTATGGGGGATACTTTCAATCCATATGTTGCATGGAAAACAACCAAATCATTCCTCAGACCCTACTCACATTTGAAATAGAAAAGGAAAACAGTCACCCCAATTCATTCTTCCACCAAAGGAGCAATTCCAGGGAAAGCTGTTTAGATGTGACTGCCAGCTTGAAAACTAGGATACCTACGGTTTTTGTATTCTCTCACTGATCTGATGATTACAGTATTTAAAAACAACTTCCATATTTTATATTTTGCATTTGACATATAACCAAGTAATATGTATCTTTGTTCTCTGTCCAGCATCTTTTCCACATATATGTGATATCCCTGGTTTCCTCGTTATTAATGTTTACAGTAAATGAAATTCTAATTATCAGTTAAAATCATTTTTTAAATTATGCCATCAAAGTTTTAAATACTTAGGTGTAAAAAACAATAAAATGAAAACTTCACTCACACAATCACAATCATGTGTGTCCACAAAAATGGAGTTATATTCCATGTATACATGATATGCAAAATATATTCTGTCACATATAACTAAAAAGAACAAATAGAAATTAAAAAAAAAGAAAATACCTGGTAAGTGTGGACTTATTAAGAAAAAAAACCATAGTATGCTGGGTTGCATTGCAAAAGTCATTTAAGAGTGTCAAGGAAAGACTACAAAAATGAAGAAATACTTCTCAAAACCCGAAATTTAGAAATTAGATGCAGCTGTTTTCATATACATGTACCAACCTTCCTGATCTTTCCATTGTACTTAATGCATTGTCCTAGAAACATAAGTTATGGGCACCCTGATATATATTTGAACATTTACTCCTATTTTCTCAAATCAACAGCCAGACTTTGCCCTGACAGCTACAACTGTCAAATCTCTTCCTTTTTGTACTGGATAAATTGCTCTAAGTAAAAAAGAAGCTGACATTCTACTTCTAAAAAATGAAGCTTTTGACATTTCAGGATGTTAATAGATGGATAAGCTGTATAACAGGAACATCAGTCCTGAAAGAGAATTTGACCTGAATAGCCATGCACCGCACTCATGCATTTATAATTGCATGAGCAGATGAATGAGAAAAGATGAAGTGGAACCATTTTTCAAGATGCATGCTGCGTTTTCTCATTACAGGGATAATCTTAAACAGTAATGATATTTCTTTTAAAAATTGAACAATCCTAAAACAGAAATGAAAAAGAATCTATGCATTAAACCCCGCTTTTCTAGTTATCCCTCTTCCAAGTGAGACAAGTCTGCACTCATAACTTTAGGTGCAAATTCTCCACAAAAATATAAGGTGTGTTTAAATGCCTTTGCTTCAAAAAACAATGAAATAATAGACAACTGGCTATTAACCCAACATTTTAACAAGCCAGTTTTATTTTTACTAGAATAGTTCTGTTACTTTAAGTAACCTCTTCAAAGGAGTAGCAGAAACCATTCTGATTTGTTGTTATTGTTTTTATAATTTATTAATGTGTTTTTAAAAGGAAGTTGTAAATTCAATTCATATGGATAGTCATAGTCATAATTTTCTTTAATGAGGAAACAAGTATTCTACTCCAAAATAAATTTAGGAAAATTTTATGCAATACCATGGTAGGTTACAAACAAACTAAGTATAGATTTTGCCCCCATTTTTAACCTATTAAGATGACAAACTCTTTCTAAATCCAATTTGATCAGTAGAAAAATCCTACCAAAGCTTTCTAACACATAACTGAATTTGAAAAAAGATACATAATCTTGTCTAAGAAAATCTTTTTAAAGATTTTTATAACTTTTTCTCATGTGTATTGTTTCTAACAACAACAACAACAACAAAATGATTAAAAAGAATAAAATACAACTGGAGATATATCTGCCAACATTCTCCCTTGCATTCTAAAATATGTCTACAGAAATCTTGCTTTGAAGGCACATTTTCTGGGTCTATAGGAAGGCAAATAGGAAAAGGCAGGTTGCCCCAGACCATTTCAGTGATGAGCTCTTTTGATTGTGATTACTCTGTCTCATTCTTTCTAATTTAAAATTCTTCCTTTCATTTTCATTTGATGCTAAATATACCTCTTAAGCCTCATTATAAGGAAAATATTAATATCTATTCCCCACACAATATGTTTCGCAGTTTTCTTCCTGTTAACACCAGAGGGAGGGCAAGAATTTATAAAAGTTTAGAAGGGTAGACCCTCTTCTTCTTATCAAATGACCTTGAAAATAACTATGCAAATTCTTTGACAGAGGAATAAATTATTTTTAATGTATTTCAGCAAATGAAGTTATATTATTAAAGATATTTGGTACTAAGATCAGGAAGCTCAACCAAATTAAAAGTTTAAGAATAGAACAACACACCCAAAATAAACATACCACCATATAAATGAGAGTCCTCAATACAATTAGACTGGTTTTTCATTATTCCTAGGATATGATTCTCCATATATTGTAAAGGTTTACCTGTTCTATGTTCAGAAGAACATAGAAGAACAGGTAAACATGTTCAGGAGAACATAGAACAGGTAAACCTTTACAATATATGAGAAGAATCATAGAATAAGAGAACATAGAACAAGAAATGAAGCAAAATCCCATTAGTTAATTATTTAAAGGGTTCAAAAATGCAGAGCACAAATCATCTCCAAATCATTATGACTCTGTGTGATAAAGGCTTACATAATACCCAGGTGATAATGAAGATATTAGTTATATCACCAATACTAATGTTGTAGGTACAGTTAAAATACTGCAACATATTCTTCTACATTTTTACAATAGTCCAAAGAAAATTAAACTTTAGTAAGAATTTTTATGTCCTTAATCTTAGACTCAAAAAAGTCATTTTTATGTGTGGTGCGTTGGTAAGAAGGCAGCATTTCAAGTCAAGACAGTCATATGCACCTTGCTTCATTTCCCCGAAGCAGAGGAAATAAATCTTATCATTATCCTTCTCTGTAAAGTATACTATTTATCACATGGGTGAGAAGTTCACCCATTAATGGAATACAGATTCTTTCACCATGCCAGCAACCCAATCCTCAGAGCCTTCAGAGACAGTAAATTCTTTAACCTTGATCTAATATGTAAGTGTACTTTTTCAAGACAGAATTTGCAAAGCTAGAGGTGACAGCTTTATTCTCATCGAGCTTAGGTCTATACATATTTTTTCAACTAATATGTTACATAAAAAGAATATAAAACATGCTATTTTAATGGAATTGTGCATTAGGTTAATTTTCCTCACTACTATATGCAAGTATGTATAATTATTTATAAGCCAAAAGCAAACTCAAACACATATCTTAATAGGAAATAGTGCTTCACTAATTTAAGTGATATTTTTATTTCTTCTGTCACCTGCAACCATTTATTTGAACTAATGTTTCCCTAGTCCATTCTAGTCATTGGCATTGATCAATTAAGTGCTTATATATCACAAACACATTAAAACCTTAATTATCAACAAAATTCCAATTGACTATCTTTATGGTAACTAGTTTTTTAGAGAAAGAAAGAAATACTGAAAAAAACACATAAATTATTATTCTTAAAACACTAATACCAGAGTAGATCTCGGACTCAGGAGACATATAACCCACAATTATACTAGAAACTTCACATTTCAAAACACATATACTGAAATATATACGATATCAGAGGGATTATGTCATTATTTTTAGACACTAATTACAAATTAATGTGCTGAAACATTTTTGAAGTATTTGTAATACAACTGAAAAAACTAAGGTAACTAATTCATACTTCATAAATGTCTAGTTCCTTTCAATCAGAATGTCTACCTCTCCAAGAATCCAATTTATCAATGACTTCTTACACTTCTAAATAAAAAAGTTTACATTTTTAATAATGGCCAGGCCCACTAAAACCTTTCCTTTTTAGAATTTCCTCAAGATAGAGTTCCTTAACAAGACAATTTATGATGGTAGTGCAAAATAGAAATAGAAGTCACTACGTCTCTCCAAATATTCCCTCTTATTATGGATGTTAATTCTTGTTCCTACTTTTCTTACAAAGTCTAATGATTACCTTCTATGTTTGATTAAATTGATTACTTTAAGCAAGTGATTTTAAATACTTTGGCATGAGCCTTTGAAGACAGTGAATTTTAACAAAAGCCCTATTAAGCCAATTGTACACCTCTACAGTACAGTGCGTATACCCACCTATTTCATCAAAACCATGAAGAAGCCCCAGAAGACATGGTGCTATTTTCCCAAATAAAGAAAGAAAAGACTGATTTGAATTGAATGCATACATTCAAACTGTAAAATTACTAAACTCTGCAAGAAATTATATAATTCCTCAAATCTACAGTAGAAATTTATATCTAGCAACAAAAAGCTGAGGACTATTATTTATAAAGTTAGTTTTATTTAAGATGTATATCTCAACAATATTTAAGGATTGACTAAATAAAAACATTGAATGCATGTATGACAAAATCACCATAAATAAGATTGAAGGTCTGAGTGGCAAAGCAATTTATAATAAATAATAAAAAATTAATAATCTTAGAATCAAGAAAATCATCCTATAAATTGAACCAAAGAAAAAATAGTAACAACATTTATTATAAGAAAAAATAAAAGGAAGAAATACTGGGGAAAATATGTAAAATATTTTAACTACATTTTCAAATAACTTTTACTAAACATAAAAAGCTCACATGATTGTGGAGGCCAAGATATCCCACAATTTTCCATTTGCAAGCTAAAAAACCAAGAAATCTGGTGATGTAGTTCTAGTCCAAAACTAAGACATGAGAATAAGAAAAACAAATGATATACATCCTGGCCTAGTATGAAAGTCCAAGAACCATCACCTCTGATGGCTAAGGGTAGAAGACAACTGTCTCAACTGATGGGGAGAGACAATTCACCCTTCCTTCACCTTTTTGTTCTATTTGGGGCCTCAACAAATTGGATGGTATGTTAGTTAGCTTTTTGTCATGGAGACCAAAATACCTGACAAGAACAACTTAGAGATGGAAATGTTTATTTGGGAGGTTAATGAAAGAGATATATATATATATACATATATATATATATATATGTATATATATATATATATATATATATAGAGAGAGAGAGAGAGAGAGAGAGAGAGAGAGAGAGAAACATGGGAGGAAAGAGGAGCCAAAGACAAAATATAATCCTCAAAGGCACACCCCCAGTGACATACGTCCTCTAGCCATGCCCCCACTTGCCCACAGAAACCACAGATAACACCCAGTTAGTCCATTCAAGTTATTAATCCATCAATCAGGCTACAGCTTTCATTATCTAATCATTTCATCTCTGAACATTGTCTCATTGGATATCAAGTTTCTAACACATGACGTATATCCAAACCATAGCAGCTGGTGTCTGCTTGCATCCTTAGGGGTGATCTTCTTTACTTGGTATAGCAAATGCTGATCTCATGCCCTCACAAACACTTCTAGAAATTGTTTTACTAGTGATCTAGGCATACCTTGTCTTATGTTAATACCTGGTATTAATCATCACGTTGAACAAATAGTACCTGTCTACTTGAAATTTGGAAATAAAAATGAAAACTTTAATCAGTCTTAACTTGTGAAGTCATGAGAGAGGAGCAGCCATTTTCCACCACATGCACAGATGCACAAAATGGCTAAGAGACTACAGAGAGACGAAGCCGATGCCAAAGAGAAGCTAAGACGACAGAATGTATCTAAATGATCCAACTATAATTTGGATCTCGGGTGCTCCTAAAGGTACATTTGTTAAAGGTTTGTTCTTCAGTGTGGTATCTTTGGCTGGTGATAGAGTCGTTAGAGGGCAAGTCCTAAATCACAGACTTTTAGGTCACTCTGGGCATGCACGTGAGCCAGACTGTGGGAACCCAGACCCTTCTCTTTTCTTTCACTTCCCAGTCATGAGGTGAACACTTTTTTTCCACTACACACTCCAACCATGATGTGTTATCTCATCCAAAGCATCAGAGCCAACTGATCATGGACTGGTATCTCCAAATCTATGGGCACAATTAAACCTTTTATCTTTGTAAGTTAATTGTCATCCTTTGTTATAGTAACAGAAAGATGCCTAACACAGACCCAAATGTATTTGCTTCAGGTTCCCAAGAAGGCCCAACTCCTTGTATGCCTGTGCATACTTAAGCCTGATAGCATATTCCTGTTTGCTTATACATCTTAAATAGCTCTCTCCTATCATCAATTTCTGAATAAAGACATTTATCCTCTGCCCTATTTATTTCAATATTCCATATGTCCACTATTAGAAAAATCAGTTAAATATCTTAATCCTATATAGTTAGAAAAAGAGAACCCATAACTATCTTTATCATCTTAAAAATGGTCATGACATACTGCTGAGTTAAAAAGGGGAAAAAAAAAGGAGTTTGCAATTCATCAATTCAGTATATGGGCACAGAGAAATGACTGGGAAACCAAAATTTTAAAAATTTATTTTTATTTAAATCCCTTGTGATTTACCCTTCATTTTATAATTTTCTATACTGTTGTCATTTTTTAATTGAGCATCTATCACTTTTTATGTCAGGACATTACCAAATTTATGTTTAAAAATAAACCTGAATAGAAACTTTTTTAAAAAAGAAAGAAAAAGAAAAGTTTCAGTGAAACATCAAAACATTGACTTTTTATTTCAAACAAAGGATGGTTTGATCTCTACAGGAAGAAAACTATTTGACACTACTATCAGGTTTCAAGAGCAAGCACAGTAATGATGAAATACGGCTGAAGATTTCTTTGAGTTTCTATTAGCCATTGAAAGATGTCTCTCTTCTTTCAATTATAAAACTTCCTTTACTTTCTAAAGTTATTTGAAATTATATCAGGAAGGTCTGCAAAATTGGAGGAGTACTTAGCTCTAATACTAACAGCATACCTTTTAAATAAGTGTCTTTTTATCTGGCCATGCAGAAGGAAGGGAGAAAAAAAAAATCGATAAACACCAGTCCTTCATTTCTGCTCAGTTTAGCCCTTTTGGTCAACAAAGAATTCCTTATGGCAAACTTCTGAAGCCGTCACATTTCAGGCAGCTTGACAGCCCTTTCAAGCAGGTCACTCCTAACAGATAGTAATCAAATCTCCCATGATGAATTCCATTCACAGAGCAGAACCGGTTACACAGGGCTGGTCCAATCAGTGCACACTATTGACCAGAGATCAATTTTCAGCCTGAGGGACTATGGAGAACAGTACTCAAGGCAGGAACAGAAATAGGAAAATTCAATAGTTGTTGAACCAACAGAACCAAATGTGACCCTCTTCTTTATAAAGAAGCCAAGTATATCACCTAATATTAATAATGTATTATCAAGAAAATACACTGCATTAGAAGTGAAATAGCTTAAAATATGCACATACGGCTTCACATAAAACTTATATGGCCCTTTTAAAACACCCCAAACAAATAAATGATGTTAAGCTGAACAAAAAAAAAATTTAAAGCTTGTGGTGCTGGTTATTTGGCTATTTTCTCTCATAAAGGATAATGGTCTCATTTTCATATTATTTTATATGCTAGAGATAGATTCCCTGTAGAAATTATTAAGGTCATATGCTATGCTTCAGCCTTTTCCTTTCAATCCAAGAAAGATGCCTTTAATATATAATGAAACCAATGGTATAGGCTTTCCAAGGTTTGCCTGTACATATGACCAAACATCTGGAAAGGTCACTGCATTCAGTTATCTCAGGAACAAATATCACAGTCTTTCTGCTCTCTGTATCATTCAGAACCCTAAAAACTTTCTATGCTACCCCAGCTTGTCACCCAATGGATCAGAATTTTAAAATACTAAACACAATTCTCTCAACCTCTAAATGTCAAATCAGGTATCTACATGACCTACTTAACCAGGCACAGTGTCAGTGTATGCCTTGTCCTGCAGTGAATACCAATAGTCCCCTTTCACTTGCTCAAGTGATCAAATCTGGACTACTTGTTGAAAGATCTTTCTGAAAATAAATGTATACAAATTTTGCTAATCCAAACAAAACAGCAACAACAAAAATCCTCCCCATAATGGTCCAACTCAAACTACCATTTCTTCTACTTCTTCATTTTCCATTCACATTTCAGTATTTTATAGTTCAAGTTCTATCTTTTTAAAACTGTGGACATATCCATGCAATAATTAAGCAATTATTAAATTGCTGTTTCTCAGTCTCTATATTGAAACACGATGGCACAATGGATATTTGATAAAGCTATCTTTCTTAAATTGTCTCTTCACTGTCAATCATTTCCTCAATCTCTTCCTAACTTTTGAAAAGAGAACTTGACCCCAAGTTCTTTGTTGTTCTCTTTATTTGTATAATTTCTCCACACTTTTCACCTCCTGCTTTACTTGCTTTTCTTTACTAGCCTACACAAAACCTATAGTTTACTCTAACAACTTATGCTTGTGACTCTGAAATCATTCCCTTGAACTGACTGCTCTCACAATCTGCAGACTTCTAATTTTATTCTTCATGGCAGCCAGAGGTATTCCCAACTAGACAAGTTTTGTCATGTGTGGTGGTTGCACACCTTATGTCCCAGCTAGTGTAGAGGCTAAAACAGTAAACACTTCTGGAGCTTACAAATATGAGACAATCCTTGAACAACACAACAAAACCTGGCCTTAAAAAAATAAAAAAATAAAAAAATTTAAAAATCTAGACTTGTCCTCATTATTCTTAATTTCTCTCCAAATACTTTATTCATCTTTGTGTTTTGGGAATTTGGGGACATCATTTTTTGGTGTTTTAGCCCTGCACAGTAAAATCCAATGACATCAGTGATGTGAATCAAAGAGTCCTTGAAATGGAGAAAGCTTAACTTTGTAAATTAAGCTTTGTAATTTGTAAAATTACTCTGTCATTCTACCACAGACAAAAAGTACCTTCAATAGTATTCATTTCCTTTCCCTTAATTTAGAGATGCTATATAGCTACAATGTTCTATTTCATTTAATTCAGTTATATTTTCAGAGTATATTATCTGTCTTGCATTTCTTCAGAAACTTCTTAAATCAAAGCTTATTTATATCAAAGCTTATTTAAAGGAAATATAGAACACTAACCACAAAGCAAAAATTATGATGCTTTGTTCCTGCAACTTTCTAATAGGAAAATAATAGATAAGAAATGCTCTATCATCACTCTTCATTGATTGAGAAAAATTAATCTATTATTTATTTATTTGAAATATTGAGGATTAAATCCAGTGTCTTGTGCAGCAAGCATTGAGCTGCATATATCCCCAACCCTTTTTCTATTTCATTTTGAGACAGGGTCTTTTTAAATTTCCCAGGCTGGTCTCTAACTTGAGATCTTCCTGCCTCAGCATCCTGAGTAGCTGGGATCGCAGGCATGTGACACCGTGCCCAGCTGAAAAACTAATTTTTGCTAATAAGTCACAATGTTTTATATAACTAAATAATACTATCTAAAACTAATGTGCAATATGGTCAATGTCTGATAAATAGGTGTTAATTTCTCTAAAATAAACAGAAGGTGTTAATTTCTCCAAAGTGAGCATAAGATGCAATTGTAGTGCATTTTAATGATAAAACATCTACTAAGACTAAAATGGAAAAAGAAAACAGATAGAAGTACATTTCAAAGGATGTATGTATGTATATGCCTCAACCTGCAAAACAAAAAGGAAAACTCAAAGTATAGCTTATTCTATAGAAGATGCTTGTAAAGACTAGGATGTATGTGGAATAAAATTAAGAGAATGGGGAAAAACAGGGAAGCTCTAAAAATACTTCTAACATATGGCTTTGTACTAGTGAACCCACTGGGTGCTCTCAATCTGGACCGTCATGGCTTTTTTGAAGAATCATAGCAAGGAAGAAAATGAACTCAAAGTGAAAGATAGCATTGTTGTCTTGTTTGAAATAAAACACATCCTTTTTACTTTTAATGAACACCACTATTTTCAGCATTAAAAGGTAGGGTGTTAGGTTTGAGCTCGATATAACAGTTCGCATAACCCTATATCAAATAAATATTTTTAAACTGTCTAAATATATATTTATACTGTGGACCATAATAACTCTATTTTAGCATCTATGATAGCTGAAAAACTACTCAAACATTAGGAGGTACATTTTCAGCACAGCATGAGCAGATTTAGCTCAGAGATTCCCATTAATGTCAATAAGAGTTGCATGGTTCAATCTTAACACACACTGTGTTGAAAAACTACCCCAAAGAATCTGAGCAATAGCTCCCCAAAATGAAGAAAATTTAAGTTTTCCAACAAAAATCTAGCTTTTTAGGGATAATTACCTATCCACCATTCTTAAGCTCATAATACAAATTGATATCCTTTATTCCCCACATCATTGTTTCATCTTGAAAACAAAATTTATGTATTTACCTGCAAATTTTAACTTTAATAATGATGGGGCTGGGGATATAGCTCAGTTGGTAGAGTGCTTGCCTTGCAAGCACAAGGCTCTGGGTTTGAACGCCAGCACCACAAAAAAAAATAAAAAAAAAAAAAAAAAATAATGATGGTTCTGATCATCAACATTAACTTCATAGACATATTCTTCTAAATATTTTTATCGGACAATCAACTGAAAAAATATTTCTTTTGTATGGATTAATAGCCTTGTGCTTACCCAAATAGGATTCATTATGGTCTTATAAATCATCTTCAACAATATGGCTTTCTCTTGACAAGATGGTCTTCAGTTAAACATATACATATTTAATATATTTTGCACTATATATCTTCAATTTTTCAAAGTTTGGCATATATAAATTTAAATTCAATTTCAGATATTAGAGCTTCTTTTATAAAATATGAAAATAGTATGGAAATATATCATTCTTAGAAAACATCAAGTCAGATAATTTTTTGATGGATGTATTCTAGTTCTCAAACTTAGAATTCTTTTCTAATTTTTTAATTTGGCACAATTTGTTAGCTGAAGATAAATAATATTACAAATACAATTCATTATTAAAATTAAATTATTCCTAGTGCAATCTATCAAATAGAAGATTATGGATTTTACCATATTAGACAAGTAATCGTGGCTTCCATGAGAGGCAATATTAACTTACTACCTAAATTTTTCTTGATTTCCATATGTTCTGATGGTTATAAATAATAAATTAAATGAACATTTGTCATGACTGTAAATACTTTCTATATTGAAAAATCTACCAAAACATAGAAAACGATGAGGAATCTCCTTCTGTGTGTCTCATGCAACATTTAAATTATGTGAACATGTATTTAAGTACTTAGTTCCTTGAAGAAGGTAGATAATTCACCCTCTTTCATTCAGCACCTATCAAATAGTAATTATTCAAGAAATGCAACATGAAACACCTTGTTCACTATGAAATATTTTAGATTTAAAAAATAAACTTTTGGCTGGGCACGGTGATATACACTTGTAATCCCAGCTATTTAGGAGTCTGAGACAGGAGAATCAAGTGTTTAAGGCCCCCTGGGCAACACAGTGAGACCCTGTCTCAAACTTTTAAAAATACTTATAAAAGAGCTGGAGATGAAGTTAAATGGTGGAATACTTGCCTAGGATGCATGAGGCCCTGGATTCAATCCCGAGTACCACAAAAACAAAATAAAATAATTTTAAAATAAACT
Source organism: Glaucomys volans (assembly GCA_020662805.1). Taxonomy (NCBI): domain Eukaryota; kingdom Metazoa; phylum Chordata; class Mammalia; order Rodentia; family Sciuridae; genus Glaucomys; species Glaucomys volans. The sequence continues at coordinate 142,549 of JAJEJO010053782.1, forward strand.
TTTTCTAACAATGGTAATTTTTTTTCAAAGGATGTGGAAATTTAGGGAAAAGGTACAAGCAAACTTCAATGACAAAAGTGATGTTTTCATAACAGAAATTAAAATATTAAATTCTTCATTCAAAAATAATTTATAGAGAATATTTTTCAACAATTTCAGAAGTAATAAATGCTTATTCCCCAATATTTTAAAATATATGACTGAGTACATGAAATCTATTTGCAGATCATATATTGGAATTCCTACTGAGAAACACACAAATAAGTCTATTTTGCTCTCTGTATATGGATTCCAATAGTTATGAAGGTTCTGAGGTGAGAGGACTCCTTCTCTATGACTTAAATACAATGTGGCCAAAAGAGACTTCAAATGTATTTTAACACTGTATATATTAACAGCACACAGACAGTGAGAACATCCCACTCATGAGAATGAATAACATGAAATCCAAGATGTCTGATTTCCTTTGCATTAAAAGCATAGATGTTAGAATCAAACACACCTGGTTTGCAGGCTCAGCCAAGGACCCTATTTTTCCACCTGTTCAATCATGAGCAAATAACAACTTTCCAGGTGCCAGATTCTCTGTCACTATATCTCATAATTTTCTATCTGGAAGTTCTATCTTTCTATGACTTTCTGGCATTCTTAAGGGTCATAATTCTCCACAATATGAAGTAATCAATAACTTTTTGTTTACTCTTCCTGTTTCACAATAACCAACTTAATCCTATTATTTCAAAATTCACCTTTCAGAAAATATTTTTTATATTAAACATATATTTATGCCTCTGATTTGTTGTATATATTTAATAACAAAACAATGCCACAAAACTGGCCAAAAAAAAAGGAAAATAAAAGAATAACAAATTAGCTACATTAAAAAGGGGGCCTGAACTACAGGCTGTATAAGAGCAGAACAACTTCTATTGTGTTTATCTGTCACTCAACATCTAGAACTATTATTGGAACATGCTCAGCAAATATTTGTTAAATGAAAAAAAAGAAGGAAGGAAGGAAGGAAGGAAGGAAGAGGAAGGAAGGAAGGAAGGAAGGAAGGAAGGAAGGAAGGAAGGAAGGGGGCGGGAAGGGAGGGAAAGAAAGAGCGAGCCTGTTGAACCAATGAAAGGTCACATGCAATTTTCAAGGTAATAATAGTTTTTAATTGAGCTGCTGAGAAAGTTCTATCTACTCATATTTCAAAAGCACTACTGCCTTAATATATAAAACTATGTTTAAGATTCCAATACTGCACAACATAAATAAAAAAGTATAAAATCTGTTATAAATTGTCTATAGGCTATATTTAAGCAATGCATTCAATAAAGCAATCTGTAAAGTGAGAGCTCTATACATTTTATAAGAACTCTATTATGACTAAGCCAATAAGGACATTTGGGACTTTCAGAATTTAAAAAAGTATATACTATTTAAAATATATTTTAATGGATTACAATACTACCCAGGTGATTAATTAAAATTTAGCTTCTCCCTAGTTATTCCAGTATAAGTACTCAATTCAATGTTATTTGTCAAAGACAGGAATAGAGACAGCCAAGACAGATAAAGGCAAAGTTTAATATACGGCCATTGCTATTAAAAATCTTAAATCTGAAATCTAAAATCCAGAAAAGGGTGAAATTCTGTGAGTTGTGACAATATGGATAAAACTGGAGATCATCATATTAAATGAAATAAGCCAGACTCCAGAAGATATGTACCACATGATCTCACACATATGTGTAAACTAAAACTATTGATTTCATAGACATTGAGAGCAAAATAGAGTTTAACAGAGGCTGGGGAAAGCAAGGAGTAAGGAGTGGTGAGAAGTTGATCATTGAGTACTAAATTATATTTAGGAGTAAGAAGTTCTGGTGTGCTATGGAATAGCAGGATGACTATTTAAAAGAATAATGCAGGATGTGCTTTAAAAATTAGAAGAAATGATTGTGTATGTTTTCATCATACAGAAATGAATGAATGGGGACATGTGTTTAACCTTGCTTAAACATTACACAATCTATACATGTATGGAAATATCACATGGCATCCCATAAAGATGAAAGATGAAGTGTTCATGTATCAGTTTAAATAAATTTAATATAAAAAACAAATTTAAAGTGTTCTGCATATATTTTCAAACATCTAAAAAAATCATCTTTGTTACTTTCATGTTCGCTTGTTGAGAAAGAGGTTCCTGCTAAGTGCAATTTTGGGCAAATTATTTCTCATTTCCAACAATGAAAACTACAAATGCAAATCTATGCTTGGACTCATATTGTAATCTAATCTGGTTTTCCTTTTGATTTTCTAATCTAAAGATTTCTTATTTAATTATAGGGCAATATATTCTTAGAAATAACCAAGCCAATCTTTCAAACTCCTGCCACTTCCCTCAAATAAGGAGGAAGTCAGTTCAAATCAATGTCACATTCACTCTTATTTTACTACGCTCACTAACCTTTCTGGTGATGCTTAGTTTTCATTTTCAGTAATGCATTTACAAAATCTGACATATCTGTGATGTAGCAGATACATAGGTATACATACAAAATGTCCCTATTATCTCTGGATTGCAGGATAAATGGTCTGCATACAAACTAAATACAAGCTAGGGAACAAACCATTCTGTAGGCTAGGAAGTCCAAGATCAAGGTGCCAATCAATTCAGTTCCACGTGAAGGTCATCTTCCTAGCATGAAGATTTTGATCTTCTCCCTGTATCCTCATATGGAGAAGAGAGAGCTCTGTGTCTCTTCCTCTTCTTATAAAAGCACTAATCTTATTGGATTAGGGCCTCGCCCTACGATCTCATGTATCCTTTATCAACTCACAGTTCCCATTCCCAAATATGATTTATTGGGAATTAGGACTTCAGCTTATGAAATCTTGGGGGATTGAAGGGGACATACAGTGTCCTTCAGAGCAGAGGGGAAAATTTTCAAGGCACATATTTTAGTAGCTTTTATATTTAAAATGTATGAGAAAGACACAAATACTTCACTACACTCAATTAAAATGAGTCGGTCGTTTATTACATAACATAATTAACTGAATTATTTACACAGCAAACAGGTTACATATAATCATTCTCATTTGGGATATGATCAAATTCCAATTTAGTGAGATACACTGAATCTCATTAGTCTGCAAGTAGTGAGCTGCGACTTGGACCTACGTACATTAATTATAAATGGTATAGGCCTTGCATATTCAGATCTGCTCATCAAATGGAACACATGGGGGAAAAAAGAAGGACTCAAGACTAACACAATATGTTAAAGTCAATTTTTAGGAATTAGCCAGACATTCCCATCCTTATCTTTGATGTAACTATAATCATGTAAATATGCTCAGTATTCTTAACAAAAGATAAAAGAAATACTTTAAAGATCTTGGGCATATGGGGCAGAAATGTAACACTGATGTAAAGATATTTATAAAACTACTTATTGATATATTCCAACTGGTTGTCAGAAAGACTGGAATTTTCTTTCCCCAGAATCAGAGAAGTATAAATTGAAATGGCCTGATTCCTAACTACACCATTAACCAGTCATCATCTTGGATAATCCAGTTGCTTCCTTGTCACTAAAATGGACATAATATAGGACTGCCTATAAGGATTAAAGAATGAATTTATATAACTGCAGAATATCACACAACTCATAACTGCTATATAAATATGCAATTTAATTAGCATTACAATGGTCAATGTACAAATTCTATTACTTAAAAATATTTAAATTCCCTACAATATTAAATATGCCAAGCAAAAAAAAAAATCATAGAAAATTTCACTAAAGAGTTTTCATTTGTGGAATATCATACAGTTTGTAACTGGGCAAAGTTGTAGTATGCACTATAATTAGAGTTATAGTGCACTGGAGTAAAGCAGAGTCTTTATTCTGATGAAGGACTCTGATGACACTATCTAAAGACTATGTTTATAGGGTCTTTGTCATGCTGTAGATGAGCCTGGGCTAATTCCACAGCACAGATTGACAAGACTTTTAGCTGACAGTGTGCGCAGCTCATTCTTCTGAAAAGCAGTGATGATTCAAACTGCAAGAACATAATATTACACTGCTTCATGATTCACAAGCTTTTCCAAGCATTACTTCACACAATCCTCAAAATAATCTGGAGATACAGGCAAGGCAAATATGGTCCTTTTGTTGATGAAGTAACCAGAGTCCTGGTTTGGCCACTAGCAAAACCAGAGCCAAACTTCATATGAGCCAAACTTCAGTCCATGAGTTCAGGATTGCTTTTAACAATCTTCTTCCAAAGTTGCTGAACTAAACTCACTACATTAAAAATTTTTCTTTGAAAGATTATCCTATATGTTTTATTTGTATGATACATAAAAATTACTTTTTTAGATTTTTACATCAGGCTGAAGAAAAGGAAAATGATTTTAAGAAAAAATATTTTGCTATTAAAATTGCTAGTCTGGCAGTTTGGAAGACTGATATAGACCCTAGCTACTCTACCTAATAGATCACTTTCGACCTTTGTCTTTCATTCCCTAATCAAACAATGTGACTAGGAAACAAGATATTTGTCACTAATTTGCTTTCACATTTCACACTATGCCCTTCAAAACTGTACAAAAATCAATACTAAAAAACCTACTAATATACACCTTACTTGAGAAGAAAATAAAAAAGTTAATAGTGTTTGATGTAAAGAAATCCCTTTCCAGTCCTCCTATAAGCCACTCAAGGATTCTAGCAGTACATACTGAATGTACTCCAAACACACTTTCAATCATGACATGGTGAAAAGCTATAGAGGAACTCTATGAATCTTTGGGTCAAATATACCTTACAATCTATGGGGCATTTACATATGATTTCACCAAAAGGAAAATCTGCTTTAGCATTTAAACTTTAAGATAATTGCTACTTCTTTATCAGAACACTTAGCAAAGATATCAGGCTGCCCTGTTGCCTCCAGGACTTAGCTCCCCCTGTTAGAGGAATATGTGAACAATCCTCCACATATCAGAACAGAAAAAATTAGAATAACCAGTCATCAGAGAGAGAGGGAATTTAGAAATCAACAATGCTTTCATTTCCACGTGTTTTAGGATTTACTTCTCTGTTTTATTTTTCTAGATAATAAGATAAATAACACCCAAAGGTAAGAATGGATGGAAGATTAAAACCTTGAAAGCCTAAAGAAAAATCCTTAAAAGAAATTGATTTACAAAAACTGTTCAATTTCCTGTCGCACTAGAGGAAAATGACCTAAAATTCTCTACTTCCTTTCACATAGTTCCCAGAAATATATAAAAGGAAGAGGGGACGAGAACCTATAACTACATATCATTGACTTAATATGTTAACTGAAACAATGTGCTCAAAATTTAAAAGGATTCCAAAGTAAATAGTTTAAAAGCATTAAAATAATATAGCATTGGGTAGAGAAATTCAAAATCATTTCCTGAATGAATCCAGTTCTTTTTCTAGTTCACTGGTCCAATTCCAGCAACTTATTCTTTTACCTAGAAAGCTACAATGACCTTGTACCCTGTCTCCTGCCTTGTATTCTTTACCCAACTCACCTCCAATTCATTATCCATTCAGCCAGCAAGAAGAATAATTTTACAGTGTAAACCACATATATCATTCTTACTTCTTCTAAATCTTTAAAAGGATTTACAAGTAAAAAATTCAAATTTCTGACCCTGGCATTTTAAGAACATGTATAATGTAGACTCTGCTTGTTTTTTTAACATTATATTTTACCCTACATGGCTTTCCATACAACATGCTAACCCAACTGGCCATTCCTTAACTAAGCAAATGGTTTTTAATGTTGTTTGTTTGTTTCAGGGCTCTTGTACTTGTTCTTCTAGATCATCCTAGTGGAAGAGCCCTCCTCTCTCTTATCATTTGGGTTTCATTACTAAATTTATTTCTTAATGGAGACTTCCTGAGCCTCATTCCCAAGTCACCCTATATATCTAAAATTCAGAATATTTTAATTGTAGTTAACATTATCTGGAGTTATTTCAGTAATTTTTTTTTTTTGCAGTGCTGGGGATTTGAACCCAGGGCCTTGTGCTTCCGATGCAAACATTCTACCAACTGAGCTATACCCTCAGCCCTCAGTAAATATTTAATAATTATTTCTTACTCTGTCTCCCTCAAATAGAATCAAGCTTCATGAGAGCAGGGACACACTTCTGTTTACTATGTATATTGGCAGCACCTGAGTCTTGGGACTGAGTAGGTGCACAATAAATCTCTGTTAAGTCAAAGGTTAATTTGCAATTCCATGATGACATATGATACTAGACATATTTTCAACAGCTTTATTCTATCTAGCAAGTTGTCTGTTAAGATCTTTGGTCCAGTTTTACTTTGATATTTTTCTTTCTTTGTGATTGAGTTTTATCAAAGTAGTCTTTTTATGTTTTATTTGTTTATTATATATATGTATTTTTATTTAATTATTATTTATTTTGGTACTGGGAATTGAACTCAGGGGCACTCAACCACTGAACCACATACCCATCCCTTTTTTTAAATATATATATATATATATAGCCAGACGTGAAGGCACATGCCTGTAATCCAAGCGACTCAGGAGGCTGAGGCCGGAGGATCGTGAGTTCAAAGTCAGCCTCAGCAACTTAGCAAGGCCCTAAGCAACTCAGTGAGACCCTGTCTCTAAATAAAAATACAAAATAGAGCTGGGGATGTGGCTCAGTGGCCAAGTGTCCTTGAGTTCAATCCCTGGTTCCAAAAAAACAAATATATACACACACACACATATATACATTTTACTTTATTTTATTTTATTTTTTTAATTTAGAGACAGGGTATCACCAAATTCCTTAGTGCCTCACTAAGTTGCTGAGGCTGGCTTTGAACTCAAAATCCTACTACCTCAGAATCTCAAGCTGCTGGCATTACAGGCATGCGGCACAATGCCTGGCTGTGTGTTTTAGATACCAGCCTTTTATCAGACATATTTTGTAAAGATGTCTGAGATGGTGACCTTTCTTTTCATGTCAGTTTTCTATTTTAATGAAGTCCAACTTATCAATTTTTTTCCTTCCTGTACTGTGCTTTAACTGTGTGTGTGAAAGTCTTCACAAAACCCAAGGTCACCTAGGCTTTCTCCTCTTTTATCTTCTAGGATCTGTGCCGATTTGTATTTTATATGAAGGTCCTGATCCATGTTTGAGTTAATTTTTGTGAAAGCTGTAAGATCAGTATCTAGATTCCATATTTTTCCCCAGTGTAAATATCCAGTTGTATCAATGTTCATTAGAAAAACTCTTTTCTCCATTAAATTGTCTTTGCTGGGGTTTTTTGGGCTGTCAGTTGCAGGAAAAAAAAAAAATCTATTGTTTCTTTTTTTTTTTTTAAGATTTTTCAGGGCAGATTTAGGTTCACTGAAAAATTGAAGGGCAGATACAGAGATACCTTCCATACCATCTAACCCTACGTATGTATAGTTTCCCCCATCATCAACATCCCCTGCCAGAGCATTTGACTGATGAATCCACATTCACAGACACATGGTCATCACCCGAAGTCTGTGGTTGACATTAGGGTTCACTCTAGGTAGTGTACATTCTATGGGTTTGGACAAATGTATAAGAACATATCTCCCATTATAGTATCATCCAGAATATTTTCACTACCCTAGTCACTAATCTGTCAACAAAACGATTCAAAATTTCACCTACCACATTGGCTTGAATGCCGTACCTTTATAGTAATATTGAAGTCAGGCAGTGACAATCTTCAATTCATTCTTCTAAATTTTTACTTTTTTTCTTTTTTTCATGAGGGATTGATCCTAGGTCCTTGCACATGCTAGGTAAGTACTCTACCCTGAGCTATAGGCAGCCCTGTTTTTTATTTTGAGACAGGGTCTTTCCAATGTGTCCTGACTGATCTTGACCGTGCCTCAGTGTCCCAAGTAATTACAGGCATGTACCATCAAGAGTGGCTCTTCTTCTAACTTTAAATGTTGTTTTATGATATTTAAGGTTTCTCAGTGTGAGTAACATCATTTGGAAGTGCCACTAAGGGCAAAAACCCATAATGCATTATGTGAATTTACAGAAGAACTAACTATGGCAGAAACAATGCAGCCCATTCACCGCTGTCGTTTCTTCCTGCAAATACAGGAAGATTACTTTCTCCAAGTCTCTTGCAATGCATAAGAGTCTAGCTCAAGTGATTAAGCTCCAGATTATGAAAAATGAGAAGACCTCCGAACATAGTTCCTGCTCTTCCAGATTTCTGCAGTAAGCTTAGAAGCCATGCATACCATAAAGAATAACAAAATGGAAACATTCTAGGTCTACAAGTCACCATTTGAAGAAGAAATGCCCAAGATTGAATGAATATAAAAGACATAAATCTTTACAGTGTTAAAACCTTCATTGTCACTGCAACACCACCTGCACTGAATATGAACATGAGTCTAGTTTTTGTCAAAACCATTCAGAAGCCAGGAAGGGAAATCTGGAAAACAGAAGACTTAGTTTTCCTAAAACTGAAATGTGATACAAAGTGGACTGTCCTTACCTAAGATTTGCATATACTTTTTTATTCCCTCTCTATCAGAGGACAAAAACATACCTAAGATATTAACTACTCATCTGAAATCACAACCTGGACAAAATATACCTATTCTGCTCTTTCCCACTTTTATAAACATACATAATTTATATAGAAGCAATAAATTTATAAGGTCCACAGAATTGGCAGAGCCATAATTCAATCATTTTTCTCCCAAAACAGGACAAATCATTAGTAGCAGATGAGAACAAAATGAAAAATAAATTTTAAAAAATGAAACACCAATCTTAGAAGGCATGAAGGGGTTTCTTAGAAAGTACTAAGGTAACAAAGATGCTCATCATTTTCAGATGCTCTCTTTATTCCAAAAAATCTCAAAGGATTTTGGATTTGATCTTCAATTTCAATACACGTGTGACTGACTGAGAAAACTAATAATTCTCATAAAATATTCTCTTTGAAGAGCAGGAAATAATTGTGTTTCCCAAAGGATTGATCATTTCACTACACCCTGGAATAGCCCTTGGCAAAACATGAAAAAAATCAGTATTATTCTTCACAGAGAGAAAACAGATTCTGTTTTAAGCACCCATTATGCAAAAGTCAGGAAAGACAACAAAACTATCTGTACTGTCAGAAGTCAGTTCTGTGGGTCAGTCTCCGAACAGCCCAACCACTGCATTCATCCGTAAATACCATCACTAAACAAATAATCTTTCATGATTAATTATGAGAGTTAGTTTATTTTATACTTTTTTATTTATTAAGTTTTAGCCAGGAGAAATAAAGTGTCTACTTTTCTACAAACTCTTTTTCTGCACATGAGCTCCAGAAGTAAGTAGCAAAAAGACTATTTGGAATGTTTTCTAAGCTTTAATCATCCTTCAATTTTTTGAAATTCAACAAGCAGAAGAGTCTTTAATAGTATACTGTGCTTATGTCTAATGTTTAAAGGTTAAACAGTGCATATGCATTCTGCACACCGTTTGTGCTTTGTGCCAAGTGCCAAAAAATAATAACTTATATCCCAAAATGGGTGAGCGAATTCCATATATACATATACATATATATATATGTATATATATAAATAAAATTGCTTGCACAGGGAAAAAAACAGATAAATTAGCATAATTCCTTCTTTCCTCAATATCCTTGGCAGCAAAGAACAAAACCCCCCACTGGTAAAAAGCTGTTCCATCTGCCATCCTATTACAAGAACAGTTCGTTTTCTTGGAAAGATGATTTATGGGACAACCAAATCCTATCTTTCATTTTTTTGAGTGGAAGACAGTGGCAGTCAGATTTTTGTAGAGAACACCTAACTGTTAATATGTGAAAACCAATACTCTGAACAATGATCAGCAATTTACCTTCCCTTTATATTCAACCTCTTTAAAGCTTGAGGTTCTTCTTATCTGAAAACACGACTATGCTTTACATAATTCATTAAGAAAGTTACTGATAAAAGGAAGAGATTTTTCAGTATGATCAAGTGGTTATTGCTGAACAGCAACTGGGAAGTATTATGGTGGCAGTAATTGCCTTGCGAATTTTTGTGCATAGACGTTGAGAAGCTAGGATGCTGGTAACACTCCAACTCTCTCGCATTTTAATATGTGAAGGCTTAATGGAAGAGTGGGGCTGGGGGCAGCAGAAAGAAAAGGTGTCTAAATGACTTGACCCAAATCCCTGTTGCACAACAGCAGCGCAGCCAAATTAGGGCGCCAGATGTCCTGACCTCATATATTGAACCATATAGTAGACTAAGCCATCTCTTAATTTACTGAATTCAAACAGATTGAAAAAAAAGTAACTGACAGATGTGACTTTCATTCTTCTCTAACATTCTCTCCCTTCTGGAAAAAATCAATTAGAAACTAGCGACCTTTAAAAGTTTACATTCTCTTGACCAGACTGGACAGAAGGGAATGGGGGAAAGAGAGGGGAAATGGGAGTGGGAAAGATAGTAGAATGAATCAGACATAACTTTACTATGTTCATACGTGTATACATGACCATTGTGACTCCACATCATGTACAACCACAAGAATGGGAACTTACACTCCAGGTATGTACCATATGGCAGAATACATTGTACTGTCATGTGTCAATAACAAGAACAAATTTTTTAAAAGTTAAAAAAAAAAACAAACAATGCTTGAATGGTTACTTTTGAAATTTACTTTGAACGAGTATTCTTTCAGTAAAAATGTAATTGAAGTATTTGGCACACAAATGTACATTTTACCAAAGGATAAATAAAAGAATAAAATAGAATAGCAAAATATTATATATTACATGGTATTAACTTTTCAAGTAAGACTCTGAAATGTACACCCTGAAACTAATTCAATAAAGTTGGTTGTGCATCTTTCTCTTTTTTTCTGACTTCATGGCCTTCTAAATGGCAAACTAATGATAAGCATGTTTCAGAGACCCATGTAAGACAAGGTACATCTTCAGAACTATTATTCTCCTTGGTTTTATATATACATTTTAATTCTTCTACTTTATGACTCATTTAATTTCTCATTTTTAACAGTCCCCATTTTTAATTAAAATGCAAGCTTTGCAGATTTATTTTTATAATTGATTTATGCCTCACTAATGGTTTTTTATTTTATTATGAATTTCAGATGCAGCTATGGTGCCAGGTTGAATTAACACACTAGCAGCCGACTAGAGTGAACAAATAGATAAGCCCAGTTAAATGTCCCTAGGAGATTTTAACAGTACTAAAGTGTGGATACAAAAACTTTCCTGTCATTCCAGCTGAAACCTAAAAGTGTATAAAAACAATAAGCTACAATTAACCTGGGGAGCACTTTTGTACTTCCCTCTTTTCTCACTGCCACCCTTCCAGGAAAGTTCTGGTGCACTTTCATCAACACCTCTACCTCAGGAACAGTGTTAGGATAAGACATTCTGCCCTTCTCCACGGGTACCTGTTCCCCTTAAAAGAGAGGAAGAGTTGCTAAGAGGGTAGCCTTCAGTGAATCATGGCTAAACTGGGTGCAATTAACGTGTGAAAGTCACTGTCCCAGTGGGGAGTTCCCTTCTGGTGCCTTCTCCTTTATCATGGTCCCCATATGCCCTACACAACTTTTTCTTCCTAAGAGTCAAGTCACTGGAACAAGTTTTGCTCTTGTTCTCTGGCAGATCTCATTATTCAGTTTCTTCTTCTATGGGTGAAATAAAATATTTCAGAGCTATGTGGTTGGAAATTCCACTTCTTTGGCTAACCTACGTTTTCTAAATTAGTCCTGACAATTCTAAAATTGACAGTTTGATCTCAATTTCCCAGTTGGTTCAGAAATGAGAAGGAAAAAAAGATAGGTTTATTTTACTGGATAGAATCTCCAACCAATGGGACAAAAACTAAAACTGCTAAAAATTATGGGAATCACTCTTCAGTGCATGCAATGTACTACACACTTTAACCATACATTAAATTGTTTTTTCCTCTTAATAATATATTACATTTGTATACAGCATATGTGCTTTCTCATCCAAATGGTTTTCATACTTTTTGAAATGTTCATACTGCTTGCATACTTCCATAGTTCATGTTTGTTAACTGATGTTTGCAATTCATGAACCTACTTGTCATGGAATGATAACACATTAAGAATGGTTTTCTTTTAAAATAAAAATGAGTGAAGAAATAAATTTTGCGGAGATATAAGAAAAGAATGCATCTTATGAAATGTCACAATGAAGCCTACTGTAGACCTTTGACTGTTAGGAGTTTTAAGTGTGTTCAAATCTGTAATGGACAGGTAAGGGAATTAACCAGAGAGTTGTGAGCTCACCAAACAGACTTCAGTATAGATTTTGTCTTTATCAAAGGAACTTAAAGAACATGTTACAGTTTGAGTGAAGAGCTTGCCATTGTTGTTCCACATCCCGGCTGCTGCTGTTTACATTCCTTTGTTGAGCTTACATAGTCATAAGCCTACACCTTCATTTTAGCAGGTAAATGTTGAACACTTCTGCTTCATGGTCAAGACAAAATCAGAGGCCACTGATATGGGCAACTTGTTTGTTTTCTTTTTCCATGACTATATCTATTGCCTCGTCTTGATTTATAAGCAAAACCTGGAAAACCCACAAAATAAATGTTTTGCAGTTTTCCTAGAAATAATATAGAAAATACTGCTGTTATTTTTGTTGAAGAAAATCAATTTTGTAGAGCGTATTTCAATCTAAATAAAATGCAAATTTTGTTTAAAAAAACAGTAACTTCACAATAGCAAAAGATCATAACAAACAAATAATTTTATGAAAAACAGTCTTTAATATTAAAGACCCATGGTTTAAATTCCATCTGTGTGATTCATTTGATATGTGACTTTGTCAAGGTACATAAAATCACTAATCCCTACTTTTTCAATCTGTAAAATAATGATAAAAGTACTACATTAATATTTCAATGTGGAATAGTGTTTCACAATGGTCAAGAAAACTAACAAATGAACAAGATATTTTAGATATTATAATCAGGTAGTAACCATTTTAATTTTCATAGTGATTTTCAAAACTCTATTACAGGGCTTATAAGGAGTAGGAAAGTACACTGCAAAACTGTGGTACTGGTTTTTAATTCTCACAGTGGCCACTAATTATTTTCTATTGGGAAAATCACCTATTCATTATGAACATCATTCTTTGTATCTAGAAAATATTGCATTAAATTCTCATGGAATGTTTACACACAGGGATTCAATACTAGATATAAAGGGATATGCACATAGTGAGCAGTGAAGAAACATTTTTCCTCCATTCCTTCCCCTGAGGAAAGGAATGTGTACATTTTATTTAGCCTTAGAGCAAGAGATTGCCAATGGTAGCTATAGTCCTTGGGATTCAAATGCTGTAAAGACGAAATTTCTTTGCCCTACAAAATAAAGTTCTAGAAAGTGATAACACAAGTGATGAGAAGGGGCAATGACTGAAAAGGGAATCAGTGAACTTTTGGGGATAAGAAAAATGTTTTAAATCCTATCTGGTTTTGTGGTTAGTTGTAACTGTCAAAAATTAATAATAGAAAACTTTATTATTGGTGCATATTAATTTTTATTAATTATATCAAATTTTTAAAAAATTGAGGGATAATACTAGAGTCACAAAATCAAAAGGCTTTACAGAAAGATATTACACTTTTTTCTATGAACCATTTTTATTAATTATAGAAGAAAACAGGAATTTGAATTAGTTACCAATTTTATAAAACTTGGAGAGTTCACACGGAAATGTAGATGCCCTAGTTCATTTTAAAACTCAAAATATCTAGAAACTGTAAAGCTACATTTTCTTGAAGCAACAATCACTGAAGCTGAATGAAGGTCAGTCCTTTAAAAAGAGATTGCTCTAAAAGCCAGGTGCACTGGCTCATGCCCTCAATCCCAGAGACTCAGGAGGCTACGGAGGCTGAGGCAGGAAATCCCAAGTTGGAGGTCATCTCAGTAACTTAGCAAGATCCTCAGTAACTTAGTGAGAACATATCTCAAAATTTAAAAAGTAAATGACTGGGGGTAGAGCTCAACGGTGAAGCACCTCTGGTTTCAATCTCCAGTACCAAAATAAACAGAGAAAGAGAAAGAGATTGCCCACACTTGGCCAACTCTAGTGTTTCTCACATCAACTATAGTACTTTATGTAAACACAAGTCTCCCTGACTTTACAATTCATTCTACAACACTATACATAATGCAGTTAGTTTCATACGTTAAATCTGAACTCCCTTTGGAAGAGCACAAGAAGTCATTTTTGTTCTGCAAAAATACAATAATGTATTCTAATATACACATCCTACTACTTTGAAACCTAGATATTGTCTAAATTTTCTTTTCCAGGGTAGATATTCACGACTTAGTTGTTATATAGAGTATCCTATTTATTACAGACTTGACAAAAGCAGCTTTTTAAAAAGATCAGCAAATCTGGTGTTTCACAGAATTAACTGCTTCAAATTATTCCAGCAAATGGTCTACACAAGTCACAAGGCTTGTGATGGATAAGAAAATATGAGTTGTTTGATTTTGAGTAATACTGTCTCTGTTTTAAAGAGTAATATAATCCTGTCTGCCAATTTAAAGTCATAAATATGACCCAGGACTCCACTCTTTTTGCCTGTCTCAAGTAGTCGTATCCAAAGACAAAGAATTTTAAGGCACCAGCACTGCTCTGTCTAAACTGATTCACTTTCAGAACTGTCAGAATGGCTTCGAGTGATTCTAATCTTAAGATGGAATGAATTTTCTTATCAAAGGTCCATGATGCTCTGGGACTTCTGTAAGCGTTCACTATATTAGTCACACTCATTTAGAAGATTTAAATCAATGAGAGGACATCCAGCAGAAGTTTTACCCATCAAAGCCCTTAGGAGCTCATTAAAACAGATAGAATCAGAAACAAGGAAATATGTTATTGCAAGGAAACCACATGTGTATCTTCACGTGCGCATGCACACGTGTGCACACACATACACAGTTTCTCCCCAAAATGAAAACTGTAGCAAGTCGGGCACAGTGGTGCATGCCTGTAATCCCAGCACTTGGGAGGCTGAGGCAGGAGTATCGCTAGTTCCAAGCCAGCCTCAGCAACTTAGCGAGGACCTAAGCAACTCTGTGAGATGCTGTCTCTAAATAAAATACGAAATAGGGCTGAGGATGTGGCTCAGTGGTGGAGTGCCCCTGGGATCAATCCCCAGTACCAAAAGAAAAAAAAAAAAAAAAGAAAAAAGAAAATTATAGCAAACATAAGCACAGAAAAGAAATGCAAAAGCTGAAAAACACATAGCCACTGTTCAAGCGTGACAATGCACAAAGTACAAAACCCTCAGGCACAAGCTCAAAATAAGGATTTTTTTAAGGGTCTCTTTACTAATGGCTGCCATTCAAGAGCTTGTTTTTCAATAGCATAACCCAAAGGTGGGGTCCAGGGTACAGAGTGTAGAACCACTTACTCAATAATATAGACAAACAATCTGGAGGCCTCATGATCTGAAGCACATGGAGAGAATTTTGTCTGAAACAGTACAGTGGGTATTCCCTTGAGAAGTGCACAACTATTGGATTAAAATCAAATGCCATTTCACTACAAAATGAGAAACCAAGATTGAATCAATCACCTGAAGGGAAAACCAATCAACACAATGAAATCTTTACCTATATGAATGCAGCAGAACAGCAAAGTAGGAGGGCTGTTGCACAAATATTCTACAATTATCAGCAGCTGCTACACAAACAACATTGTATCACTCGTTTACCTGGAGTGTCTATCACATCTGTGCACAGCAGTTACAGCTGCTACCCAAGTCAGACAATGAAAATGTTCACACTCTTGAAAAAGCAAGGTGTATATTATGTCTCCTAATATCAAACATGGTGCTTTGTGAAAGGGGTAGAAATTTGGGGTTGCATGCAAATGGATATCTTTGTGCAAGATTTAGCATATCTTTATTTTCAGTTCAAATCCATGTTATACTAAAATGAAAGGATCTGACTTACATAAGTCTACCGAACCATTCATATAATTCATAAAATATTTAAGAACACACACTCTTTAAAACATGGTGAATGTTGTACTAATCAAAAAACCACCTTTCAGATACATAATGATGCCACCCAAAATGCAAAATGTATAAATATCTATCTAACAAATTAGTCTTTACTATAGAAGTATAAGACTTCAATTACTCAAAGAAAATGATTATAATAATATAATATGTATTTTCCATAAAGTTTCTGTCACAATTACTTTGAGGTTGAAGTCACAGAAAAAAACTAATGTTAATTTTGATAATAAAAAGCAAAAAAAGATTGAGTAAATTCATGTTTATCAGTGTCAATTTAAAACTCTCAACAAGTAACATTTTCCTTGTATAGGGCACCATTCCAAGCACTTAAGATGAACCACTATTAATCTTTACAACAGAAGGGAAAGACTGCTACTTCCCAATTTACAGATGAGAAAACTGTGTTACAAGAAGATGAAGCAATTCTCCCGCTCTGCCAACAGCACACAACTAGTAAAGACAGTCACTAGGCTTTCAAAGTGGGCACTGGCTTCTAGGCTCTGAAAGTGTACATACTATGCAATTAGTACTCAAGCTGCTCTTGCAAGAAACAAATGTGCTACATTAATTCCATAAACACAAGCTTCAAGTATGGACAGACACACTAGTTGACATATAAATCAATTCACCAATGTTATGGGGGTGCCAATGAGTTGCTCACTAAATAGTATACTATTATCTTATAAGATTAGATTTCTTGTCTTAAAAAGTCAATATATATTTTCAGCCAAGTTTGATTTCTGAAATGACAGACACAGTTCATATAGTTTTTGGAAAAATTATTAAGACTTAATGGTTTACCCATTACTGGTTATAAAGACAATTCCAGTGAGACATTTTGATATACTTCAGTAACATCCTCATCATTGGAATAAGTATAAACTTTTCCATTATGACTATTTTTCTTTTTGATTTTTTTGTTGTAAATGGACATAATACTTTTATTTTATGTATTTATTTTTATGTGGTGCTGAGGATTGAACCCAGTGCCTCATGTATGCTAGACAAGTGCTCTACCACAATCACATTATGACTACTTTTAAAAGATGGTCTTATTTGCATTAACTGCAATAATTTTGGTAGTTTGGTATATACAATCCCACTATTCTATAGTTATATTTCAATCTAAAATGAATAGTCAGAATTTTGATTTGTGGATATTTTTAAATATCATTAATATGTATAATAATATATATTGGCAATTGTTGAACCTGAATTAGTCAAAACTACACAAAAACCTTTATAAGTGAAATGAAATACTTTAATGTTATCTATGAATAAAGGATTTTTTTCAGGTTAAGTAGAAAATCTAAATAAAAAGGAAAGAAAGAAAATGAAAGGTTTTAAAGGAGAAGACGTTCAGTTCCACAAATGGATCAACTAGGATCACAAAATTCCTAACACCAGTTTTCAGATTAAAATATGAAGACCAGATGGATTTTGAACCAGTCATTTCAATTCTCTACCAGAAGTCTTCACTTCTCCACCTCTGGCTCTGTGAACATTTTCCCTCTCCAAACTCATGGTCAATAACCCTTCCCTTAATTTATCCATCCCTAGTCTCTCCCTTCAACACCCTTCCTATGATGTCCTCCATTCCTTTGTTAATAAAACCCCAGCTCACCTGCCCTAGGAAATAGAGATTCATCCAATCTGGTCTCAACCACAACCTTAACCAACTTTTCCCTCTCACTTCACATTTAAAATAATAACATGTACTTCTGATTCTCATCTAAAGAAAACTTCTTAAGATGAGAGATTATGATATTATCTTGGCACTATAATCTAGAAGTCGAGCAGACAATTATGCTCAGTATTTAAGATCACTAGATACCTTCAAGCTCATTTCTAGGCATTTATTTCTTGCTGTTGCCAATTCTGATCTGTAAGTTTCTAAAAACCCAAATTTTGGGTTTTGATTCATGTTGAAGAAAAAAATATTCTTAACCACAAACATTAAATAAATTAATCACACAAATATGTACTAATATATTCATAAATTTTAATTTTTTAAATTTTACATTTTTAATTGTTTTTTCATTTTTAATTATTTTTATTAGTTTTACTGTTTTTCAGATTTGTGATCATCACCAGACATATACAGATTCACTCTTTCTCCTAATATTCTAAGAAATCTTTCTTTATCAAAATTGCTTATTTGGGCACTTCACCACTAGGGGAATAAAAGGAGGCAAAGCGCCAAAAAGAGATATCTGCTGGCCCTTTTGGGGTGAAAAGAAAATTTTTTTACACCAGTTAAGATGGTTGTAAGTGTATTTAAAATATTGACACAAGATTGGCAGCTGCTCACATTCTGCCTGAAAGGTTTACTACTGGCAGGAACTCCCAGCAGCTGCTTGTTTGAAACGTGAGAAAACATTTGGACAGTTAGGATAGCCTGATTTTCCCCTTAAAATCTGTTTGGCAAAACTTCCTGGCAGTTAATATGATCCTGTGAAAAAGCTTTTCAAAGAAGTGTTCATATCGCTTCAAAAAACTTGTTTTGCCAGTATAGACAATGTTTTCATTTTAAACTCATAATCTTCTTATTGGTGGCTAATATGAAGTTAGCCAAAACAAAAGTAAAAAGTGTTACAAGGTCATTTCATATATTTTTAAAAAATGGTGGTTTAGGAAGCAAAATATTTTTAAGATGTGACCAGTAACTGCCCAGGAATCATTTTCATTTCACACAAAATTGAGATTAGGATGCAGACAATGATATGGAGCTTTACCAATGAGCACAAAATCTTTATTAAGAAACCACTTGAATTATGAGAATTTATTCTTAAGCATTGGGGCAAATCTGCAGGAATAGTTCAAACATCTTAACTTAGTCCTACAAGAGTCATAGAGTGACCACCACCAAGAGACTTCTCATGCATGGATGCACTCTGTAAAATAACGATTGCCCAGGGACATGCAATTTGTGTACTCAACTTTTATAATAATTTTCTGAGCATTTCATTTCTTTGATGGGTGTTCCTCTCTTACTTTAATAGCTTTCCTCTCATTCACTTTCAAGTATGTCCTGGCCTCTGCAGTGCTACCCCTTATCTAAGGCAGAGCAATCTAACGGACATTGATTTATGATAGCTATGTAATTTACACACTCTGCAATTTTTCCCGTATGATTTATTCAAAAAATAGATTGTACATTAAGCCTGGCATTCATTAGGCTGGCCCATTCCAATTTCATATTAATCCTGTATCAGATTTGTTTGGAAGATTGATGCATTTAGAGTATGAATAGTTGTTCAGAGGATTTTCAAGTATTCACAAAATCCAAGTAACCCTTTAAATACATTTGTATTGAAATACCCGAGATGAAGGCCATGACACCAGTAACCTGCGATTATGTGAAGACAGAATACTGGCAACGTGTATGTAACTCAGTGGATGTGAATTTTAAGAAGTTATTCTTTATTTCAATAAAACAAATATCAGAAAACTGATGATTATCTATTGATAATAATTCCAAGTTGAATATATTCATAATCTATAAAACATCCTCTCTTCGTTGTGCTACTGTTGCCTGTCTAAAAACATGTAAACTGGATCCTTATTCTTTTTTCTTTTTTGCGGTGCTGGGAGTGAACCGAGGGCCTAGTGCTTGCAAGGCAAGCACTCTACCAACTGAGCTACATCCCCAGCCCCTGGATCCTTATTCTTGATAAGTAAGATCACAAGGGAAAACCTGAAAGGTAATAATAACAACAAAAATAAAAATAGCCGGGCGTGGTAGCGCACGCCTGTAATCCAAGCAACTTGGGAGGCTGAGTCAGGAGGATCGCGAGTTCAAAGCCAGCCTCAGCAACTTAGCGAGGCCCTTAGCAACTCAGTGAGACCCTGTCTCTAAATAAAATACAAAATAGGGCTGGGGATGTGGCTTAGTGGCCGAGTGTCCCTGGGTTCAATCCCTGGTTCCAAAAATAAAAATAAAAAAATAAAAAAATAAAAATAAAAATAATGGTTGGCCCATACACATTCTACTATAAACATTACTAAAAAGTTTTTATAACATTCTACTATAAAAAGTTTTCTTGATAATCTTTTAAGAAAGCATCCCCACTTTCACTGGGTTTGCCAATGAACTGTGAACTGTTACTAAGCTTGTGCCAATAATTGAAAACACGCAGCGTTAGTCTTTAAGAAGAGTTACCTAGATCCTTACCACCAGCCCTCAAATACACTTTTTTAAAAAAAGTTGTCAGGTCATCTGACATAAGTATTTCATTTTTTTCATATAACTAAAACTGAATTTTAATTCATGCAAAGTTCCTCATTGGCTCAAACTGATATTGATTGGAAGTAAAACAAGTCTTTTCAAAGATGCAGTGCTCAATGCAAGGTGGCCACACTGTGCATAGAAGGATGCGGCTAATTCCATATGTGACTTAAAACCAAATAGTCAGCAAACTCATCATCTGAGTCAGCACATTTCATTTCCTTTCTTTTTAGAATAAGAAGGAAATTAACTGAGGGCACTAACAAAAACAGGGGTCTTCATTTAAGATATTAGTAAAGAGTTAACATGATCAAGGATGTAACATGAGAACCTCGCATCATACACAGGAATTCTGTAAAAACACATCTCTGACAGCCTCACGAAAATGCTGTACGTACTAATATTTATGCTTTGATTACAGTATAAGAAATACCACTTCAATGTTCTGAAGAGTGACATGCCATTGACTGACAAAACTAAGACATCACAGAAGAAGGAGAAAGATAGGGAGAACAGCCCATGGCAGAAAGATGGAGAAGACCAGTAAAAAATATAATTATTCTCTAATTTAATCACAGATGTTTCACTTATTTAAAAGCTAGTTAAACATCTAATTCTGTGCTTATTGCCTTGGATTATGAAAGTAGAATTGTGATACCTGTGTGTACTAAAGGTATATCAAAATTTATAATTATTCAAATGGTTACAATTTTTGAATGCTCAGTCCTAAACTGCAAAAATAAAAGCCAACATTTGACTAAGTTGTGGGACCTCTAATAAATCATTTGAAGTTATTTATTTGGAAGTGAAACCCTTTATAACCTTCACTATTATTAATACATATCAATCTAATCAATTTAATTTTCAACAAAGATACGGCTTTTCCCTACCTGTCAAAATGTACAATGGGACTTCATCTGAATAAAAGTAATTAATTTTTAACTACAGAAGTAAAGAACAGAGCTATTTAAGGATCTAATTTTATTATTATTTTTAATGTAGAAATGGTTGTCCTGATGGTTATTATTTGGCTGAATGAATTGAAGTTAGGCTCCCTGGGCAGCTGCTGACATAATGACTGATTGTGTGCAGAGCAGAGAATGTGAATGATAAATTTTGAAAGGCTCTGGAATTTGTGAATAACAAAAGTAGCTACAGTTTCTAAAATCTAACCATTTGTTCTCAGCAACAAAAGAAGACTCAAAGGCTTTTGTTTAATGAAATGATTCAAAAACAGGATACAGAGGAATTAAGGGTTATCTCTACAAGCACAATTGAGCAAGCAGCTTGTGTGCCCAAGTAGGAAGATCACAAATGCAGGCTGGTTAACATCGTATAAATGGAATTAATCTGATCCTATTCCTCTTAATATTACAATGATACTCTCCCGACAGTAATATCTTCATTTGTTTTTAAAAACAAGCATATAAAAAGAACCATTTAAATAACTCCTGCATTGGCAGGTTAATGGTTACTTCTCAAATATTCAATAATTAAAGCATATACTCAAATTAATTTGAAAAAAATCACAAAGCATTAAAAAAAATAACTAAAGTCCCTGGTTGTAATATAAACCAGTTGTGTAATATTGAGTAAGTGCTTCTTCTCATACCCCAGTTTCCTTATGTATGAAAGGGTTAATGAGAGGGTTACATAAGAACCTGAATGTGAAACACACCAGAGAAATACAAGTTCTCTGATACAGGTCAATGGTAATAACAGTAGTGGAAGTACTAAGAAACTTTCCAAAGGATACCTTAATCAAACTGACTATGGTTAAACAAAAAGCAAGAATTTAAGGAGTTCTGTCTTACTCAAAAGACCTTCTGTTCCCAAACCCGCCCCCCACAACACACATACATTGTGCCTTCAATTAAAGGGCTACAAAACTCAATTTAAAAACAAAACTCTTTGTGTAGGAGAACTACTACAAAATTCAAGATAAAAACTTATAAGGCAAAATGTTATCATCACCATTAGTAAATTAGAAATTCATATTTAGTGTTTTTATTTTTTTCCTACAGACTTTCAAAGTGTGTACAGTAGTCCACCTTATTTAAGGGAGATACATTCCAAACCTCTGAATGAATGCCTCCTGAAACTACAGATAATACCAAACACTAGACATGTACTGATTTATCCTATACATTCGTGAATATGGTAAAGTTTTATTTTTCAATCTGGCATAATATGGGATTAACAACTAAGAATAAAATAGAATAGTTACAGCAATCTGTTGTAATAAAAGTTATGAAAAAGCAGTTTCTTTCTGTGATGATGTGGAAAGAGAGAATGCCTGTGTGGTGAGAGGAAGTGAGGTGAATGCATGGGCATTGTGAATAGCTGGACTGCTATTGACCCAGCCATAAAAGAAGGATGGGCTGCTAAGTGACCCTGGGTCAGCAATCCATGAACATGTAGATGATGACTAGATAGCGGAAGCAGACAATGTCAATGGCTAGGGACCATCAATGTTGGAGATTCTCAATAGTTAAAAGTTTTTTTGCCAAAAGCTTTTGGAGAAGCACTATAATCAGAAGTGCCCTTTTGCCTCCTCAAAACGTAGAGTAAGAGGCTGTCATCCTGTTAGGTAGGTAAGTAGCCATGAGCAGGTGGGTAGGAAGAGAGCAATGAAGGGAAGTAACTTACAGGGATGACATCAGACATAAACATCAAGACAGTTCATGAGTCACAGGACTAGGGATAACAAAATAATGAATAAACTTTATTAAAGCAGACAAGCATTGGTAAAATGGGAACTGTGATATCAAACTCTCCCAGCCACAGAGAAGTATAACCCCTTAAGGGAAATATTGTTTCAAGACCATGTGACACCTGTCTTTTGTGACCACAGTCATCACAACCCTTCCCTGTGACCAGGTCATGAAGGAAATCATGTCACAGCCACCCCTTGTAACCAGGTCATCAAGACTCATGAAGAAAATGTACTAAGGGCTATTCATAGGATAACAAACCACTTAAGGGTTAAGAGAAACTAAGGCAAGAACAAGGGTACTCAAAGTCCTTAAAAAGCCCACTCTGTAAGAGCTACACTGTTCCCTCCACAGAACACACACACACACACACACACACACACACACACTGCTCCCCCACCCCATCACTCAGGTTCTCCATTTGGGCCTGATCTGCAACAATCCTTCCTTCCATGATCCTATAGGTAACTTTAATGCTGAATTCCCATACATGTGTCCTTCAATGTCTGTACAATTCAAAACACCTCAACACACTTCAGTAATGTTCAAAATGGTTGCACTTCAGCTTCTTCTTCTTCATCTTCTTCTTCCTTTACAGATTACTCAACCCTTCCTATTCCTCATTTAGCTCTTCTTAAAAGCCTTCAATATACTATTCTCCTTCTTCATAAAGAAAATCTGTCGCCATCAACTTGTCTTGCTGCATGAATGACTGTCCTAACTTCTCCATGAATCCCCAGGGAGCCTTTAAAATCATTCATGACTTCCAGGAGGCATTTAGTTTCTGGTTTTAATTGTCCACTGCAATTCTGTTGAATGTTACTGCATTAGTAATAGTGAATGTTTTGCAGTGCTACGTTAGGTCCAGATTATGGTCTATATCAGTTGCTGATTGAATATGATCAAATACCAGATAGGTGTAGGTAACATTGACAAACTTGAGAATGCCCTCCCTGTTCAAAGGGCTGAAACAGTGAGATTATATTTAAAGGTAAAAATATAGCCTCCACTTTTTCAGTTTCATAGCAAAGACTCATGATAATTTTCCTATTTTTAAGAGAAATTTTAATTCCAACTCTTCATCTTCCAAATATTCTCCACTTCCTGGATGAGGCATTAGAAGAATCACTACATAAACAAGTTGACAGTCACCATGCTCTGTGATTTTGTGTCCAGAACATGAGCAAATAACTTTTTTGTGTGCTTGAGAGTATAGTGGATACACTGTCTGGCTATATTATATTCCCTGCAGTACTGCCATGTACTTCCTGAGTTAAACGTTCCTTCTGTTTTATGTCCTAGTGCCTCCTTTGCCTTTTCAAGAATATAGATTATTGGGCATCTTCTTTCAGAAAAGGTCCTTTTCACTGCAGCTAGTACCTGCTTTGGATGGTACCTTTTTCCCTCAATAATATTCTTCAGTTCTGACAGAAATGTGTTAGCAGGTTCTTCATCGGCAGGCTCAGTCTCAACAGTAATTTTCATATTTTTCAGTCCAAACCTGTTCCTGAATCCATGCAATCAACCTTTTCTTATAGTGAATGGCTTGCTGTCGCTCAATTCAGGGTATCCCTTGCTAACGTTCTCATACAAGCTTGATGCTCTCTGGTACAATTCATTGCCGTCAATCAGAACACATCTTCTGTTCAAGTCTACATCACAAATTTAATGCCTTTTTCACTTAACTCAACATTTACCACACACTGTGGAAGTAACTTCTGCAGTTCATTGTAAGAGAAGAAAACTAGCATAAATTTGTTTTTCCTTCTTCACAATCTCATGGAGAGAAAATCATTCTTAACCATAAATCTTAGCAACCTTAACGTAAAATTATTTTTTCTTTCCTTATTAAGTCAAGAATTTCCACCATTTCCCTCAAAGGAAATGCTTTATGGCTTCTCCTTCACAAAACCATCAGCATCACTACTCTTGCATTTTCAGGCCTTTATTAAGTAAAATGAACTTAAACACAAGCACTGTGATACCAGTAATAACTTGGATGGCTACTAAGTGACTTACTGGCAGGGAGCATATACAGTTTGAATATACTGAACAAAAGAGTGATCATGTCCTGAGCAAGATGAAGCAGGACAGGATGAGACTTCTTCATGCTATTCAGAATAGTGTGCACTTTAAAATGTATTATTTCTAGAATTTTTCATTTAATATTTTCAGAACATGCTTGACTACAAGTAATTGAAACTATAAAAAGTGAAATTTGGGACTAAGGAGATACGATTGTACACATCTGTATTCCACTGATGAAGATTGAAATCTGCTATTTTGCATACCTTATATGAGGCATATGGCCAACTCATAAGCTGTATGGGTGGCTATCTATTCAATGCCATTGATGGAGCACCCAAAAAAAATTTTTTTAGAGGATTTTCTTCTCCAGGAACGTTTTTGGAATCTATTCAATGACGGCTTTCAATGTAGATAGTGAGAGACCAGAATTACTCATCTTATCCAGGAAACATAACAGTTTTAAAATAAACTATACCATCATAAAGTACAACAGACAATATACAACTCAAAAATATGTTCATTGCTTATTAAGAAAGAAGTAATAATTTGGGTAATGTATTTAAAAATTAATGTGCTATACATTGACTTATGTTAATGTTTACCATGTCTTATGAAGAAGATGGGGGAATGTGAAAACCACATTGAGTTTTCAAACAGTATGTGATACATGTCAAGTATATCATAGTAATATAAATTTTAATTACATGGATATAATTACTGTAACTTTAAAACGAGTGAAAATAGAAACTATGTATTTGCTGCTTTCATAAGGTAATATTTCATAAACATAATTTAGCAAGTTTTGTCCTATGTAAAGATGCTTACTTTCAAAAATAAAGGTACACAAAATTGTATCTTATAATAAGACTATATTTTGGAAATATGAGTCTTTTATTTCCAAATGAAGGTTCATGTAAAGCCGTTTGCTATTAACACTTTCTTAAGACACTGCATTTTGACAGGAAAGAATCTTGGTTTTCTAGGAAAAGAAAACTAAATAAATCCCTTAATTCTAATCCAGTATCTATCATCCTTAATATGGATGCATCTTAAATCCTTAAGCAATTTATCTATCAAAATATAAGCAAGGCACCAACTCCCAAATGCTGATTTATATTTCACGTATCTACTGAATTTACAAATCTGCTGAAAGGCAGGCACAACAGAGTATCAAAGGCTCCCTCATGCTTGGGTTTGCAGGCACTCACCATGAAAAACCAATGAATTTGTCTTTGTTCCCAGCCCCAGACTTTCAGTTAACCTGGGAAATTTGTTCTGAGTAAAGAGTCACTCCACCTTCTGTTTCATTTCCTGTGACTCTCAACCTGTCATGTTCTGGTTCTGATTTTCATCACTGCACTCTGACATGAGTTTCCCTCATCACATTATTTATCACAGCAACAGAAAAAAAATACCATTAAGCTAGCTTTGCTTTTGTTTCTTATTAGTAAAATTTAATAGCATCAATTTCATGTCTGTTTTGTATTGCACATATAAATTATACAATTCCATAATGTACAGTCACCAAAATCCACCCAGCTCAGATGAAACACTGTAGAAATTTAAATTTTTTAAAAAATATAAACAAAAAGACTGAGTTATCAATGCTATACTAGTAGGCTTACTTTTTTAAAAAATCCCTATGTATGATACAGAAATCCATTATAGGAAGTTTGGGGGATATAAAAATAGCATTGACTAAACCATTGCAATTATTAATCTGTTCAGTTACAATTATTAATTTGTTCAATTCTTTTACATTTGTGTTACATTTGCTAGGTCCATATTAATTAGTTATATGTATACATAAAACATCTGAAAACTTCACAAAGGGCTTACAACTACTCAGTCATTAGTATTAAAAACTGCCAACAAAGCCAAACAGGTCCAGAGAAAAGGAAAAAGAATGAACAGACAGCATATACTCCTATAGTCATCAAATATTAAGAAACCTCTAATTAAAGGAAAGGACTATTTTATGTGCCATTTTATGGATGATATTTCAACAAATATATGATGCTTCTGATTAGAAGACATAATATTATTTTAGGTACCATTAGGGAAAATAACACACTGCAATTAAAAAGATACACAATAGATTATCATGATGCACCCATCTTCAGACACAATCAAATGTGAAAATAGCACAGGTCTTCAAATGAATAAATTACGGTGTGTTCCAGTGATTGTGCAAAAGCTCTTATATTCATTACATATTTTATCCCTAAAAACCACAAGACAGTGGTTCACATCTACAAAATGGAAAAAGCAGAAGAAAGACATTTAGTTTACTTGTTCTGGGTAACAAAATTAGGAAGGTCAGAGTTAGTGTTTAAAAATAGTTCCATAATGGCTGGTCCTTCCTCAATGATTCCTGCTTGCTAAATCCAAATTTTTATTAACAAATTTGGTGTTAGCTCAATTTATTAAAAAGTGAGTTTACAAATATTTGGACATATGCTCCTCTATCATCTTTCTTCAGTGTTATCAACCAATGCATCATTAAATCAGAACATTCCCATCAGAATCTACTAATTTATGATTAACATAATTGCAATGTGGAACACACAGGTAAGACATCTGCCAATACTATACTCAGCATAACTGTGTATATCATAATAACTAAAATAAATCAAAACCTGAATTCCGAGTACCTCTGCTTTTTATACATGTATTTTCATTTATGGGAAAAGGCAGAGCTTTAATGCCATTGTGAGGGCATAAAAATAAATCCATTTTAGAATTATCTGAGGAACTTCTCTGAAATAAGAGGGTCTGAAGATATTTAAAAAGCTTTATCTATCAATTATACTTAATGCAAACTAGTACAAATAATGTTTTATACAGATCCCTATCAACATGCTACAGTAATAACAATTTAAAGTAAAAAAGACAAAGGGAAATGCAACTGTACTTTCCACTCTATGGTACCTACACACTTCTTTCTGGTGCATCGGCTTCATGGCTCTTTTCCTCTCAATGTAACTAGCACTTGAGCTTGACTTAGGTTTCTTCCACTTCACAAAACCTCCAGCTGCTACACAATGTGTCTCAGCAGTTCACCAACACTGTTTTCTGCTCAGCCCTGCTCTGCTGAGGCAAGTGTTCAATGTCTGATAACTATCAAAAGGTGGGACTGAAACAGAGAAAGCAAAGATGACGATTAACCTGTACAGTCTGTGAAATCCGTCTTTACTGCTCCTTTTGGGACTCAAATTGGACAGGCGAGCTGAGGAAATTACAGGTCAGAAGGTAAAGTCAAGCCACTCAAGTATACATTTTGTCAAAATGATTCTTGGTTTGTTGGTCAAGAAGAATCTATTTGCCTTCTCAATGGGGCAGTCTGAAGAAAGGGGAGCATTTTGAAAATAGGCATCAAAGAGAACACAAAAAGTATCTAAGATCTCCACCTTGATAAACTAGATTATCTTCTGCCTTCCAGCTGCCTCACAGCTTTCAAGATTTTCTCTCTTTGACTCCAGGTCTCTAACTTTTGTATTGACAAAGAATAGGCCCCAGGCATTCTCTTTGCCATTTGCATTATTCACTCCAATAAAACCAAGCACTGGTTGCATAGCAGAATCATGAATGGACTATGCTGCAGGCAGTCATGAAACTGGCAGTTTAAGAAGAAAGGTCCAAATTATGGGTACACAGTACACACACACACACACACACACACACGTTTCTAGGTAAACAGAAGATAATTATATACATGTGCAAGCAAGCTATCTAGATGAACAATAATCTGATTCCTAGACACTATCAGAACCTTTAATATAAGCTGTAATTAATGTTACTAGCCTCACAACTATAGCCTCAAAATTCCCAGTTTGTTTTATGTTATTGTATTTCTTTTTGTCATCAAATTTAGAATACTTTCTCATTGAAGTAAACAAACAAGATTAAATTTACTTTCTTTCCCAGGGTATTTCATACATTAGCCTTAATGAAAAATGAATATGTTTCAATAAAGCTTCAGGTAGTTTTAATTGTGTAGTGATCTTAGGCCCTCTGTAAGTTGCACCTGCTTTATTTGTTGAGGTTCAGGCTGACTTCGGTGTCAGTGTGACTTTTTTTTGACCCTACAAACTTTACACCAGTCAATGGACACTGGATATTACGATTTCTATCTTTTTGCTCTTCTCCAACATGAGCAATATCTGTTCCTCCCTTTCAATGAAATTCAATATGCCCTAACCTTTTTTTTTTAAAAATTTTACAGACTGCATTTTGATTCATTGTACACAAATGGGGTACAACTTTTCTTTTCTACAGTTGTGCAAGATGTAGAATCATACCATTCAATCATAGTGATACATAGGGTAATGATTTCTGTCTCATTCCACCATTTTTCATACTCCCACCCCCTCACCCTCTCATTTCCCTCTTCGTAAAGTTCCTTCATTCTTCTCTCACCCCCCACCCCGCCAACCCGATTATATATCATTTGTTTAAAAATGATAACCCTGAACAAAGAATACACCAACAAAAATAATAACCTCAACTGTAAACACTTTACCTAATTAATGCACATTAGATGCAGCGGAAACAAAACACTGTTAATTTGAAAGTGGTTATACCATTCTTGTTATATAGACTGTCTCCATTTAATATTCCTTGTAAGCTGACCAGAGGGTGGAACCTAAGAACCTCACGGGCGGGGTGGCCAAACAGGAGTCAGATAAAAGTGGCCGAATCAAGCTGTATTGGAGTTTGGCTCTAGGGGAAATTCCCAGCCCTCCAGGGTGAAAGTCGTGGTGGAGAGCAGGAGAAAATCGCACGTGGCCCTGGCTGCCCAGGGTCTTCATGGGCCAAAATAGGCTGAGGATCCTGCCGAGCAATAGGTGGACATAAGGGTCAGCGAGGCTTATTTGTCTGCGGCTGATTGGTCGCTCTGGCGCGCTGGCTTGCTCTCTGCGCTTGCAGTGGGTTTCTGGGTGTCCTTGCTTCCTCCCATGCAGCCGCCCAAACCCAACCTGATATGCCTATCAGTCATTTTTTAATAAACTAAAATGATATGAGAGCAAAGAAATATTTTTCCAAGAGATGTTATTGAACCACTATTGAATGGCTTCTACAATTAAACCATTCATTCAAGAGTGTGTGTGTATGTGTTTGTTTAGATGTATATTGTCCCAGATAAAATCATAAGTCCTTGAAATTAAAAATGAATATAGCATAAGGACCCATAATGGTGTGGATAACAATGCCTCTTTCACCAATTTCTAACTTTTTTCAATCAAAATAAGTGCTTTCACCAGTGATCGGTTACTTTAAAGATAATAATCCACTTTTTTAAAAATCAAGCATTCACATTTTAAGTT
Organism: Glaucomys volans; assembly: GCA_020662805.1. NCBI lineage: Eukaryota > Metazoa > Chordata > Mammalia > Rodentia > Sciuridae > Glaucomys > Glaucomys volans. Next base: position 172,983 of record JAJEJO010053782.1, read on the forward strand.
CACACATTTACAACATTGTGCATTTTTTTTTATAGTCCATCACTATATCTCGAAATAAAATGTAAGGAACTAAAAAACATTAAAGTGACACAGATTTAAGAATGAAGAAACATGAAATTAGTTAATAGACAACTTGCTCAAGGCCTCACTCATTATATAAACAAACCAAATGACAAGAGGTGATAACAGTTTACCACATATTAAGCCCTATGATAAGTGTTTACCTGGATAATCCCATTATTACCTGGACAATTTCATTAAATATTCATAATGGTCATTTTGTGAAAAAAAAAAAAAAAAGAGTGACATAGGGTCACACAGCTCATAAGTGCTCAACTGGATAACAAACCTAAATGTTCTGCCTTCTCTGTTCTATCATTATCTTCCCACATTTGCCTTGCCTTTTTTGTTAACCCCAATACAGCAAAGATAACAATTATTTACAAAATCACTAGCATGTTAGTATTCCAAGATGTGCCTAGTTAAAAGTTTCAAAAAAAACTGATTCATAATTTCAAATTCTGATGGTATAAGAGAAAAAAATTGTTAGAACATAAATCTAAATGGTTGCTTGACTATATTACATATTATGACTATGCCCTAAAGATAATTATTGCCATAATGTATATCCCTATTATCTACTATGTACTCAATAAGTCTTCTAATGTTGGAAGTGATCAATGAAATAAAATATTTATGTCATTATTATTTAACTCTGGTACAATTATAAGTACTTATTAATCAGAAATAAAGCTAAAAAAATATAATGTGAAACATCATAAGCTAACTTTTCTCTGAGGAAATGCTAATAATTTCCATGAGTGAAAATATATCTAAGGTATTTCTTGCAAACAGCCTACTACACAGAATACAAATATAATTTAAACAGAAAGATAATCAGTGGTATCTATTTGAATTTATGAAAGGAGAAAGTTTGGGAATCATTAAATACAAGAAAAATACGTTACATCTGTTGTAAATTCCTAGAATCCCTCAGTTGTGCTACATCATAAAAATATGTACATAGATCTAGGAGCATAATACTCTACGTGTGCATGTATATGTATATGTGTGTAATTTGGCTTTAATTTTTGGCATTATCTTTTAATCGATCCTGGATTTACCAGTGTCCTGGCTGAAGAAGCAGCCAGGATAAGAAGTTTACCAACCAGTCTGTTTTATGAAACATCTGATTAAAGCAGCACTATGCAAAAAAATTAAAGCTGCTAGAAAAGCATAAGAATTGCACTAGAAAAAAAGTGAATCTCATAGCAAAGTTTTCAATATAAAACTGACTTCCTCTTAGGTCTCTATACAAAACAATAGGGGCTACTTCTTAACTACTTTAAGCAGTTGTGGAAGACATTGCCACACCACTGTTCTCAAAATATTCTATCTGGTGCATCCCCTCCTCTAGGGACTGAAGAAACCTGATATGTATTTATCAGCCTAGAAATACATATACATGAAATATCTGATTAAAGCAGTACTATGCAATTAGAAGTTACAATGTGATCTAGTATTAGCTAATGATACGTAAGGGGAGTTTGCTGGTTAACTTTGGAAAAATAAAGTTCGATCCACTACAGTCCAGCTCTTGAATGCTATTATATCAGGACTTGATGCTCAGGTATCTGAAAGCCATCTTACTACCTACAGATTTTTAAAATCTACTTCCTGAAGATGTTGAAAAGAAATTTTTTTTCCTATTTTTAGACAAGGGATTGAACCCACAGGGACTTTATCACTGAGCTACGTGTCCCCGGTCTTTTTTATTTTTTGTTTTGAAATAGGGTCTTGCTAAGTTGTTGAAGTTCTCATGAAATTGCTGAGACCAATCTCAAACTTGTGATCCTCCTGCCTCAACCTCCTAAACCACTGGAATTACAGTCATGCATCACCATGCCAGGCTCAAGAATGAGACCTCAATTGCCAGGTCAAACCCTAACAAGAAACCAATATAGGCTCATTATGTAAACAAGAGTTCTTTAATCAAAGCCACTTCGAGCTTGGTCGTCTGTTACACTGAGTCAACAGCATTCTGCATGATTCAACCAGAGTATTTATTTAGTGAAATAAACAAGGAAGACAGTAATAGATCTTATTTGTTGAGGGGAGGGATATTACAAATAGAAAGCAAAGAGCAAGGTTTCTACCAGCAGACCCTTGTCATGCTATGGAGAGTACAGAACTGACAGAACGCCCTTCTGCAAACAGGGACAGGTCAGAGGGTAGCCTTAAAGAATTAATTCTGCTCTAGTTACTGTTTTCTACCCCACTTTTCCCCACAGAGTAGATGAGTGGAGCACTATGAATGACAAGATGACCAAAATAAAGGGGAGCATACAAATATTCATTTCCAAAAGCATAGAAACTTATCCTAAGGCCTTCTTAACCCATGAATAGTCTTGGTGTCCATGAGCTCACTGAATGTCCATTACTTGCTCCCCCTGCAGTCATTATCTTTTCCAAAATTACCCTAAATTTACTAGCAGTGGAAAATGTCTTGCACACATCCAGGAGACAGTTTTGACTGACTTACTCCAATTAGTACATGTCTGACTTATTCAATTAGTACACGTCATCTCATGTTAGTATAGATGTATTAGGACAGGTACATCATCCACATGGCAAAAACTCAAGCCAACCAGAGGCAATGGCACCGATCCTGAAACATTTATTTAAAAAAGACAAAAAAAGAAAAAGAAAAAGAAAAAAAAACATTTATGGGAAGCCAGCTTTTCTCCTCCTTTCAGATTACGTGTGTGCTAAGAATAGAACCCAAGGCCTCACACATGCTAGAGGCACACTCTGCCACTGAGTTACACCCCAAATGCTTTACCAAAATTTTAAAAATTTTAAACTTCTGTGCCCTTGATTGCCACACAGGAAGATACTTACAGTATTCATGTACAATTAGTTGATGTATATAAAACAGTAATATTTATTTAGATAATTATTTTCCAACAATACAAAAAGACAGTTAAATTGCCTCTTTAAAGTACCTTTAAAGGGTACTTTTTTTTCTATCAGGGTGATTTTTAATGTTTTCAAACTGTGTTAAGGTAATCCTCATCAGTCAAGAATAGTACATTAAAATGAAAATGTTAATATGATGAATCAGAGTTTGTCACCCACAACATCATCAAACATATCTATAGGCAAGACTGAGAGAGTTTACATTAGTATCTGTCTACTACTAAAACACTAACGTGTTCAAGAGATCAAGCGGTCTTAAAGTGCAACTTCTACATTACAGTATATATCTATGATATAACTACAATAACCAAAGAGATCATCATCTCTTCTACATACTGAAAATTCCTACAATACAGAATTCATTATTAGCGAAGTTACATCATTAAGCATGAAGTCAATAAGATGGACACTTTTTCTTATAAAGTGGGAAAGATCTTTGACCCTTATGATTATTAAAGTACATAGAAGTGTTGTTTACCAAGAATGAGAAAATGCAAATCTAGAAATTGCATGTAGGGAGGGTGTACAGTGGTTCTGGTTTTTCCCCCTACATCATCAAATTATGGTTTCTAAAAAGACTTATTGCTTTAAAACTAAAATAAATGAATGTGGTAAATTTGTATGTGAATTTACAACCATCCACAAAGTTTATTTGGATATACAAAAGAGGGAAGAAGTAAGATCAAACTGAATTATTATGCTAAAATAGTATCCTAATCATAGGACAATTACATAGAATTCACCAATTTCCATTAATTACATATATACCATTTAAAGTCAGACTGAATTTATCTTGTCATGTAATGATTTCTGTCACTACCTCAAAATGCTCTAAAACATATGGAAAAATTAGTAAATTTAAATAAAAATTACTAAAAAAACAGTCTTTTAAAAATTTCATTGCTAATGGCGTGAAAAAAATCCCAATTGCTGACGAAAACACTAAACAGGTAGCTCTGTACTCTTAAAATGAAAAAACAAATGCCATTGTTTTCTGAGTATGACATGAATTTGGCATTGTAATCCATGTGAAATATTGCATGGGCTCAAATAATTGAGCCAAAAAAATAAATCAAGTTTTAATTTTTTTATATTTTTAAAATACACTGTATTCCTATGCCAAGATAATGTGAAACAGCTGACCACAAAGAGAATTAATTTTATAGTAGAATAAATCATTTTAATATCTTTAACTTCTAATTTTATTTTTTAAAAGATTCTGAGTGAATTAAACATTGTTCTATAGTTCGCCTATATATGAGTTGATGTGGGAGACAGAAAAGGTAAAGCACAAGCCATCAAGTAAAATCAAGCTAACATTTTTTTCTAATTTCCCTCAGATGCACTAGCTCCCTCTCCATTTCTACTTGGTACTTTAGTAAATAAATTCTACTTCACAGGGGTGTAAGGAGAGCCCCCCAAAGGACAAATATTTAACAGAACTAACAATTTCTAATATAAAGCCTGTCTCAAAACTGGGTTCATTTCAACCTCTAACTGAAGCAAGAATTGGATAAAAGTAACTTGGAACACTCAGGTTTCCCTTTGTTTGGACTGTCCTGATTCACCAGCCCTGGAGCAAAGAGTTCACCAAGCAGCACACAGTAGTGCTGAGCAACCCAGTGGCATTAGGATTTGCAAAGTGCAATTACAGAACAAAACTCCTCACTGAAAATTTAAATCAAGCAGTTCAATTCAACACATTCTTCTTCAACCTGGGTGTATAGTTAAGGAATTGAAAGAAAAGTACTTAACCATTTTCGAAATCATATTTCCTTAAGGTATAAAATCAAGAAAACTATTGAAATATTTCTAGTCACCCACAAATCATAACAAATAGGCATATCTATCCCCTTTTATGTGTATGACTTGAAACTAAAGCAGTATCCCAGAGATGAAAAACAAAACCCTGTACATCTGTTCTGCCATTTGGTCAATAAAGATTTACTTAGTTAAGATAAACCCATAATTTATATTTTTTTGGGAAAAAGAGGTTGATCTAATTTGTCCATGTGGCAAAAACTTCTGTTGTAATTAACACCTAGAGATACTGTCTTTTCATGTGTGAAACAGCAGTTGGTTAAATAATTGGACTAAATAAAGCCAGGGTTTTATTTATTTCTGTCCCTAACAATCAAGTTCCTTTTATTTCATTTCTTGTAACTATATCAAACAATCCATGGCCAAACATCTTACAAATATATTGGATAGTAAGATTATTAAGTAAGTTATTTCAGAAAGATTAAACAAAGTCATTGGTAAAACACATGAGAAGATAGTGTGTTGGGTGCAGTTCAGTAGTAGGGCACTTGTCTACCATGTGTGAAACCTGGGTTTGATCCCTAGCACCAAATCAAAAAAAAAAAAAAAGGCAAGAAAGAAAAAGAGTAAGGGGGAAAAGAAAGAAAGGGAAAGAAGCATGATTTTGATATATTTTTTCCAATTTTATTGGCTTCCCTCTCTCCCTTCTTCAATATCTTGCAAGTTTACCACTTGTTTAGGATTTTAAGGAGAGCACACATTCCTCAATAATGGCAAATGAATGCATCAATGCTAAAATTTTGGATAAGTTCCCATTAATTTTATACTTAGATAAATAAAGGTTAGTTAACATCAATAGTTTCTAAAATTTCTATTAAAATATAAACCAAAATATGTTTTTTCAATTATTAATCCAAAATTTCTTTAGTAGTCAAAAACACTGATTTTTAAAAAATCACTGCATACTTTTAGACAGAGAAAAGTATACTTCTGGATTCATCATTCTCATGTAGCCTACTGAGATATGTACAGGTGTAGAGTAGGTGTTACTCTTTTATTTAAATTTGTCATATAATGTTCTGTACCTAGCTTGTGGTCTTCATTAGTTAAATTAGGTAAATACAAAACAACTAACTGCCCACAGTGTTTTTGCTGAACACGTAAAAGTGGTGAAACAACCTGATGCAGATATTTCAGAAGGAAAGTTAGTGGTCTCAGTTGCTAACGAAGTTGACTCTGTTTTAGTTGGGCTAGTATTCTATAAATGTATTGCACTGTGATGGGGAATTGTTACTATGACTGTAAGTTATTGCATATTTGAGAGTTGTGCTCTACAGATCTGGACTTAAGACCCTAAGCATAACTTCCCATCAACCAAGGCTACAGAAAGAAATTGGACTGGCAGCTTATTTTGTCAAGGATAAACAACCCAGAATATACAGGATTCAGTTATGTACTGAGGTCACAGAACGGGACCACAATCTTGTGATTGTATATGCAAGCAGGTAAGGTTACACAGTTACAAGATTAGAAGGAGGGGAATTCTCTGGAATGTGGATCTGAATACTATGAATCATTTCAAGGTAAAGAGAGATTAAGGACTCTGGGCATAGCCATCTCAAATTTGGGCCAAATATGCAGAGTCAATGAGATGATTTGAGAATGCCACTTACTAGGGAATAAACAATTCCAGCTATTTGGAAACAAGTAGGAAGCTAGAAGACCCTGAGGACAACTTAAGGATCTGAGATTTGAGATTTCTTTAATAACACAGTAATTGCTATGTATTTTTCTTTCATTTATCCTTGAACTTTCAGTAAGTCTGAGCCATGACAGTATGATCTCTGTTGAACACTGGAGAATTGAGGAAAAGAATCTGAACCATTTCTGAAACTTAGTTGCAAAAGGGGAAAGGAGTGTTCCTCATTTCCTAAGGTCACAGAGCTTAACAATATTTGTGATCAGCAGAACTGAGGACAAATCTTACTACAGTAATCATCATATGAGGTAACCACTGAAAAAGGCAGGTGGGGGGGGAGAGAGAAAGCAAAGAACAAAAGATAAAGTTGGAATTGAAGAACCTGAGGGTCAATCTTGGCATGATTGAGATAGTTCCTTGAAAAAATTGCTCTAAGGGGCAATTTTTGTGAAAGACAATTTTTATCCATCAAGTCAGTGGTAACTACAGGTATCAAAAGCTAGAAGACTTATGAATTCAGACATATTCAAGGAAAACATTTGTTGCTTAATTTGCAAAAAATATGAATACACAGGAAAAAGTAACTTTATTTTTTCAAATTATAATAAATATTCATGGTCCTATTGATATCCCTACAAAATGTCATTTACTACTTAGCTAACTCTGCCCCCTTGATGCTCTGTTTGCCCTAAGAACATATTTCAAAGGAAGAACCACACAGGTTAGAAAAAAAGTAGCTGGGCCATGATTAAACCAAAGATATGTCATCATCAGTTTGAGAATTTTCTGTGTCATATTAAGAGGAAGTTCTTCACATTTGAAGTTTTCCCTTGGACAGAAAAAACTCTGGTCTGTCAAGTAATAGTGTGTGAAATACAACTACTAGATACCACACTCCAGGAATAGGTTTCAACTTATTTAAATTTATTTAATGTAAATTTTGACTTTTTGGATGTAGTTCACAGGGTTGGAGACTGAGGGGCAAGCTCCTGATCCATACAAAGAAAAAAAAAATGGGTAATTTGGAAGACACATTCACAGTGGTAAATCTAGAAAGATGAACTATATAACTAGTTTAACTATATAAACTGAAAAGACTTTCTAAATCTTGAACAACAACAAAAAACTTTCTAATACTTCCAATTTTAAAAAGTTCTTTTTTTCAAGAGACAACATTATGGTTCTAATAAAAGAAAAGGAATATTGTACAAGACTATGGCAAGACAAGCAGTCAAGGTCAGCTAACATCCCTGGATTTAAAAATAAAATTCTACAGATTTACTGCCTCCTGTTCTCTCCTACATCTGCTTCAGTGGCCTTAGGCACCTAGAAGAAATCAAAGGAATGAGATACTTAAGTTTGAAGATTCAGAAATCTAAATCCTGACTTCTTTTCCACACCTGATAGTAACTTTATGTTTCATCCAGCAATTGAGTCTCTGTAGCCATTCATAGCCATTCCTAATGGTCAATAATCGCTGATTAAAAAAACAGAGCTACAATGGAAGTCCTCTTAAAATACTTAGTTCCTCATTTGTGAAAACAATTTTATGTGCAAGAGATTTGACTTTCAGGGGTGATCACATAACAAATAGACTAATAGCAAATGGAAGTTTAAAAAGTAAAAAACTTTAAAAAAAGAGAATCATGGATATTGCTAAAAATCTTCATTTTAAAATTCTAAAACTTTTCATTACTGTATTGGTCTTTAAAATGGCACCTCTTTGCAGTAAAATAATTCAAGCAATCCTACCTTTTTTAAAAAAGGAGAAAATAATTTTGTTATTTTGTCTTATAATGAAGCAATACTTATTAACTTCTAATATGCTATAATTTGTTTATGCAGAGATATATGTGGAAGGAGAAATTTCAGAAATTACCAAAAGCCTTCATTGCAGGTAGTATTTTGATGTGTAATACTCCAAAACTTTCTATATTATCATATCTACCACTATGCTTCATTTGAAAAAAATCAGGTCATATTAGTGACACAAATTTTTTATTCCATAAAATATTACAGCTATTTTCTACATCAACAAGAGTAAAATTTGGCATCAACAGTTTTAAATGCTGCAAAACATTCGACCAAGTGGATCTATGACAATATATTTATCTTTTTGTTAAATACATAGGTTGATTATCATATCTTTCTATTAAAATATGTATCCTTATGTGTATTTCTGGAGTTAACTCTTTATTTCCTTTAAAAACAACTGGTAAAGGATACACTTTGAATCACTAAACATACCAACCTTGTAATTTATAAAGCCAATCTATTCTGAAATGATTTCTCAGGAAAAATAATCTCCAAAAATAAAAAAAAACTGTTATTTGGGGAGGGAGATTTTAAATCAACACTAAGGTTTAATCCCTGTTAATGTCTCCCTAAGCAAGAAGGCATATTTAAAGGCAATCTATATATTTATAGTATTAGGGCTGGGAAATAATAGCTCTTGCAGAAACCTCTTTTATTTCCCTTCCCTTCTCCTTTTTCTTAAATCTAAAATACTTTAAAATGATTCGAGAGAGAAATTAACTAGGTTTATATGTCCTCTACTAGTGTCCTACACATTGTGTTCCCAATATATTTTGTACTTCTCAGATTGATTCATATTGACTAGTACATCTGATACTGAAACATTAATCACCTCCTGCAACACGAGCTGCAATACATATTTACTTCCATTTTACAGGTGAGGAAACTTTGGCCCAAAGAAGTGAGGTTATTTGGTCATAATCAGGTATTTATTGACAGAATCAGTATATGAACAATACACTTCACACCAACCTCCTGAATCCAAGTGCTTTTCTCATGGAATGCAGGAGAGAGATAGGAGGATGGGGGATTGAAGAAAATTTTTCAGAAAAACAAATAACAGATGAACAGGGAGGAAAAAATTTGCAGCAGAAACAAGGAAAGTCCTCAAACTCAAAAGTAAATTCATGACAACATGCAAATGAAGACAAAGTAGATCATATTATTCATACATATACAGAATCATAGACAAGGCCTTAGATATCATAAAATCCAACCTTATTTTATAGATGAAGAACTGGCACTGAAGTTTTAGGCATGAGCTTAAATGTCATATATTTAAAGATGCTTTCCTTGACCAAACTCTAACAAATGAATCTTGCCTGTTATATTATTCAATAATGAATGTATTTTGAATAAGTAAGTGGGAAAACCACCGGATGATAGGAAAAGTAACTAGCATTTTCATTTAATGGACACAAAACAAAGCATCACTTAGAAAGGTTAATGGATACCTACTTTTTGAGTTTTTGATATGGCAGTTTAGTGACACACAAGTAAACCATTTGATTGGGATACCTTTTTGGTTTCAAAACCTGGTCCAAATAGATGTATATTTTTAAAGTATCTTCCCCAAAGCTGAAATATTACAACTTATATTATTGCACAGTGCAATATTCTTTTTGAATCCAGTCTAGACAGACACAATCTTCCGGAGTCTGAAATATTTTTCTTTTATGATCATGAAGAGACATGGAGCAACAACATGCTTAAAGCACTAAATTATAGTCACACAAGGATTTTATTACTGAAGGAGTTTCATTCAGTGTGAGTTAAGAGTTGGCATGTCTATACGCAAAACATGTAAGACCTATGCTATAAATTAGGCTTTGATACTGTACTGTGCTCCTGTCTGTCCCTTTTTGCATATATATTCAAAACCACTTTTTGCTACTGAAGTGTTTCATTTTCGCTTTGAAAAACCACTTCAATGTTTCGCAAGATATTTTGCAATTAAATGTCATGTTCCTTATTTTCAAACCTGAAGACTACCAGAAATACCATAAGAAATGTTCTAATAATCTTAAAAAAGCTAAAATTCAATTTGTTAGTAGCTCACTAATTACCTTTGCTCACAATTCCAGGATTTTGATCTGAGGGGAACATTCCCTTGAGGGAAAAAAAAAAAAAAAAAAAAAGACACTTGAATCTTAGCTGCATGTCAGGCAAGCAAAAGGGTAGATGAAAGAAACCATCTTTTCAGAATATAAACATGATTCATGCCGTAAGTATAGACAGCCAAACCCAGCTATAATAGCCTTTAAAAATGAAAGGATCAGCTGTGTCTCAGGCAAACAATTTCATACGCTGAATAAAGATCCCGGAAAAACATTGCCTAATTTTACTTTAATCTACTCTCTTAATTTCCTCACCAATTCTTTGGGAATTGTTGTCTACTCACAGTCCCAAAGACTTAAAACTGAGTACTCACCTAGCAGGTATAAATTCTTGCCTGGCTTCACCCTGGGGATTTAGGCCATGACTGCTTCTACAGGTCAAAGGATCTACACGTATTCTCCTGAAATGTCTAATATTTTCATCGCAAAGCCTAACATAAACAATAGCATCATTTATTTTGGTAACTCATTGTAAGCGCCATAGCTTACAATACATTTTGACAAGTAGTAATTTCTTTGATCCTCACAACAGTATTTTTGGTACAAGGATAGATCACTATCCCATCTTTACAAATGAGGGTGGTGAATTTCAAGAAGGTTATCTAGATTGCTCTAAACAGAACAGCAGGCAAGGTGTGGCTCTATAACTGCAATTAGGATCTTGAGACCTCTAATTCAAGTACTCATAGCACTATATTCCTGGGATTTTAGATTCTGAATTCTAATCTGTTCTATGCCAAGATGTTAACTCTAGCAACTGAAATTATTTAAACTTTGACACCCCTCCAAAAAGTGTCTAAAGTAGTAGCCATGAATAAAATAATTGAATAATTTAATGAGAAGGAAAGAACAGAACTAGTATTTATGTGTCTAACTAAATGACAATCAAAGGTAGGAACTTCACATCATTCAGTAAGACAGACCAGTGTTAAACACTCATTAACATACTTTGTTAAACACCCACTAACATACTTTAATCCACGCATGAGACTAAAGTTCACAGGCAAGACTAACCCTTAGAACTCAGCCAGGCTTATTTTATCATTCACAAAATATAGAACCTAAAGATCAAGAAGTTAAATGCCTGTTTGCCCAAAATTAGACTTCCACTCTATGGCAGAGTCAGAAAATGAACTCACAAGTCTGGTCCCTAGAATAGTTTGGGTGAAAGTTGTGTACATATTATCAACTCTACCCATAGGTAGCCAGAAACCATCAAAATATACTTGTTCAAAGTCCAGATATTATTTTTTAAATAAATAAGTAAATTCAAATCTGGAAGATTTCTTTTCTAACAGATACAGAAAGAAATAAAAAATAAAATTTGTGTAGAACTTCAAATTTTCCAATTTCTTTCACAGTCATAAATTGTTCAATTCTCATACTGGTATCTATTACTTATTTTGTGTTTTATACGCATTTTGCAGATAAGTACAATAGATTGTAAAAAAAGTAAAATCATGTGCCTAGAATTTTATGGTTAACTTTTAATGACTAAAAATTTTCATAGTTAAAAATTAAAATCATTTTTCATGGAAAAAATAATTAAAATGAAGATTTTTTTTCTAAATTTTAGTTGTTTTCTCACTCTGTTTCAACTTGCAAAAAATGGGGGGACTGTATATGAAAATAGGTAAACCCAACATAAAATGAAGCTCAGTTATATATTACCAACTAGATTGACTAAAATGAAGTAAACATGAACAGCAGGAATTCTAAAATCTATAATACAAAGTGATTCCTTAAACATATATGTGGAAATCCCAATAAAGACCAAAGTAATTTATAGCCCAGAGAGTCAAAAAAAACAATAAATATGATAAGAATCTATAAAATCTTGACTAGTGAGATTCTAACAAATCCATAAACAGTACAATCAAGTGCTATTCTCTTTTAAAGTTTAAAGGAAGTAAATGTATAACAAATGAAAAGATAGCTTCTCCATACCACAAGTATTACATGTACCAACACAAGAAGTTACACAGACTGAAACCTTACAGGATTAACAATGTCTAGACTTATGGATGACATACCTGTAATGGAGTTTGTCAAGGAAGCACTAGAGATGATGGGAGAAAAGCCCTCTTTGTTTAGGATGGCAACCTACTACAGACTTTGTGGAAAGCAAAATATATTCCTTTCTCTCCAGCAGTATGAACTTTATTTAAATGAACTGATTTTCAGAATAGGATAATCAACTTCTCTGTAACAGTCTTCTCCACAGGGCTCTAGTCCTCATTTCACCAGAGTAATCCTGCCATCTTTCTTTGGTCTGCACAATTGTCTTATGAATGCTGATGCCCATTTACTGTCTTTTACCTAGCATTTATCTTTGGCCTGTGGTACACAGTCTCAGATCTAATGCTTGGAAAAAAATTAATTAAAGTTGAGTCATAAATGTCTACTTCTTTAATCTTTATTTCATTTTCTACTTCTATTTTTTAAGAAAATAAATAGATTCAACAGGGTCTCTCCTGAGGCCAAAAGACATCACTTTTGTTTTAGATAAGCAACTTAATGCTCAGTCCTGATCTGTCTAGACATGGTTCACACTCAGGAGTCTACAGGGACCAGGCAAGTTATATAAATGAGTGAAGTGGGTGGGGCAGAAGCAATGGGAAGTAGCAACATCAATGGTAAACTAAAACATGCATGCTTCTGCTAAAGCAATTCACTTTGAATTTTAAAGAACATTGTGACATAAACCTTGCAGACCAGATAGATTGTGCATTTGTGGAGCAAACAGAAAAACCAGAAGCCCAATGTTTATTGTGAATTCCATGTTGACAAGATGGTGTACTCCTTATCAACATGAACTTAGATATCCCCATCCTATTAAAATAAAAGCAAACACTTCTCTAGCCACCACACTTGTCAAATGTTTTTGGAGACTTAATTATTACTGAGAGGTAGCTTTTCCCTGTTAATAAAGAAAACATTTGTCAGGTATTTAAGAAGTACTTTGACATAACCATTCAAGTTGATAAAGGCAAGATTCCTACCCTTAGACAAACTTAAATTAGAGACCATGACTCTGATAATGCAAGGGAGTGAAATGCAGACTTACGCAGTACAACAGGTAACATCCATAGCAAAGAGAAATCACCTCATTTCAGTTATATGGACAATGGGTAGTCTTGAGACCTACAGGGGCCCTCAGTTTCAATTCTAGACCACTGTTTTCCAGAAAGAATAGTGAAGTCCTTAAAAGAAAGTGACTTGTTCAAGGTTACAAACTAGTCAGTGGCAAAGCTGGAAGCAAATTTCTAAGTGTCAATCTAGTGTTCTTCTCCGATTAGAACCCTGCCTCTGAAAACCAAAGAAACGTAAGAGAAGATACATTATGAACCCTATACATGCTATTTTTAAATCATCCATTCTCATAATCACTTGACAAATTCACTGAGGAGTTCCAGGCTAACTAGGGAGGGTCCAATTTACTGTACACAGCATAAATAGCTCAGCCTGCATGGAAACTCAGTGTCCCAGGCAATGTCAGGTTTTCCACATGGAGCCAACACAGTTTAAAGCTCCTAATATATTCTTTTCTTTTTGTCTTCCACTAATGAGATGCCATTTGGAACTTACTTAGGAACTTCATATGGAGATGGCAGTCTCCTCATGGTTTATATAATAATGCTAACATTTATCATTTTTATATTTGCTCATTAAACTGTTAGAAATTCCTCATGATGAAAGGTTGGAAAAATTATTCTTGCCAGGACTCTGTCATCAAGTATTTCTCAGACTTCCACACTTCAGCTAACTTTTTCTTGCCCAAGTCACTCAAACTGCCGCACCTTCTTTCTCTAACACAGTTGCAGGCACACTTCAAGGTTTCTTAATCCTTTGCACATTTATTATGCTGCATATAGCTTTTTCTTTTAATAAAAAGATACAGGTCACCTTAGCACACTTTATTATAACTAGAAAACTTAAAATAGATTATTCATTGAAATAGCCAGAATTTCTACAGTCTTCAAACCTTTATGCCCATTTCCCTTAAAAATGGCATTCTTTTATCTCTAAGAACAGAGATTTTTATGGGAAGAAATATCCTTGAAATACATATTAAAGTATATATGGGCTGGGGTTTAACTCAGTGGCAGATAGCTTGCCTAGTATGTGTAAGGCACTGTGTCCATCCTCAGCTCCACATAAAAATAAATAAAATAAAGATATCATGTCTATCTACAACAAAAAATATTTTAAAAATATATACATATACATTAGGTATATGTTACAAAGTTCAATTAAAGAGATTGTTCCACAAATTCCATATGAGGAGGGCAAATATTAGTTCACAGTGAGAATATCAGTTATAGATTCTAAATGTTTTTATTACACACAGTTATGGTGAATCTGAACTGGTATGTGAAACCATTCTTGCCTTATTGGCCACAAGTTAGAGGGTGGGGGAAGGGGGATAACAATAGCTCTTATGAAACTACGTTTGCATTTTTCTATTGTCACTTTTTTTCCTTTGTCTTTTAACACTGGCTAAGAAACAGATGGTAGCAATTCAATGCCACAAAACATTCCACATGGCCTCTATGTGAAAATATATTTTTCAGCAAGTGGGGAATCTCTGCAGAAAAGACTGGGTGTGTGGGCACATTGGGGCCCAGGTGGGGCATGACTCTGCTACTTTTACTAAGACCAGTTTTGTCAATATCCAGGACAGCACATCTTAGCAAGGACTTGCCTCTGCCAGATGGGAAAGGAAACTGTATTGCACAATTTCCTTTAAACCATTCTTAGGAAAAGAGAGCTTCAGAGTAATGACAGTGGTCTTATTTAAATATTTATTTTCCATGGCAAAACACTTAAATTCAGCAACAGTAAACTAAAATCTGGTCTTCAGTAAGTCAACATGTATCCTTATTCTCTGTGAAAAACAAGTAATGGTGAAAATAATAAGAACTAACACTTAGGCCAGAAATTGTATTAAGCATTTATACAAAACTGCTCATTCCATGCCCGAAACAATCTTAAGTAAATTTTAACATTATCCCATTTTATCAATGTGGATACTGAGATGTACAGAGTATAAATAACTTTCCAGAGTCACACTAGCTAGGCAGAGGGAAATCAGGCCCTGGTCTAAAATCCACATTATTACACACTACAGCACTCTGGAATACCACCAATGGTAAAGCACATTTCACTTATCTTCAACTATTATCTAAGTAGATTATGCTTTATATAGCAATCTGAACACTCTTAATAGAAATTTGATTACACACTATCTCAGGAGAGTTTACTTTATATGAAGATTCTTTTCTCAAAATTTTCAAAATAAAGTCGATAGTATTGATAAGTAAGGTCATTCAAAACCTAGTTTTCAATTCCCAAATTTCATGTATGTCAATAAGAAAGCAGAATTAGTGTTGGCTTGGCTTAGCATTAAACTGTAGCGTCCTTGAAGAGGACATAACAGTACAGCCCATAATTTCTGGGGAAATATTAGAATTTCTCATAATGAAAATCACAACTGCATTTTTTTACTTAGGAAGGATGCTCAAGAAAGTAAAATCTATCCTATAATTCTCATTATATGGAATGCAGGGCAAGCACAGATATGACATTTATATAATAACTGAATGAAACATTAATCTTACCAATGAACTATCTTTAATGCCATTTGAAAAGTTTAAGATATTACTCTATCTCCCCCTTTTTTAGATTCACTTTCTTTTATTTTTAAAATAGAACTTATTACATCTGAACATACTGATTAATGTCATTACAATTTTGGGTTTGTAATTAAAAATTTTAAAATCAGACTCATAAAATCATATCTTTAAAAAAAACTCTGTAGTAGCACTTTTTAACATAGGAATTAATTTGCATGGGAAAGTAAAATGTTTTTGTATTTTGGAGGACTATATAACTTACAGAAATCAGGTGTTCTAAATAAGTCCCAAATAATAAAATTACATGGGACCAACTGTGAATTCATCCCATTACATGAACACACCTCACAAATATCAATTACTTAAAATGTATTTTCACCTGTATTCATAAATTAAATAGACACAAAAGGGCTTTTTTTTTTCCAAACACACACATTATTTTCAGTCTTCTTGCTCTGTATTAAACATTACACAAATGTACAGCAAACATCTGGATTTAGACGAAACTACTTATCACCCATGCACTCTCTGATGAGAATACACTTAGGAAAAAACACCCTTTTGCCATTTAGCTCTAAGAGAAGCCTCTTCCAGTGATAAAGGATATCTTCCTCCATCCAGGATGCGAAAGGTTCCCTACACAATAATTTTGCGCATAATAATTTTGCCATGGACACTGTTTTTGAATAATCTGAAACAGCTCAAAAGCAGTGAATATTCTGCCATTAATTAGTTGGCTCTGGGATGCAGCTGCCTTCAGCACAGAGTTGCAAAAAGGAGGTAGGCTTTCCTGTTTCCTTATCCCTTTCAGCCTTTAATAATTTACTTCGCTAATGCCACAAAATCAGTTTTATAAAGAATGACTCCACATTGACATGTATATGAAAGTGCTTTGAATCATTAGATTTTATTCTGCCAATTTTTTCCATTTATCTTAAGGTTTAAAATACTAAGAAATTTTAACTACTATCTTATTCTGAGCTACAGAAAACTCTAGAGTAATTATATTTCTTAATGCCATACCAAAGCCTCTTGTAAGTTGATATATTTGATAAAATAAGGTAACATTCATTTCTGTCAAATCTTGAAGAGTAAGGCCTTAGATATTCAATACCATACAATAGTGAAAAGGAAATATTTCAGCACATAGAAATTTCAAAACTTCATTTTACTTTCTTGGTCCCTAAAGTTATTTGAGTTTATAGTCCTGACTTGGACTCTGAAGCTGGACTTCTATGAACATTAAATGGAAAAATAATACATATGAACCAAAGTATCTATTTTTAAGTGTTTTTTTTTAAGAAAAGCTGTCTTGTATTTCTCTCTCATAAAAAAAGGACTCAGTAATTACTATCGTTGCTTAGTATTCTTTCCTGTAACCACAAGTTTCCTTGCTCTATAATAATGAGTCAATAATCTAAGAAATGCATGTCATATGAATATTCATTTTCTACATGCATGATATAAAAAAACCTTGGAAAACATAGGGTCAGGTTCTCCAAAACTGAGTCTTCACATGGAAATGGGCAACAGAGGAAATGATCAGGAAAGTCATGAAAAAAAAATCAAGTATTTTTTGCATGGCAAGCACTGGACTCCATGTTTAAGAAATTTGCTGACTTGCTTACTGCAGTAGGTTCGTGAATGGCAGCTATCAGGACACTTTGTATTTCTTGGTCATTCTTACATTTAGTCTGCCTATTGGCAGCGAAGTATAAACATGCTTCTGATAGTACCAATTTCCTGACAACCCCTCCAATTGCCTTTGCATCTTATCTCTCTTTAATGCACTGTTGTCTTCCATGTAACCTTTATATATTTTGGCCTTTAAACATGATTATTTCTGCAAACTCCACTGGTCTAAATTATTTGTATTATGATACCATCAAATAAATTGGGATCTGAAAATAAATTAGCTTATATAAATAAACTTAAAACAGTTATTGTTTCTTACATACATTTAAAAATCTCTTTGCTTTACTAGTTTGAAAAGAAAACAGAGGAACTAATTTTCATAGTAATTTGATATGTAACTTTGAGCATGCTACTTAATTTCTCTGAGTCTCATGTTTTTCATCTGTAAATCAAGGGAGCAAAATAAAATGATTTGTGACGGTTTCCGCCAGCTTTCAAATCTATGATCTGATTTAAATCTTGTGTTCAGATGAATAAAAATCATGAGTTAATAAAACATCTATGAGATTAAACATGATGGTCTGAGGAGGGTTTTGTTGGAGGGAAGGCAGAAACTTTCGTCTTGGTTTAATTTTAAAATAATAGCTCCAGCCAAATCTAGAGCTAGTTGAATCTGACAGCTTGTTCTGCAAATGACATTATTACTTGAATAGAGCATTAGGCCACACTTGGAAAGTATCTGAAGTAGCAAAGCACAGTAGATTTTATTATGGCTTCATTTAATGCCATGCTTTAGAAAAATCACAAATCAGTTTCATTAAATTTAAACACAGACACATTTAAAACTTGGCAAAGATGACTATGATAATAAAGAATAATTATTTCTCTACCTATTTGGTACAACCAGTCTGCACACTACTATGATAAGATTTAACCTATTCAAACTTGAAACAAATGGGTTCAAGAGCATGACAGCTAAATTTCTCAAAATCAGACATATTTTTCTCAAATTCCCTTTTAGAAACCCTTCTACAAAGAGGACACACAAGACAGGAGAAGGAATGTAGAATGTTATAGCAAAGAGTTTGTGTTATTATAAAAGAGAAAATAGAATGCCTGAATTTTCATTCCACCTTGATGTTCTAATTAAAATTAGTCATAGAGCAGATACTTCACCTCCCCGCCAAAAGTTTATAATGAACAGAGAGACTTACTGCAGTCTCTTATCAGTGCAGCTCCCTTGGGGCCCCAAATATTGATCTCTTTCATTGAATAAATACTAAAGTAACAACAAGAATCCATTATGTCTGACCTAACAAGAATTTTTAATTGAACAAGTTACTGTCTGAAGGCTCAAGAAAGAGTGGACACACTATTGCTTTCTATTCTCTTCTTAAAGATAAAAGTATCAGGGTAAATAATGAGAGAGTTAATCAATTTTCACATTTTTACAATAGTACTCTGAAAATACATGTTCCTCGTTTTAAAGAATATAGTTGTTATCTTCTGAAAACCACAATTGTATATTTTCCATAGTCTAGCAGCACTGTTTCTCAAGAAATAATCTTGCTCAATTAATAAAATGATGCATTGCAGGCTCAACATTTAATTTTCTCTAATGTCCTTTTCCAAATATCTGTCATAATTTAATGTGTCATACACAACTGAAATACAATGAAAAGGAAAGAGGCCATCTTCTTTCTCTTCAGATTTGGTTATTAGCACTGAAATGGTGATGCTAGCAACTAGATATTCAATATTTTATATAGCATTTCCAGAGGAAATTATCTTTCTCAAATCATTGTATTTAGTCAAATAAACAGCAGAGTACGAAGAAATTCTTACACTTTATTAGGCCTAGGCTAAAACTAAACAGATAATAAGAAAATGTATATTTGGCTAGATTAATCAGCAAATAAAAGGGATAAAAATTCCTCTGGAGATGAAGTTTTGTATTTTGCATCAACACAGAGGGAAAATTAAATCGAGAGAGGAAAGCTGCAATTATTGTAAGTTGGAATATTAAGACTGTGACTTATATTTCAAAAATTTGACCTTACCCACTCAAATATAAAACACTTCCCAAAAGACTTAAGCAATGTTAACTGAGATATTTCCCTAAAAAAATTACCTACACTACTTTTCATTTGTTTAATTAATAAATTAAATTCATAACCAAAAGAAAATAAATTTTATAAACTCATAAAAAGTGAATTCAAATGTTTTAGAAAACCAGTCACATATATATATGAAATCATAAAAAATGACAAGATGACCAATCACACAACAATGCATATTGGTAATTTTAAGTTTAGTTATTGAATTTTTCCATGCCAAGATTTTATATCAGGAGCATGCTTATACACTCAATACAACTTATTTGACTTTAGTGTGTGTAAACGTGTGTAAAAATAAAGATAACTGATATACTCCATACCTTACTTCAATGTGAGCGAGATGATGCTGTCTCAGAATCTCTGAAACAAATAGAGATTCAGTCCATGCATAGCCTGCCTTCTAATTGAGAGGCTCACAGGTTTGTAAGCCAGTACATCAGAGGGAAGAGGAAGAGAAAGGGAAGGAGGAGGAAGAGGAGGAGCAGAAGATACTTTTGTTGTGGGGGTGGGGGAATCATCTTTCTTATTACTGTACCATGGGTACTAGGAGAAGTGAAGCATTCTCACTAAGCTTGCAACATCAATTCATATTAAATGTTCTTTCAAGCCAGTACGGTAGTGTTGAAGGTAGCTTTTAAGTAAGCTAAAATCAAAAGACAGATGAGAAAATTGACTGAATGCAAATGGATGAAATAAGAGCCTCCTCAATCTCCAAGGATGATACAGTAGTGAAAATGGGAGGGTGCCTGCAAGTTGGCTAGCCTCTGAAATCAATGATGGTACAGTGGTATTAGAAGAACTCTCTGTGTAACTCATCCAACCCCTATAAATCAAGGGGAAGGGAAAGTCAGAGACTTTTATTCATGTTAAGCTGCATTTGTGATCTTCCTAAAAAATAAGGAAATGCTGACTGATAATTCATACATATGTCACAAATAAGCAATTTATTATAGTATGTGTTTAATGTTAGAAAAGGTTATTGTAGATATATTCAAATACAGTAGGAAGTATAATTTTCCAGTTAAGAGTATAACTGCCTTCATTTATCCAAGCTGTTTGAGTAAGCCTACATTCTTTAAATAAGTTTTAAAATGTGGCATTCAATACATCAAAGCTACTTTTAAGCTCAATATTATAATATTTAGACAAAGCCTAATATGTAGATCAAAATTAAGAATACTCAAAAAATAATGTTCAGGACTAAATTAAGATTCATTCATTACAATAGTCCAGCATATTTCTGTTACTAAAAATGTGCCATTAGTACCACCATTTTGAACACTTAACTCTCTACTGTCTTGCTGAAGTAATGTTCCTGCTATCTTACTGTTAAAGAATGATATTTGTCAAAGATATTTGTTCATGGTTTACTTTAATTATTGAACTTTAATTACTGACATATTAAAAACATTTTGTGTCAGGCATAAAAATATTTTTGGAAGCATCAGATTTACCTTATATATAAAACAAGTCTTTGGTCTATAAGAATAGGCATTAAATTCTAAATTACTATATCAGAAAAAATTACTTTCTCAAAATTCTTATCTTTATACTTACGAAACTTTACACCAAAAATGCAAAGAACCCAATCAATAAATGGGCTAAAGAACTGGGCAAACACTTCACAGAAGATGATATACAGGTGATCAACAAATATATGAAAAAGTGCTCATCATCTCTAGTAATTAGAGAAATGCAAATTAAAACCACCCTAAGATTTCATCTAACTCCAATTAGAATGGCTATTATCAGGAATACAAGCAATAATAAGTGTTGGCATGGATGTGGGGAAAAAGGCACACTCATACATAGCTGGTGGAATTGCAAATTGGTACAGCCATTCTGGAAAGCAGTATGGAGATAAATCAAAAAACTTGGAATGGAACCACCATTAGACCCAGTTTATACCCAAAGGTCTTAAAAATCAGTAAAGTATAGGGATGCAGCCATATCTATGTTCATACCTACTCAATTCACATTAGCTAAATTGTGGAACCAACCTAGATGCCCTTCAGTTGAAGAATGGATAAAGAAACTGTGGTATATATACACATGGAATATTACTCAGCCATAAAGAAGAATAAAACTATTCTCATATTTTATATGAGTAATTCTCATATAAAACTATGGCATTTACTGATAAATGGGTGGAGTTGGAGAATATCATGCTAAGTGAAATAAGCCAAGCCCCAAAAAACAAAGGACAAATGTTTTCTCTGATCAGTGGATGCTGATACATAACGGGGCAGGTGGTTATGAGGGGGATAAGAAAAGAATGGAGGAAGTATGGATGGTGTAGAGGAAAATGGGACGGGAGGGATGGGGGAAGAAAAGATACTGTAGACTGAGACAAACAGTATTTCCCTACGTATATGTAAGATTATATGAATTGTGTGAATCTACATTATGAAAAAAAGATATATTCCCTGCTGTATAATTATTTTGAAATCGGTTCTACTGTCAAGCATAATTAAAAAGAACCAATAAAAAAAGCAGAAAAATAATTCTTATCTTTATATACTTATACATCTATAAATCTCAAAGGAGATCCACACATCTCAGTATGGACTCCACTGCAGAATATTCCTTGTCCAAAATATCCTGAAAGAATATAATAAATCAAACAATTTATGTGTCTCTTACTCAAATATAAACAATATTAAAATTCAATGATATAGGGCTGGGGTTATGGCTCAGTGGTAGAGCTCTTGCCTTGCATGGGTAAGACACTGGATTTGGTTCTCAGCACCACATATAAATAGATGAATAAAATAAAGGTACATCAAAATTAAAATATATATATATATTTTTTAATTGAATGGTATGTTCTTAAGGGTATAGAACTCTCATTCTCTAAAAACGTCTACCAAATGTAGGTCACATTTCTTCTGCCATTTAAATATATGTACAATTTAATCTTCCTAAAGGTATTCAAAAAGTTAATGTATTAGTAAAACATAAGAGAAAAAGCCTAGAAAACAGAGCTCTCTATCTAAAGTAATCCCAAAGTCAAAAGGATAATAAAATGAAGAACCAAGTCCAGAGTCAGAAAGAACCTAAGGGGTTAAAGCCAAGACATAACTGTGCAGAGTGGCTAGAGTAGGTGTGGAAATGGAGTCACAGACAGAATCACTGCAAGGCAAAATAAAGATCTAACCAACATAATACCTGCAATGGAAATTACAGTTGAGTTTGTTATCACAACAGCCTGAATAAAAGTTCTGAAAATACATAAAGACTTAAGAAAAATTAATATTTTTATATATCAGGATTTCATGTTAAATTTACACCACCATTGGTGATTTTCCCAGAATATCAACATCTATTGATATATGTATGTATCAATATTTTGCATAGATTAAGAAAAAGATAAATTCAAAAATGCAAATTTTGAAGATCATTTTTTCATTTAAATTGCACTAAAGGTTAATATCATAGATTGGAGCTAATTTTGTACATTATCTTACTGTGTTTGCCAGGATCTCCCACTTGCTGGAAATTCCTGACCTCCACAGTATGTTATACTGCTTTTATTCAAAAGCCAGTTAGATTCAGCACTTTTTGTTATTTACTTGTACATGTTCAAAGTGAGAAAATTTCCAATCTTGAACATTTTACCCAATCATCTCACTTTTTTCTCACCTAACAAAACTCACGATGTAATACTCTTATCTCTTATTATACAGACTTTTGTCCACAGGGATTAGTGGTTGTTTACAACATGAAATATACCCACTACACTCTTCTGGAGCATTTCACTGTTTCCAATTATTCTTCTCCTTTCAGTTGTCCCAATGAGAGACAATAACTGGTGCTAACAAGGTATGGAAATAAAAACTAGAAGATACAGCCTACAATCATCAGGCATATGCCAACCCTGTCATGAAGCATGAGGAAAATCAGTTAATCAAAACCAGATTGGAAGTAGTCCTTCAGTTGTGAAATGTGATGGATAAAAATCACCAGCAGATAACAAAATGTCACTTAGTAAAATCCAGTATTCATTAATAATTTTTAGCCAGTTGTTCTTTAGTAGAACTTAATTACCCAGAAATATGGAAATATTAATCAAGTTGATGCAATTAATTAAAAAATAGCTCAAACACTCTGTTTACAAAGATAACACCTACTTCTGATCATTAAATCAGCATGTTTTGTTTTGTCGTGTGTTGATGAGTGTCAATCCCAGCTTCACACATGCCAGCCAAGTTCTCTACCACTGAGCTACATATCCAACTTATAAAGAATCAAGTTTTGAAGATTTTGTAATTTTCTCTTCCTTCCTTTCCCAGGTAGATATAGATGGTTTTAAATTCTACCAATACTCCCTTGCCTCTTCCGTGAGTGATCAACAGTACAATTTTCAAGATGACCCTGTAAGCCAAAAAACCTAAGATCCTTTGTATCAACATACAAGGTCACTGGGACCTATGACCTTGACCTTTCTAGCTTATTCTTGTACTTACTCCAAAGGCTTTATTTATTTAAGAAAATCCCCACCAGCATCACCACATAATGCATGCTTTCAACACAATGTATCTTTTTTCCACCCACATTCTAGAGAACACAAAAGGTAAACAAAATCCCAGTACTCGTGCTATTTGCCATAGGTCAAGTACACTGCTGTAAGTGATAATTCTCCATTTCATTAGGAAAGACTGTCTGACCAAGTTTCCTAATGTGTCTTCCAAGCACAATAGCTGTCATTATAGGTTTATAACCTGACATAAAGAAAGCAAATCTTTGTGTAATGGATTTTTTTTTTTTTATTGGATTCACATGTGGGCAATTTTTAGAAAGGAAGGGAGAATCTGAATTTTGATGTATTTCAGAAAGAGCATCCCTTGTTACTTAACTATGTGTCTCAAACTTGTTTTATAATGTCTTTCTAAGATTATAATCACTCTGAGCAAAATCTAAATCTAGATACATGGCTCTTTGCTATGTTTGCCCATTTGGGATTCTAACTGTAGAGAGGATAGTTTAAGAAAAAGGTTAATTAACACAGCTGTGGCCTACATGGAACATTTTCTAGGCTAAGACAATTTCAATTCAGTTCCCAGAAAAATCAGTTGACTGGAATTCTTGGCTTTATCCCAAGCAGTTTCTTTAAAAGGTTACCAGCTTAATTGAATGAAATCAGAGTCTGCAACCATCAACAATTATCTATAGTGCAATACTTGTTATTAGACTGAATAAAACCAAAGTTAGAAACCAACCACAATTATTTATGGAGCAGTAAGTAATTCTCAATATTGGCCAGTTTGATTGCATCTGTTATTACTGTGAAAACTTCCTGAAAATCTTGTTTCTTTGGTCATTGCAGGTGCCACACAGATATTCAAAGATACCAACTAGACTATCTCAGAATGATTTCTGTTAAAAATATATATTAACCAAATTAATTTGGAACTAATAAATTCCAATAAATGGATAAACTGCCTATTTTATCTACAACAATGAAGTTGTGGGCTGGTGGTGTTGCTCAGTGGTAGAGTGCTTGCCTAGCACGTGTGAGGCCCTGGGTTCGATTCTTAGCTCCACATAAAAATCAAATAAAGGTAATGTGTCCACCTACAACTAAAACATATATAGAGAAAAAAAAACAATTAAGTTGTATTTGCTATTATCTGCTTTATGATGAGTGTGTTGTTCACTATTTCAATATTGTCTTCTTGGTCCTGGAAACTTCCTCCATTCAATTGAGAAAAAACTGCCTACATTTTTAACGTACAGAAATTGAATTGACCAAGTAACAAGTCATAGTCACACTGCACAAAATGCCTTATTAGATGATTTTATGGAAGTATCCCCAAAAGATGAAAGTATTGAAGTCTGTTCACCAATGCAGCAATGTTCGTAGGTGGACTTTGGGACTGATTGGATCATGAAGGCTCTACAGTCATCAGTGGATTAATACATTGATAGGTGAATGGACTACTGGAAAGTGGGAGAAACGGTAGACAGGTCGGGCATAGTTGTACTAAACAGGTCACTGGGGATGTGTCCTCAGGGAACACGTCTTATAGCTGGCCCCTTTCTCTCTCAGAGCTCAGCTTCCCAGCTGCCATTAACTAAAGTGCTTTCCTCTGCCTCACCCTTCTGCCATGATTTTCTGCTTCACTTCAGGCCAGAGCAATGGAGTAGGCCGACCACGGGTTGAAACCTCTAAACCTGTGAGCCAAAATAAACTTTTCTTCCTCTAAGTTGTTTTTGTCAGATATTTTGGTCATAGCAATGAAAAGCTGACTAACCCAGATGACTAGTGGTGCATCACAAGGCTTTTTCTGGCACCTCGTGGTAGACAGAATTCCATCCACATGGGTAAGATTTAGAAGTGTTTATATGTTTTTGTATAACGATGGACAAGAGTTATATATTAAAAAGCCAAAGAAATCAGGCTTTTCCAGGGTCTTTCTTTTTTTCAAATATACCCTAATCAAAGAAAATTGCTTCACAATTTATACTCATTATAAATAATGTTAAAAGGATTAACCCCCAATCACCAGGGGTAGAACTTTTTTAATACCAAAGTGAATTTAAACACTACTTTAAGTTTTATCTATCGGAGAAAATCAGTTATCTTCACTACAATGCTCAATTTCTGTTAAATATTTTACATAACATAAACTTAATTTTTCATTTAATAATGCTAACAAAACATTATGTATTATATTTAGGAAATAATAGAGCAGAAAACAAATTGAAAATGAATTTGTTTCTGCTATGATTTGACATTTGCATAACTTTTTAATTACTCATTATCTACCTAATGAGTAAATATATCAAGAATGCATTCAACATACTTCAGAAATTACAAATGTGAAATTTTCATGTTTGTCTTGGATGTGAACTATCTAAACATGCACAGTTTCCAGCGTTACTGGACATTATTTTAGAAACCTCCCCTGCAGGAGCACTTGAGAGCTGAGATGCAGCTGGGCACGGTGGCGCACACCTGTAATCCCAGCACTTGGGAGGTTGAGGCAGGAGGATCGCGAGTTCAAAGCCAGCCTCAGCAACTTAGCGAGGCCCTAAGCAACTCAGTGAGACCCTGTCTCTAAACAAAATACAAAATAGGACTGGGGATGTGGCTCAGTGGTGGAGTGCCCTGGGTTCAATCCCTAGTACCAAAAAAAAAGAGAGAACTGAGATGCTAGTGAATGATTCTAAATATTCTAAAAGGCATAATTTTCTCTGATTGAGTTACAGCAGTTTTTAAGCATGGCTATAGTTTATCAAAGGACAAAAATAATGAACTCACAAAATAAAAAAAAGAAGAAAAGATAAGGTCCGTGATTCTCTGGTTGAATAGGTGAAAATATTACAACATAAAACCAAAGTGCAGAGAAGGAGCATAAGTCCTCAAATTCCTAATTTCTCTATTTAAGGTAAGTGCTCTTAACACTATGATGAAATAAATATGATTAGGAGGAAAGTT
>JAJEJO010053784.1:0-59070 GCA_020662805.1 Glaucomys volans
GCTGGCCCCAGCTCCCTGTATGGGCATTAAAACCATCAAAACAGTTCAAATTAACACACCTTGTAATTGTTTAAACCAGACCTTGTCACACTCCATCAGGGATGCGTCTTCCAGTGTCACATCTGTAACAGAGCCCTCATTTTCAGCCATGATCTTTGTAACCACAGGGCACACTTGAGCCATCAGTGTTCTGGGAGTGGGTTTTCAGAGGTCATGGTAGAAAAGAAGCTCAAATACAGTGGCTGTTCCTGGCTTCAAGGAGGCTATTTAAATTCAACTGTGCTAGAACTTTGACTAAGTATCCCCTTTTAAAGATATTCTGGAAAACCTTGATGATATAAACAGACAGCATGGAAGTCTAATGGAGGACCAGCTGGCACAAGACACACATGATAGAATGTAGGATGTGGCTCTTAGTTTGTCAAACTAGTTTAAATTCCAGAGGCCCGGATGAGCATTTGCTTTTTTTTGTTTTCTTTTGTTGACTTGCCAAATAAACTTCAACATCTTTCCTTCCATCTACCCTGCAAGTTGTCTCTTCTGGATGCACAAGACAGAGCATGGAGTTGAAGGAGTTAATGGTCACCAGCAGAGCCCTTGGGAGACATCATAGCCCATGATCATAAATCTCTTTCAAAGCAAGTTGGACTCATTCTACTTCAGCTCCCCAAATTCAGCATTCATCTTCAATTCGATAAAATGACATTCATGTCTATTTGTACTCTCTTCATTTCCCAACATATTTATATCGTGGAATGATAACTGGGAAACACTCCTGTCCTAAACAGGCACACCATTTTTTTTAAAAGGTTAACTAGGCTAAATAATTTAATTAGTAGGTCTTTTATTAGAATTTTCTTTTACTATAAATTCTTAAACATCTGTGAGCAATATTTTTAGAGACAGGCAAGAAAGAAAATGAGGGGGAAAAAGACTCAATTATTATTCAACTGCAGTAGTAGTTTCACAACCTCAAACAAGTAGGTAAAATTTCATGTTGGTTGGAACTGTGATTTTATTATGATCCTATGATTGGATATTGATCACATTACAGCCCTTTTCCCAGAGCCCCTATCCTTTGGTGAAGGAGGTTCCATTTCTTTTGTGATTTTGGTCAAATGGACAGGTGACCTTGATGTAAACTAGTACCTCACCTCTATGACGACCAAGGCTATAGCCCGAGCAGGGAAAGTTGGGAATTTCCAACAACTGCTGGGTTTGAGTGATTGACTAGGTTTGGAACCAACAGCAGAAGGTGGGAAACAGTCCCAAAGGGCAAGAAAGCACAGTAGCTGAGCTCTGAGGGCAGCACAGGGAGGAGCAAGTTGGGCACATCAATGGGGAGCCAGGTGGGGCTCAAGGTGGCATCAGTCTCATAGGCAGGAAGCCTGGCTGGGCAGAGGGTGAGCTTCTGGAAGGCTCAACAGATGGTAACAGCCTAGCACGGGACAGGTGTGCCTGCCAGGGTGGGTGAGAGCACACAGAGACCTGTTTAAAGGAACTGGGGTGTGGGGAGGTGTGACTGAAGCCACCTGGGCATGGGTTGAGGACTGGGGATGAGGGCAGACACATCAGAGGAAGGGCCTTGGATTCTGGAGACCTGTGACTGGTCCTCTCTATTAAAAACAAGATGGTTCCCTATGTTGTGAGGTGGGCCTGAGCCTCTGGCTTGGTCTAGAGTAAGGGCTCAGTGTACAGGGTAGAAAGTGGCCCTAACCCATGCCTGGGTGACAGAAATTTAACAATGGGTAACACCTAGGCACCAACTAGTCAGACTCCAGAGCAGGGTCTAGAAGCACCTGCCTATGCCTGATTTTGGGGGTGCCCAGTAGGGCCCTGGGAGGGGCAGGCTGCCTGTAGAGAGTGGGGGACTCTGGCAGGAGGACTAGGAATTGATTATTGACCAACCAGTATGAAAATAAACTGCTGTGAGTCAGTGCTGGGAGTGGACAGACTGGCTACTCCCCCTCCCAGTTGACGGTTTTTCCACATCTGTGTGAAAGGGATATTGCTTAAGAAAGGAAAATAAGGCCGAGGGTGGAGCCAAGAGGAGCTTGTTTTGGTCAAATTTCTCAATAAATATTTGCTCTGCTGATAAAAGTGTGTGCATTTGTGATTAGGAAGTGTGCCTCTTTGTTCTTGTGGCATGGTTGAAAGGAAAAAGGGGTTGCAAACTTCTCCAACCTGTTTGACAGGTTTGGATTTCTTTTAGGTGAGGTCAGGAGGGAGCTTTTGAAGAACACTTTAGGGTAACTCATTGGACTGCTGCTGCCTAAGTGATCTGTTCATAAATAGCCTACACTGCAGCCATACAGGACCCTTCTTTCTTTCTATAAAGAAAGATATAAGGAAATAAGAGTGAACTATAGTTATTAGGGAATATATTAAATAATTAGGGTAAGTAATGAACTTTAGGCAAGATCCATGCCAAACCCACCTCCCTTGCCAGCATACTCAGTATCAGATTCAGGAAAGAAGTGAGCCTCTGTGCACGCAGGCAGGGCAAGCAGTTAAGACCTGCATAGGCAGGAGCAGCAAGGTGAGGAGAGGTGTGGAGTTCTTTACCCACAGAGGACACTTTTACCTTCATGAGTAATAAGGGCAATGGGTGAGTCAAAGCCAGCTCCCAGCAGCTCAAATATCAAATGTTCAGAAATTCAGTAACCAGTTCTAAAACACAGCCATTATTAATACTTAAAATACTGACTTGCAAGTAAATAACTTACAGTAAGTAGCTCCCTCCCTTATCCATAAGGGATATATTATATTCCAAGACCTCCAGAGGATGCCTAAAACCACAGAGAGAACTGAACCCTATATACAAGCACAGTATACTGTGACAGTCAGTCTGGTAACCAAGACATTTACTAAGTGCCTACTGAGTGGGTAATGTATACATCATGGATACTCTGGACAAAGGGATGATTCACATCCTGGGCAGGACAGAGTAAGATGGCACTAAATTTCATCATGCTACTCAGAATAGCATGCAATTTAAAACTTTAATGAATTGTTTAGTTTTGGAATTTTCTACTTAATATTTTCAGATCATGTTTGACCATAAGTACCTGAAAGGGTGGAAATCAAAATTGCTGATGGGGACAGACTAGTATATACTTAAAACAAAAATGTAATAAATACTCAAAACTCATTACTTACACTACTTTTATCACCATCTGTGATTGTAAGAGTATATTACTGTATCTACATGGAAGAAGTATCACATAATGGTGGGTTACAGTATCGCTCTTCCATTATACACCCAGGGAGACCACAAAATTGACAACAGTGGAAGAATTTACACCTTAGAAATTGGTAAACACTGCAACATCCGGGTTTGATTTCTTGCTGTGTTGATTACCTTAGTCTTAAGAAAGTAATGAGGAAATGTCAGGGCAGATTAAACTCAAAAGGGAGTCATGTCTATAGCCACTACATCATGAATAACATTTAAAGAAGAGAAATAACTCCTCCAGTATCTGAAACACAGAAAGTGCTCAAGCCTCAGGTGAACAAGTGATGCTCTAACCATAGTCAGGGCTGAAGCTGAAGGAGGTTTTAATTTAATGCATCTCATGTCCACAAAGGTGAAAGGGAGCTTAGAGGATCACATATCAGATTTAATGACAATCAATGTCTTGGGAACGAGTTTGTGGATTGGGATGAAATTCCCCTTGTCAGATCATGGCTAAATGGTAACCACAGGTTAACCATGGGAACAAGAGCTCAACAAGAACCAACAAAAGCTCGATGGGAATCAACTGCCTTTGTAGAATTTACAATAAAGAGTATTGGATGTTTTATTATTATTTGTGAATTATGTGCTACACATCTTTTATACAAGAAAAACAATAAAGTCATATATGCAATCCTATACATACTTTTTTAAAAAAGAGGTGGTTAAACATGAATTTAACATGCTAACATGAATGACAGTGTCAGGAAACTCATGCCTCTGCCAGGGGTTTCTTCTTCCAAAGGTATTTTTAAAACTCTGAAGCTGATCAGATACTATACAACATGCTCACCCTACCAACCCATGGGATTTACCTCTCCCCCAAATTCCTGGAGCTCCTTCCATTTTTATTCACTTAGCAAATAACACTCCTCTGCTGGCTTTTCAATTTACAATACTTTTTACTGATGCCCCATCTTGGTTTAGACAAAGGTCATAGCAGAAGCTTTCCTCTGAAACTTTTAAAGGTGCCTGAGTAGACTAGGCCTCAAGAATGTATTCATTCAGTTAGTCAATTGGTCAATTAGCATTCAGAGAATCTGTCCTCTGAGTCAGACCCTGTGCCAACCAAGACACATGGACATCTCACAATGATGACAGTGACGTTAATGTGAAGGACAGGATTTGCTGAGTTCTAAATATGTGCCAGATGTTAGGCTAGGGACACTGCATCTGATACTCAGACACACCAGCATCTGTGAATGTTAGACTGCCTGTTCGAAGAAGGAACCCTGAGGCTGTGCCTTGGTCATCTCAGTCCTTGAGAGTCAGCCTGACTTGGCTCAGTAATGGTGATGCACCCATGAGTGTGAGCAAGAGGCACTGAGCGGCTGGGCTGAGTGTTCAGTTATCCTTCCTCTGTCTCTTCTCTAACTTTCTAACTTTCCTTCCTTTCTTTTGTATGAGGAAATCTATAACTGAAGTAGCTTGAACACAGTATATAAAAGCAAGAATGCTTTCCTAAGACTTACACTCTGGCGGTGCCAATACACACAGCTGAAGACTCCATTTATACCCAACTTCTCTGCCTGCCTTGGCCATTGCTCTGGAAACTGTCCCGTCCCCTCCTAGAGAACAGTTAAAAGGGTTGCTCACTCTCTGAGGGAGGCCCCAACAGCTGGCAGGGAACTTTGTCTCAACTGTTAAGCTTTCCACAGCTGGCGAGACTCCTAGGATAAGGGAGGCTTGGAGAACAGGGGCACTGGGATCTGTTCTTCAGTTCTGCTGTTCTTCTGCCCTCGTCACTGTGCGAACTTCCAGGGGGCGTGCCCCAGAAACTGGCAACAGCTTCCCGTCAGTTTGAGACCCCTATGGCAATTCACTTCTGACCATCAACCCTTTGCCTTTCTCAAGTGAACAGAAGTTAGTAACTTGGTAGCTGTGCTCAAAGTTTTAACCTAAACACTTCTATTTGCCAACAGATGCTTCATTCTAACTTTATCTCACCCCATTGATGAGCCACCTGACAAAATTTTCTAGACAACCAAATTTTTATGCTTTTAGCCCAAACTCACTTTGCAAAAATGAGTCTAAAATAGATTAAGCCCATTCTTGACTTCATCAGCAAGGAAGGCTGAGCATAACCAGCCCTTTGCCGCAACTCCTGCAAGGCCATCTTTACTGCTGTTTGAGCCAAAATAATGATGTGTTCACAGTGATGGTGTTATTTTTCTGTTTCAGGAAGGGATTTGAGCAGGGTCACGAAGACTGATCAGACTTGAACGGGCAGGGAGGAAAGCTAAAGAGTAGGCCACACAGAGGGCAGTAGATCTCACATCAGATTTAATGGCAATAAATTGTTGACCAATTTCATTATCTCATGCTATCTGAGTATCTGTTTCAGCTTGCTTAGCTAATGCAGCACAGAGCTATAAATAATGTTCCATACAAATGACAAATTTTTTAATAATAATTATATTTCCTTTCTCATTCAGTTTTTCTACCATTTTAATTAAAATGAAAAAGCTGGTCTTACTAGTCTAATTCTTACTTCGTTTTTGATCCTGCTTTTATTTCCTCTCTCATGCTGTGCTTTAGCTTAGTATTTCTTTTCTAAATTCTTTAAAATGCAACTTTGAAAGCTTTTATTGCAGATTAAATGAACCATGTATATTCATTCCCACATACAGTTCTCTGACCCTTGGCTTCCCCAGAAAATCCACCTTCTGTTCCATCAGCAGCCCTGGTCCAAGCTGTGACCTCTCACCTGTTTCCTGGGCAGCTGACAGAGCCTCCTAACTTGTCTGCTTATTCCCACACATGCCCAGCTCCACCAAACATACAGGGGCCAAAGGACCTTGTGGTAAGGCCAGGTGGTGGCCAGAGTGCAGACTCAGGAGGTTCAAGACAACCTGAATATATCCTGGGCCCTTCACAAACACACCATGTGACCTGAGGCTAGTGGCTAATCATCTCCCAGCCTTGGTTTCCTCAACTGGGAAATGGGCATATTAATAGTACCTACAGCATATGGATGTGCTCTGGATGAAATGAGATAGTAGATGTTTATTGCTCGAATCACTACTGAGCACATAAGACAACTTAGAAAAATCTTTGAAAATATATATCTGACTGCTTAAAACCCAAATGCCCAGTCCTAGACCATAAGGGTCCTTGGGATCAGGACCTGTCTCATTCCATACCTCTTCCTGCTTACTCACCATGCCCCAGCCATACATTGGCTTTTGGTTGTTTCTCAAAGTCACTAAGCAATCTCATACCTCAGGACCTTTGCATGTATGGTTTCTGACTGGCTTCTTCAACTGGCTTTGGTTGGTTAATGACCCATTCTTCAGTTGTCAGCTTAAATGTCACTTCCTAATCTAATAGAGGTCCAGGCCAACATTAGTTGTGCATGTTATCCTCCTTTCTTTATAGCACTTGGCACAATTTGTAATTATATATTTGTTGATATACTGGTTTAAATCCAGTCTCCCCATTAGACTGTGAACACCATGAAGCCAGGGAAGAAGTCTACTTTGTTCAACACCCTACTGCCCACACCTAGCACAGGGGAGGTACTCAGTCATCATCTGCTGAAAGAATGGGGATGGATGGCTGAAGCAACCAGCTTGGAAAATGAGTGTGGTCCCCTGGGGAAACCCTTCTGCCTTTTTCTCCAAACAGGTTATACTAATTTACTACAGATAATAAAAACTGACTTTGGCCACCGATTCTCCTGGTTTTGTCTAGAAATGAACAGAGAATTATTAATCCATCAACACATGTATTCAATAAGTATTTTTTAACACCTGCTACATACTTAGCACCGTATAGTGGATTGTGCTTGCTACACAAAATAGACAGAAGACCTGAAAGCTCCCTCCACCCCACCGCTACAGGAATGTCAGATACATGCGATGTACACAATGACATAGGAGGTGATGAGATAATAGGACAAGGCTATGATAATTATTTGCCAAAATGAATGATACACTTAAGGAGAACAAGAGGCAAGCAAGGAGACATGACTTGGGGAGAATCACAAAGACAAGAACTGGGTGGGTCCTTGGGATGAATGATGGGTGTAGAGAAAAGGGGCATACTCTACAGGGTGCTGGTAATGGTGCTGGGGCCAAGGTATTGGGGGCAATGAGAGTGCTGATCTGGTAGGACTCGTGCTGGGAAATACAGTGGGGAAAACCAGAGGAAAAGGGACTATGAGAATTCTCATCCTCTGATGGCCAACAGTGTGTCATTCAGCACTCTGCCTAATGTTTTATAGATGGTTTATAATCAACAGTGCTTGTTGAACTAAATAAGTTGATAAAAAATTTAAAACATGCATAGACTCATGTCAAAGGAACTGTTAGAGAAAAATTCCCCTCCAAATACTTCTAAAGGCAGTCCCCAATGGATTCTCCAAATTTTCAAATACTAATTACACAAATGGCTGTAAGATATAGACAAGATTGTATGTTACGCTGTGTTATAAAGGGGAAGTAAATAAGATCTTGATCTAAAACACTTCGTGAGGAAACACCAAAAGAGAGTGTGTAAATTATAGTCTTGTCTTATTAAAAAATATAGTTTAAAAATCATAAATAAAATTCTTTATAAAGGAAAGGGAACTATTTTGAAAATAGCGGTCCTAAACAGAGTGCTAGCTCCACAAAGGGAAATCATCAGGGTAGTTCAAAACTTTGACAGAAAAAATATTTTTAAATAAAAGAATTATTTTGATGGATACTGAGAAGGCCATCAATAACATTTCAACATTAATTCTTTTGTTGTTGCAGTGTTGGGGTCAACATTAATTCTTTATAAGAATGCTTCAAAACCAGAAGAGGAGACTATTCTATAAGATAAAGAAAATTATAGATTTAAGTTTGAGCTTTAATGTTATTCTTAATGTATGTCTGAGTACATTTTCTGTTGGTATAACAGAATATCACAACTGGGTAATTTATAAAGAAATTTCTTCTCACAATTCTGGAAGCTGGGAAATCCAGGATGAAAGTGCTGACATCTGGCAGGGCCTTCTTGCTGGAATGGAACATGGTGGAGTGTATCAGATGGCAGGAGGGCAGGTGTGTGGGTGCTGGGCCTCGCTTCCTCTTATTACATAACCACTAATCACATGGGGGGCACTCTTATGACCTCATCTAATCCTAATTACCTCCCAAACAACCACCTCCAAATACCATCATCATATGATTTGGAGAGTAAGTTTTTGATAAGAAAAAACTTCTAAGATGAACTAAATTATGAGGGCCAGCGGATGGAGAGGAAGAGAGAGAAGAAAAGTTAACCAGCTAACAGCTTCCAGGCAAACCAACAAAGACTGTTTCACATTCCTTGAACATATGTTGAAATCCTGACTTAAATTCCATCATGGTGACCACCAGGCACCATCCTGCTGTCTCTAAACTTTCTGGACTATTAACCCCAATCAATCCCAAAGCTGGCCCTGCTTCACATTATCCCACCCTTCTTATCTACAGCAGTTCAATGTAAACAACGTAGGTTTTCTTTCTCCAAATTTTCACTATGAAAACACTCTTAGCTCTAGGTCCAGAGGACATTTTTTCATCAGTTCTCCAGCCCTGCTGCTGCTGCTGCTGGTAGTTGTGGGAACTTGTCCCAGGACCTGGTTCCTTTCTGGCTGGCATCTTTAACAGTTCAACAAACACTTTATTTCAGAAGAGTTTTGGTTTACCATTTACAACATATAAATTGGGGGAGGGGGAGATAGCAAACATTTCATAAGAAATCCTAGAGCAGGGCTAACCATTGGGATTTTTTGCAATAATGGAAATATTTGTTTTTGCACAAAATTTCAATAAATCACAAGTGGCTATCAGTTACCTTGGTAGACAGTATAATCATAGTGTCTCACTTTGCAATAGAAAATACTATTTTCTATTATATGAAAAAGAAATAGAGAATAAATATAAGAAAGGTTATAATAGAACTTCACTTTTTTTAGATGACCCAATTAGGTAAACAGAAAATGAAAAGTCAACCAAATATATGCCCATGATACAAAGTTAGAAAAGGCAATACATTCAAAATGTATAAATGCATCTACTGTCATGTACAACTAATTAGAAAAAAATTTTAAAATTAATAAAAAAAATAAAAAGAAAAGGCAATAAGTAGTGCTATTCTCAGTTCTGAGAAAAAAATTGAAAACTTATATACCTAAGTAAAATATCGAGTAAGATAAAAAATTATAATGGGAGCCAGGCATGGAGGCCATGCCTGAAATCCCAGCATCTCAGGAGGCTGAGGCAGGAGGATCACAAGTTCAAAGACAGCCTCAGCAACTTAGCAAGGCCCTAAACAACTTAGGGAGACCCTGGCTCAAAATTAAAAATAGAAAATGGTTGGGGATGTGGCTCAGTGGTTAAGCATCCCTGGGTTCAGTCCCTGATACAGAAAAAAAGAAAAAAATTATAATGGGAAAAATAAAAGAACCCCTAAGTAAATAAATTTATAGCCATTGCTCCTAATTTAGAAAATTCATGGTAATGTCAGTAGCATTAGTCCATAAAACAAAAATAGATTAACATAATAATAATTACATTCCTGCTAGGATACTCTAGGATGTGATAAATCACTAGCAAAATTAATAAGGAAAAATAAATACCTAATAATACCAAAGAAGATTGGAGGAGGATGTAATAATCAAATTTTAAGACATATTATAAAGTGATCTTCATCAAAACTGAATTTTGCTGGATCAAAACCAGGACAAAGACTCTAATAAAATAGTGATTCCAGAGATAGATTTAAACACTTATAAGTCCTTAGGATACAGCCAACAAAACACAACTAAGAATCACAGTAATGGATGAAGGAATTAGCCCTTAATAAATGCTGGTAGAACAACCTGATATCAATATGAAGAAAAGTATATTATGTCCATAACTCACCAAGTATGATAATCCTTTCCAAATTGGTCAATGAACTAATTAAACAGAAAAAGCAATAAAAAAGAAAAGGCAGTGTATTTATTCTAGCTGTAGCAAAGAGATAAATTCAGGACCTTTAAAAGACTGAACAGTATCATAAGGCCATGGTAGGTGGATTTAAATATTTTAAAGTATATTTAAAGTCTCCTTAATAAAAAGTAACAAAACAAATACAAAGGGAGCAAAATAACATTTTAAATTATGACAAATATAATGGATAGCTATAACCCAAAATAGTAATAAAATCTTGTATTATGACATATTCATATGTCATCACTGGTAACATGACCTCATTTGACAAATGGCTCAAAAGTGAAGGGAGAAGGGCGGGAAAGAGAAGGACACTACCAAGTGGCTGCACTTCACTTATGCACCATGCACACTGGGAAATGTACTGGAAAAGCCAACATGCAGAGTTTAGTCTTACTAATAACCAAACAAGCATGAACCAAAGGACAGACGGTCCTCAACTTAGGCTTTCTTTTGACATTGTGTTGGTGCCAAAACCGTACTTGGAAGTTTGAATCTCGATCCCTTCCCAGGTGAGTGATATAAGGTACAATTGATATTATCTAGTGATGTTGGGCAGTAGCAAATGACCCATGCTCCACAGTGTACTACGCTGCTGAGCTAGAAAGTTCTGAAAGTTAGGTTATTACATGCTTTTCGACTCACCCCACTTTCAGTTTAGATGGGGTCATCAGGACACAACACCATTATCTGAGAAGCATCTGTGACTGTTTACGTGTTTTAAAATCATAAGAGGTGCAATTATAGAACAATATTGAGCAGATCGGCAGGGGAACACACCTCCTCCACCCTGCAAGGGCCAGTGTCTGCTGGCTACCTGACAATAAGCCATAGATGTATAAAACCATCCGTGTCTTTTGATTCTTAATTCCCCTTTAAAGACTATATCCCAAAGAAATGCTCAATAGAGAAACAGACAGAAAAGCAGGCAATGTGAACAGTTTCTAACTGCATCTTAAGAACTAGAATTCAATCCATCTAAATGCAAGAAGCAGAAGAGATAAGTAAATCTGGTACAATTCAATGGAATTCCATGAAGTTATTAAAAACTACAAGTGATCATGTGAATAGATATATGAATATGAAACAATTTTAAATAAAAACATAAAACAACCCCCCAAAATAGGGAGAGCACTGCAAAATAGATCAAATTAAACACAGAAGATGACGATTATGAGTCAAAGCCGTTTCTTGGTGATCTACCTCCCACATGTGGGGAGAAATCAAGTTAAAGATTCAGTAACTGGCATAGACACCAGCTGAGGCTTTAAATTCTTCCAGTAGATCTCAAACTGCCCAATCAAGAATGCTCTGGGCTTCACCTATTCCGATATTTCTAGAGCTTAGATGTTTTAATTCCAGAAAAACATAATTCGAACAAGATACGATCAGCCCCAGTATTTTTTGAATACATCCTTTTGGTTTTTCCTTTCATTGTGTGGAGTAAGGAATGGAGTGTACAAATATAGGCAACTTCAGTTCAAGACTCTAAGCCATTGTTTCCCACTGAAACACATAAATGACTAAAAGTACAACTGGAGTCTGGTTTGTGGCAGCCCTTGTAAGAATCACCAATCTGACTACTGTGTGCGGCCTGGGCAGTTATGAGACACCAGGTAGGCAATGGCTAAATGTCCTATTGGACATCCTAAGATCACTTGAGGTCCATTCTAACAACACTGCTCCACAATTACTATAGAGCTGTGATCATGAATTAAAATTTTTTGGCAGTAGATAATGAATTAATTTAAAAAAAAAAAACTTTTGCAATATTGGTAAATGAACACAGGGCCTTGTGTATGCTAGGCAAGCACTCTATCACTGAGCTACTTCCTCAGCCCTTTTTACTTTGAGGCAGGACCCGGAGCTTGCAATCCTCCTGACTCAGTCTTCTGAGTAGCTGGGATTATAGGTGTGTCCCACACACCTGACTAAGCTATGACATTTTTAAGAGGCAGATTAAAAGAGAAAAATAATCTTTGCTGGGATTCTTCTGGAATTTGGGCTTCCCAAGACAGAAATTGAAAAATGGGGTTGAGGTTATCACCTTGTTAATTCTCCATTCATTTTTGTGGCTTTAATGACCACCAACTCCCTTTAGCACGACCAACCAAAAGTCCAGCCCCATCTTTTTTTTCTTTCTTCCTTCCTTTTTTCCTTTCTTTTTTGGTACTGAGCATTAAACCCAGGGACACTTAACCACATCCTCAGCCCTTTTTTTTGGTACCGTGGATTGAACCCAGGGGTGCTTAATCACTGAGCCACATTCCCAACCCTTTTATTAATATTTTATTTAGAGACAGGGTCTCCCTGAGTTGCTAAGTGCCTTGCTAATCTGCTGAGGCTGGCTTTGAACTTGCAATCCTCCTCTCTTAGCCTCTCAAATTGCTGGAATTACAGGTGTGCACCACTGTGCCTGGCATCCCCAGCCCTTTTTTATTTTTTATTTTGAGACAAGATTTCACTAAGTTGCTTAGGCTGGCCTTGAGCTTGTGATCCTCTTGCCTCAGTCTCCCAAGCCATTGGGATTACAGGTGTGTGCCACCATACCTACCTCTAGATCTTTTCCCTGTTTAATAATTTGAATGCACTGTCTTACACCTCCAAATAGAACAAAGGGCTCACACTTAAGCTTCCTTGCTCCTGCTTGGTGTACTTGGGAGACATCCCATTCATGAAATTCCCATTCAGATTAAACACACAAAAAAAATTGGTGTTTTTTTTTTTTTTTTTCAAACTACTGCAAATCCACACTATCAGCTGTGGATTTGTGGAACCAGGGTCTCCAAAAGGAGAAAAAATGATCTATAAAGTAAAAGCTTATTAGTCATTTTTAACTTTTTTTCTTGAGGGGAAGCAGTACTGGGGATTAAGCCCTCGGCCTCGTGCATGCTAGATAAGTGCTCTTACCACTGAGCTGCACCCCTGGCTTTTTAGTTATTTCAATGGGACAACATTAGAAGAGTCTCCCAGAACTTATCCTTTCACTCCCAGGAGTAAAGTCCTTATTCCTGCGTAGACCCATGAATGCCTGCTTCCCTTAATTTTCTTTATTAGTGGAAACTCAAAGACTTCAGGAAGTGTGTTTTGTAAACTAGCTCCATATGTATTTGGAATATCTGACTGCTGTATGCAATTGTAGAAATAGCAATATCATGGATTTAACATTTTCCAAAAAAAACAAAAAAAAACAAAAGAACCTTTCCCCAGAATGATGGAAGACATTCTGAACAGCGGTAACTGTGAACCTTAGAAGTATGTCTGACAGCATTTACCTAGGTTTTGCCATACACCCCATGCAAATAATCTAAGAAGAATTCATCTTGACCTCCGGGGAGAGCTGTGTTCCCCTCATAAGAGACCTCTGACAGGTGTGGCCTTAGGTAAAGGTACTGCCCTTCTCTCAACCTGAGTCCACATCCATAACATGATGGCCAGCCAAGATCACCTCTAATGGGAACTTTTCCAGCATTGAAAGCAGGGTAGCTAAAGTGGTTACGAAGAAATTTCCTCTGAAAGACCTGTTTTCTTCCCCCAATCCCTCAGCAGGCTCAGAATGAGCCCCAGGATCCAGGCTGTCTGTCACTTCCCCTAAGGGTAGACTTTCTCCTCACCTCACTAGTCCCACTGGAGCTGGGCCAGGGAACTCTGCCCTTAGTAAGCCAAATCCTGACTTCTCCCTCCTCAGAGTAACC
Source organism: Glaucomys volans (assembly GCA_020662805.1). Lineage (NCBI taxonomy): Eukaryota > Metazoa > Chordata > Mammalia > Rodentia > Sciuridae > Glaucomys > Glaucomys volans. The sequence continues at coordinate 13,878 of JAJEJO010053784.1, forward strand.
ACGTGTACACACAGTCTTGGGAAAGAAAGACCCTTAGCCAGTTTCCAGCTCTAACAAGAAAAATTGGTAAGTTTTGTGGCTGTCAGTTAAACTCATGGTAACATCCCCATCCCCCACTCTAAAGAAATGTATGGTCTATGTTCTGCAAGTTAGGATGGTAGGATTTTAAGAATTAAAAAAAGAAAATCCTTAGTTCTTATTCTTTGCTCTCCTCTGTCAGCAAAATTGTCCAATCACTGATAGTTAGAAATAGAGACCCTACAAAATTCTATGACAAAAGTTATGTTGCTGGCAGAGTCTCAATTCCAGCTCTGCTGAGGATGGAAACTTCGGGTGGCTTGATTTGTACCATCCCACCCACAGGCCCACACTCTGCTGTCCAGATAAGATCGTCAAGCAACAGGTTTGCCCGTGGCTGATCACAAGGTGTGGCCCTTAAAGACGAGCAGAGCCAATCAGATCATTTCTCCCAGGACGCTGACTTGGAAAATATCAAGACAACAAGTTGGTGGGCAATGGGAGTTACTGCTGAAATGTCTGGAGGCCAGTGGAGACTGGCAGAGGCCTTGAAGTATAAGATGAGGGCAGAAATATCAAGAAGGTAGAAGCAGAGTTGGAGACAAGATGGAGCAGAAGCTCAGGAAGTCATCCAGGAGCCAGACAACAGGGCAGAGTCACTTCAGTGGTGGCACCTCAGACCGAAAATGCACAAACTCACACTTTGCAGAGGCCACTCCTGCTGCCTTGGATCATGCACATTTTTCCAGCCCCTTCCTTGTTAAGATCCAGTCCTCCTGTGGTAGCTACTCAATCCATGGCATGACCATTCTACTTTTTCAATTATTGCCTATACTCATTCTTAAAACAGACCTCCATTCCTTGAATAATTTGAATAAGATTCTGCTTCTCTGAAACGAGCATCAATTAGGTGTGGCCTTTGTTGTTGGATGAGAATGTGAGGAACGTGGAAGCAGAGCAGCTCCCAGCACAGCCAGGCTGCGGTGGCCTCTGGCTGGTTGGATGGTCCCCAGGCAATGCTGCTGCTGTTGGAGTTTGCTTGCCTCAGACACTCACTTCCCCTGCCTTTCAGGAGTTTTTAGCAACTGGCCAGGGTCTTTCCTACCAAGCGCAGTGCTGTTTTTTAAGAAAAGAACTGAGATTTCTTCCCTTGTTCCTCACATCCCTCTCCTCGGGTTCCTTCCTCTACTTGGGCTGTGGGGATTCATTGTTCCTGGACCCCCTGACAGGGATAGATGAAAGGGACTAAGAATTTAGCTCTGCAGTCATTTCCTTGAGTCTCTGAAAAGCCCTCCCTCTCTCTTAATTAGCAGCCTCAGCTTCCTCCCTTCAGGCCCTTTCTTCTATACATTGCAAAATCCATTTTATCCCAGTGAGGAGAATCTCCATTTTCCCCAGCTGGAAGAATCTGTCAACCTCACCAATCAAATTTCGACCAAATAATTCCTCCCCTAACACATGCCACCTCTTCCCTCTTGGACTGCCAAGGGCCCATCTTTCCCATCTTCTCATTTTTTATTATTTGGACTCTCTGGCTCTCAGCCCTTTAGGACCTTTCTTTGTCTGCCTCACATGGTGTCTAGTAATACGGTCTTCTCAGGCTCTCTCAATTTTGGGCTGAGATCCAATCTCAAATTGCCTCCCCTCATTTGTACTTTCTTACTTTTTTTATTAAGTCTTTCTGAACTGCTCATCACTGGCTTCATGTCTTACTTTTCCAAACAAAATGGTTAAAATTTGCTGCTTTCCCCATTTTATCGCCTCTGTAAATCACCTTGAAAAATCTCCTTGGTCAGATATCACCAAAATCGAGGCAACAAAAATACAAATAGGTAGACTGAACACCACCAAAATTAAAAACTTCTGTACATCAAAGGACCCAATCTGCAGGATGAAAAGGTAACCCAGAGATGGGAGAAAATGTATTTGCAAATCATATATTGGATAAGGGGTTAATATTGGAATATGTAGGGAATTCTTACCACTCAACCATAGAGAAGCAATCCAGTTTTAATTAGGGGAAAGCACTTGAATAGATAGTTTTCCACATAAGATACACAAATGGCCAATGACACATGAAAAGATGCTCCAGTCACTGGTCATTAGGGTGATGCAAGTCAAGACCACAATGAGACCCCCACCTCACACCCAGTAGGATAATGACTATCAAAAAGAAAAAAAATAAGTACTGGTGAGGATGTGGAAGAATTGGAAGACTTTGCCCTGGTGGGAAAGTAAACGAGGCAGCTGCTATGGAAAAGAGTATGGCCATTTCTCAAAATTACACCAAGAATCACCCATGTGATTTGGCAATTGGAGGTATACACTCAAAAGGATGAACGTAGGGATGCAGAGATTTTGCATGTCCGAGTTCACAGGAGCATTAGTGATCATAGCCCGAAGGTAGAAGTGACCCAAGTGTTCATCTGGGAATGAGTAGATAAACAAAATGTGGTAAATACTTACAATGAAATATTATTCAGCTTTATTTTTTAAAACAGGAAATTCTGGTGCATGCTACAGAAATAAGCCTGTCATAAAAAGACAAATACTATATGGTTCCACTTATATGAGGTATCTACAGTGCTCAGATTCACAGAAACAGAAAGGAGGAACATTGGTTGCCAGGAGTTGTGGGCAGGAGGAATGGGAGCTGTTGTTTAATGGGTATGGAGTTTCTGTTTTGCAAGATGAAAAGAGTTCCGGAGGTTGGCTGCACGAGAGTCTGAATGTACTTAAACTACTGAAATGTACAGTTTAAAATGGTTAAGATGGTAAATTTTAAATTATGTGTATTTTATAGCTATTTTTCTTTTTTCTTTCTTTCTTTCTTCTTCCTTTTTTTTTTTAAGAACCCCTTGGTCACAACCTGGCTACTTCACAAATGCAACCACTTAACACATTGAGCAAGTTATTTAATCTCTCCGTGGTTCAATTTCCTCATCTGTAAATGAAACTAGTCAGCACCTACCTCATAAGCTATTGTAGGCATTGAGTTTATACATGCAAAGTGTTTATAAGACTGCCTGGCACAAAGCATTGGTCAGTAGGTTAGTTATCAGAGTGATAATGGTCAGTACTGGAAGTGTGCACAGTGCCACCAAGAGCACTTTCCTGTGTAGAGGCAAATAGTATCTGACCCCCACCTCTGCTCTCAAGAAAGCTGAAATTTTACAGATGAGGAAACAGAAGCTCAGAAAGGTTTGGGTCACAAAGCCAGTGGGTGGCAGGATAAAGATTAGATCTGCTTTGGCTTCAGTGATGTGAAATTGCCTGATAAAGAAGCAAGCAGTCATCACAGACCCTAAGTTGAGTCAGAACTGGATCTGGTGTCCCCACCACGAACTGGGGGTGGGGAGGCTGTGGTAGGGATGGCTGAGAAGCTCGGCTCTGCTCCAGGCCAACAACCCACCAGCTAAAGAATCCCAACTGTTTTCATCCTCCTCCCACACCCATCCTGCCCCAGGGATGGGACCAGCTGGATCCAACAAAGAGAACACAAGCTGAGAGCGCTATCCAGAGGTCACCACAGCCGGGAGCAGATGGGAGAGCAAGGCCAATAGAGGAGATGGCAGAGGTCTGCAGGCAGGGCATCCATCATGAAGAACAAAAACCCAGGTAGGTGGCCTGAGCTCCAATTATCAGCTCACACCTTGGATTTTCATGGGGACCGTGGCCACTGATGATTTCCATGGAAAACACCTGAGAACAGAGCAGGGCTTTGGTTCTAGCTCTCCCGAGGGTCTGAGGTGGTGCCAGCAGGAACCCTCTAATGACTTGCAGTTTGGTTTATTTTCTTTCCAATAAATGATTTCTCCACCCTTTGCCACTTCAAGTTATTTAGAATACCCAAGTTAGCCTCAAGAGGCCATGGTCACTTCCTTTCAGAAGCTGGTATGGTGGGGTTTAGTAGGGAGGAAAGTGTGCCTGCAGGGGTGTCACCTGCCCATAGGTGCCTTGCCCTGTGAGCTGCACCCTGGAAGGCCATCTGCCAGTCTAGAACACCCAGCTCAGGCTACAAGCAAGACAGAAGGCTTGGCACCAGGGGGTCTGGGACAAAAGTGATCCAGAAACAGGATTTGACATTTGGGGAAAGTATTTTCCCTCCCAACCTTGGGTGGGGCTCTGTAAACCCAAACTGAACTTGGGCCCTTTTCTATGGAAAAAGAGCTTAAATAAAACTTCTCTCAGAGTAAAAAGTCTCCTTTCCTACTGATTTTTTCTTTTTTTTTAATATTAGGCAAGTAATATATATTCATGGTAAAAAGAAAAAAAGTTAGGAAAATGCAGACAGAAAAGTTAGAATCACTCCAAATCCTACCTTCTAGATTTAATTACTCTTAATGCTTCAGGGTATACATTTCCAGACTTTGTTTAATACAAACTTAAATATATATCTTAACATATATACACATATAAGTATATAAGTAGTCTTTGAAAAGAGTTTCAGGTAATATACCATGAAAACCACATGAATAATATAGAACTCCACTGTATTTTTATTGACATTATGGTGTTTATTATGATGTACCACAATTTATTTGACCAGTTTCTTCTTATTAGACATACTTTATTTCAAGTTTTTCACAAGTGTGAACAATGCTGTTATCTGCACAGGGTTAAACACCCTTGTCCAAATATTTCTTAAGAATAAATTCCCAAATGTGGAATGGCTGGATCATAATGTTTTTATAATATGCATAAATCTCCCTAATCAACCTACTTCACTGATATATAAGCTTCCTTAAAGAGACAGGTCTTGGTATTGTGCTTATAATCTGAAGCAATCCTTGGTTTGGTTTTTCTTTTCTTTTTTTTTTTTTTTTCTTTTTAACACAGTTCGCCATTATAAGTAGTTTCAAAAAAAAACACAAAAAACAAAAAACAAACAAAACAAAAAAATCCTTAAGGTCCTCCTCCATGAGCCCACAAATGACTCACAGTGGCATTTAAAAGCTACACAATTTGTTTTGACTTTAGTAATCTGCTAAACAGAGACCCACATGACAGATGTACCAGGAAGGACAATTGCCATGCAAAATTTGTACAGATTAGATTCAACTCCCCACTTGCTGATTGTCCTCATCTTCTAACCTTTTATTTTTCTGCCCTCTGTCCTCCTTCCTTCCCTCTTTCCTTTCTCTCTTCCATTCTTTCTTTTCTTTTCTTTTTCCTTTTTTTTTCTTGAAGGGGTTTCACTGTTGCCCAGGTTGGCCTTGAACTGCTGGGTTCAGGTGATCTTCACCCTCAGCCTCCTGAGTAGCTGGGACCGCAGTTGTGCACCAGGGCACCAGCCTTTCTATTTCTTCTTTAAAAATCACTTCTTTCTTTTCCATGCCCTCCCTTTTCTTTCTCCCCTTCTTCCTTCCTCCTTGCCTCTTCTTGAAGCAATGCGGACAAGTCGGGAGCTGAGTGAACGCTCCAGCTGCACAGAGAGCACGCAGGCTGCCTGTGGAGCCTTCCATCTTTGGCATTTGCTATTTACATTCTGCAGAAATGGGTTTGCTTTCAAGTCTCCTGACTCATCCTCCTCTTTAATGATCCTGTAAACGATCCATTTGTGTTTGGTGAGGTTCATGTCACACTTGTTTCCACCAGAGGAATTCTTCTGGGCCTGGGCAGTCTGACAGGGCCTTTTGAAGTGCATCAGGAGTGAGAGGAGGACTCATGGACTTGGCTTTCTTAAAAGTTGCTGTGACCAGCCCTAATGCAGCCTCGAATTAATAATGTGAAACACATGCTCCGTCTGCCTGCTACGGGGTGACAAAGCCATTTATGTTCATAATGGCCACAATTATTCTACAGATGAAAATTTTTCTAAAGCTGGTCACATAGGCTAGGCAATCAGTTTCACCAAGGGGGAAAATTCCCCCTCAATCATTTCACTTAAGACCTCTTTGCCAAAACAGTCAGTTCACCACGGCATTATGATATTGAAAGGGAAAACAAATGGAGACTATAAACAGTTTTCTGAAGTTTTCAAACTTTCCTCCCTTAAATAAGGCAGACAAAGATTAGCACCAGCAGCGAAGTGGACAGGCATTGTGCTTTTTTACAAAGATCTGGGGAGGACTTTTGGGTTTCAGAGACCAAACAAATCCATTACAAGTCTTCTTTAAGAAAAAAAATAAAATTGGGCTGAAAAAGTACTGTTATCAGCAAAACGCTAATCTCTCTCTCTCTCTCTCTCTTTTTCTCTCTGTACGCAGAAGAGGAAGCAGAAAGATATCTCTTTGATATCAGAGCAAATAAAATTTGAATTATTGACTGCTCATGTTAATGCTGAATTTTACTGCCACCATATTTCAGAAAGAAATTATTCTAACATCTATACCTCAAAAATAAGATCTATGATAATATATATTGCAGTTCAGAGAATGTCTTGGGTTCAGATGATGTAAAGGCTGATTCCCCCTGAGAATAAACACTGGCTGTTATTTTTCATTGGCTAAAGCTCTCCTCATCCCCTCCAAATAAATCTGAGTATTGATGACATTAGGGAGTGCTGCCTGGTTATCAAAGCACATCTGGGGGTGGGGGTGGGGAGGGCAAGGCAATGCCACTCAACAAGCCAAGTGGTTGGTATGGCTTCAAGGCAGCACTGTCAATACACAGCTTCCTCCTGTGATTTACAACAACGAAAGCCCTGTGAGCAGACTTAGCACATGGCACACAAAACTTGATCCTCTGCCCGCTGCCATGCTGGAATCCTAGTTTCAAGTGTGACTCCTACAATGTTTTTTGGGAGTATTTATGGATGTTCAGTTTCCACACCATCTTTGTAGATACAGTCAGCAGCTGACTTGTCCACCTGTCCTGAAGTCCTCGACACTGCCCTCTCCACCCTCAACACATGACTCTAGCAAGGTGTTAGGGAGGGAGGCGGCATGTGGGTAGGAAGCCAGGGCAAAGCCAACCTGCCCCATTAGCTCCTGCCAGCTGACGCAATGCATCTGTCCAGCCTTCCCTTCTGCCGGGATCGGCTGCCCCTTACTCTGTGGAACTACTTCCTCCCTTGGAAGGAAAATGTCTCCTCATCCCAAAAGCCTCCGTGTCACAGGGCTTCTCAGCTCTCACCAGGCCCACCAATCAGATGTTAGTTAACATTTACCCAGGGCAGCCACAGTCCAGATTTCCTTGCCTACCACTTTCTGCAGATGACCTCACAAGAGAAACCGTGTAAGAATCGAATTCCATTTTAAAAATTACTTTGCATAATTCTTTTCACTTCTAAGGAAAACAAAAGTGAATGTTTATAAGGACTCATTTGAATATATCTTCATTTTCTGAGTACAAACTGAGAAACAAAAAAAAAAGTGAAATTTCAGCAGCCACAAGAATGTCTTTCTCCCCCTGCCAAGTGATACTCATATAAACAACAGTATGCAAAAAAAAATCTCCAAATGCTTTCTGATCCAGTCTTTCATTTAATCTTACAATTCCTTAATGCTCACATTTTAATTGCTGTTTCAGAGCCTTAAATCCCTCCAGTGGTGCTAAAAGACAAAAGAATTTAAAGCATTATTTAATACTAAGAGCAAAAGAGAAGGACTTTGGGGCCTCTAAAAAGAAATTTCATATTATAACCACTCAAACTGCTCAAAGCATGCATGAAACAAAGCAAATTAAGTGTGTTGAATCTTTGACCAGGAAAGTGGGCTGTTGTAAAATGTAAATACTTCCTAACTGGCATCTCTAGCTTTTTTTGTTTTAATTTAAAAACTGGAGTGTAATTATCTCTTATTTACTAGAGTCACAAACACTGCCGAAGGGAACATAAACCACTTCTTTTGGGATGAAGTTGCTGACAAAGGTTTGACAAAGAAAAATCATTAATAGCTGCGTGCTGGCACGGGGTGAGCCTCCAGCTCGGATAAGTGACCTTGAGGACGTGCCAGCCTCGGCCACTGTCTGGCCCTCGGATCCCAGGGCCTGGCCAAGAACAGGACGCATGGCTGGCTCTGAGGTCCACCATTGCTTCGAGATGGACTCAGGCTATTGTGCAGGACAGAGTCCAAGAGGTTTCTGAACATCCTCCTCACGTCATCAATTAGTGCAGAAATTGCTTTGCGTTTTGTTGCAAACTTTCTCCTGTTTAAGAAAGCTGTCCGTGGGCAATTAATGTCTTTCAGCTGGGGGCGAGCATTCTCCAAGTTTGAATCTGAGCTCCTCTGTGTAGAATTCGCATGCTGAGAAACCATGGCAAGACACCCTTCAGGGCAGAGAGTTGCAATGCCGGCCTCCTGGAGCCTGCCTGGGGCATTTCACCCGACCATGTTGCCCCTGAGAATTGGGACTGGGTAGAGGAGTGGGCAAGATCCCATCCGTGAAGCTGGGTCAAAACCCTTAGAAGGAAGAGTCTACCTTTTAAAAGGTGTAGGTTTTGAAGTTAACTTTGCTTTTACAGTAAACTACAAAAGTCTTTTGAATACAAATAGCTCTAAGTTCTAGTGATATCCCTCTGTATTCTAACTTGTCTGTCATAAATGCTAGAAAACTCACGGCCCTGAGAAGGCAAGATATCATCATTATTTCTACTGTTATTAAAAAATGGGTTTATTTGTCATGCTTATACATTTCCCTTTCTCTTCCCCTGGCATGAGCATGTTTTATGACTGGTGACTATGTTATACCCTTTTTTTTTTTCAGTACTAGGGATGGAACCCAGGGCTACTGTACCACTGAGCTACATCCTCAGCACTTTTTATTTTTTGAGATAGGGTCTCACTAGGTTGCTGAGGTTGGCCTCGAACTTGTGATCCTCCTGCCTCAGATTCCCAAATTACTGGGATTATAGGTGTGCACCACCACACTCAGCTATATTATATCCTTTTACAGTATGTATGGATGCCTGGAAGAGTTTGGGTCTTGAAACCAGAATCTGATTTGTGGTCATGTTCCTAAGCCTCAGTTTCCTCTCTATGAAAGGAAGGTGATACCTTTGGAGCAGAATGGGCAGGGATTATGTAGGTCTACTTTCCCTTGTATGCCCAAAAGCAAATGCCTGGCATATGCAGATGCCTCCGTCCCAATCCTGGCATGGAGTGGGCATTCAATACATGAGAACTATTGTTATTATTACTATTAATAATATCAAGGACGAAAACAAAATAATAGATGCTATTGACTCCAGAGAGCAATTCCTAATTCACACTCCACTATTTCAAATTAACTCAGCTATTTTTCCCTCTTCGTGGAACTCAAAATAAAGGCCTGAGATTCTGACTCCAATTTCTCAGTGGTAATCTTGGCTTTAGGAATATCCATTAAGGGTTTCTGATCCAAGGAGAACTATTAACACTGAAGTGGAGGGAAACGAGGAAGTCCAAATGAAGTCAAGGTCCACTCATACATGTAAGGAGTCATTTGCTCCTACAAATATTATTTCTTGGCTCTCTGTATCTTTTGTCCTTTTCTCTGTAGGCAGAGACCTTTGGGGTAAAGGACATTTGAGGCCCACACATGTTTGCAGAACAGGCTGGTACATCCTGTCCTTGCTACAGAGCCTGGTACATCAGTGGCAAAACAGACCTCTCTTTTGACACACTTTCTTTTGAGGATTTTGCCGGACCAAGACTTGCTACTTGAGGCCACCCAGAGCCTGCCTCCTGGGCCAGCTGGTGAACTGCCTCCTGGAGCCCCCTGGCGGCCCTTCCCATAATCACACCACGTTCTCACACCCTTTGGGGCAGGGAGAAAATGGCCTTGAACAACCCACTTAAGGGTTAATTACCAGCATCCTGCAACCACAGCACACCCTACGTTCTGAGGACGAAAAGGTATTGCCCTGTGCTGACATGGGCCTGGAAACAGCACCTCTCAGAGTCATTGACCACACATCGCTCAAATGCCTACTATGTGCCAGGCTCATGTGGCATGAGAAAGAGGAAATGATTCAGCTTCTGCTCACAAGAAGCTTCCAGTGTCCAGAAGGAAGCATACAGGAGACTGAGAAGAACAGCACAAAGAGACGTGCCAAGGGATCGCTGGGGACAATGCCAGTCAGCTCAGGGACAACGGGAGAGAAATCAGGGAGGAGGTAAAGGCTCAACTTCTCCTTGAGACTAGAAGTGAGGCAGGCAGAGAAAGGAGGGGAGGCGACCCAGGGAGAAGAATCAATATGCTCCAAACCAGACTTATTAGGGAAAGGTCAGGAACTGGGGAAGCTCACAGTAGGCAGGCAGGAGAGAGGGGGCTGGTGAAAACTTGGGGGCTGGATGGAGGACCTGGTAGGCCATACTACGGAGTGTGGACTTGATTTTCTCTGTCAGTGATTTTCTAAACCATATCTTAGGCTTCCTGTAGTTATTTGACTCCAATTTCATGGATTCTGAGGCTGAGAGAAGACTCCAGTGACTTCAAATTTCAGTGTTCAACTAGAGACTAACTGGAAGAACAAATTCCAAGAGAGGGACATCCTACAAAGTACCTGATCGATCCTTATGAAAACTATCAAAGCTCATCAAAAACAAGGAAAGTCTGAAAGTCTGTCACAGCCAGAGGAGACTAGGGAGATATGATGACCTAAGGTACAATAGTACCCTGGAGGGATCCTGGAGCAGAGAAAAGGACCTACAAGGTAAAAACTAAGCAAATCTGAATAAAGTGTGGGCTTTAGTGAATTCTTAGGCATCCATGTTGACCCATTATTTAACAAATGTACCACAGCAGTGTGTGATATTAGTAACCAGGGGACCTGGGTGCCTGGTATGGGAACTTTGTATTATCCCTACATTTTTTTCTATAAATCTAAAACTGTCCTAAAAATGAAGTCACTTCAAAAATTTCTTTGTTCATCCAAATAGCCAAACTATTATCACTTGTGGGCTTTGTGATAATTAAATGGTATAAACTAGAATTTAGAATATTAATGTACAAACTGGTAACATTAGGCACCATTGGCTAAGCATCTATGCAAGGTCAGGCCTCTGCCCAGCGCTTCATGTTACCTATCATGTTTGTTTTGCATGGTGGCTTCGTGGACTAGGAGCTGCCAGCATCATATCCCCACCTTACAGAGGAGGAAAGCAGGACACAGAGAGGTTAGTCGCTTTACCTGAGGTCAGAAAAGGAAGGGCAGAGCTGGGATTTGAGAGCCTAGGTCTGTGTGATGCAGATTTCAGATGCTTAAAGATGACTCTGCCCTTCTTTAAAAAATTTTTTTACATGACATTATCATTTATTTTGAAATATTATACATACACTGAATAAGTATAGCTTGTTCCAGTTAGGATCCATGTTTATTGCTTCCTGACTTCTGTTTTATATACTAAGGTTCTATGTGAAATTTCATTGCAAAAGAAGGTTCTATGCTGATTTATTTTATTTGTTTTACAATTTGAAGCCACAGCTATAGATGGGTTGGGGCGAGGTGGCAGGGTGGTCCTCGGCAGTTTCCAGTGGAGAAGGGATAGATTTTGAAGGGAGCCTTCTGGCAACTGCAGTGTGAACCATGGACTAGTACAGGCACTGGGCCCGCTGCTGAGATTTTCTAGTGATGTGTCCAAAGGGAGGAGGAGAAGCAACCGGAGAGAATGAACTTCCCTAAAAGGATAAAGCAAAAGCCGTTGCGCAGGCCCCTATCAGATCCAGCCCCCACCAAACTCAGCACAGGCGTTGTTGAGCCCCAAACGTGTGCCTGGAATGGCCTCCACAGACAGGGCCTGGCAGTTAGTAAAGGGAAAGTAACGGCAGAGAAAGCGAGAGAGTAGGTGGCCTGAGACAACCCCCATACCTGGAAAGGCAGCTCTCAGAAGGGGTGCTTCCAGGGGACTGGGGCCAGCAGGGGTGCTTCATGGAGGAGGCCTGAAGGATATGCCCGGAAGACTGGAACTTCAGGTAGAGTCCAGATCATCATGAGGCACATCCCACTCCTGCCCCAGAGTCCTTGTGCATGGGCCACCTAGCTAGAGGTCCAGGTTGAGAGCCCAAACTCTTGCAAGCTCTGTAGCCTCCTCTGACCTCCAGGGCCAGTGAAAAGCAGAACACATTTCACCAGTGTGCATGACAGTCTACTGTGTGCTACCTGGAGGCACATTTAGAATCTGGCACCCTTCGGGCTATGGAAAACACCAGCAAGTCCCAAAAGCAAAGATGCCATCTTACACAGCCCAGCACCCAGGAGGCCCCCATGCAATGGACAGAGGCTACAAAATTCATGGGTCACAGGTCATGCTGGAATGTACTGGAATGTACTGAACTAGAGTTTAGAATGTCTGGTACAGAAACCTTGTTTTCGTTTCCTATTGCTGCTGTAACAAATTACCACATACTTAGTGGCTTGAAACAACACACATTTATTATTTCACAATTCTGGAGGTCAGAAGTCAAAATGGGTCTGACCAGGCTAAAATCAAGATGTTGGCAGATGTGTTCCCTTCTAGAGGACAGTTCCTTCCTGGTCTTTTCCAGCTGCTAGTGGCCACCTGCATTGCTTGATTAGTGGCCCCTTCCCTCATCCTCAAAGCCTGTCACTTGACCTTTCCTCACAGTCCCATCTCCCTCCAGGCTTTGCCTCCTACCTTCTCGTCCCTTATTAAAGACTCCTGTGAGTACACTGGTCATCCTGGGTAATTCAGGGTCATTTCCCCATTTTATGGCCAGCTCATCAGCAACCTTAAGTCTATCTGCACCTTGAATTCCCCTTTGCCATGGAAAGTAACATATTCACAGACTCCAGGCCTTAGGACATGGGATGCCATTATTCAGGCAACAATAAACACATTTTTTTAAAAGGTAAGATAGAGGAGATAACCATTCTGTCTCCAAAATATGAAAGAAATAAGTATCTCATACCAAACACTCGCTGTGCATCATCCTTACACACTTTCTATGCATTATCCTGCTTAATTATATTCAACACCAATGAGGCAAGCACTATTAACAGTTCAAATCATGCTGCTCACCTGCTCAAGTCCTCTCAAGGCCTTGCATAGGTCATTGGGAAAATTCCTAAAAGTTTCTATGGTATTCAATCTTGGCACAACTCACAGCGGATCTCCCACCAGCCTCTCTCCATAGACCTCCATTCTTTGGCCATGTGGGCCTCCTTGGGGTTCCTGGAATTTGCATATCTGTGCCTGCTGACCTCTCTCCTGGAACATTCATCTCTAAGATCTTCACATAGTTGTTCCCACCTCATTATTCAGATCTCAGTTCAAATGTCCCCACCTCAGAGAGGACTCCCTCAGTCATCTCCTCTGAAGTCTCCCTTTCCACCAGGCACTACTAGCTAAAATTCTAATAATTTGTTTTGTATTACCCATCTGACCCATGAGACCAGAGACATAGTCCATCCTATTCAAGACTATATCCCTAACTCCTAAAAACAGGGCTTAGTATATAGTAGGCACTCAATAAATATTTCTTAAATCAACAAATATGAATTGTGTAAATGGGGAAATGAAGCGATATGACCATATTTACATAGTTCATCGACTGGAATTCCAACACCAGACATACTCTATACCCTGGCCTCTCAAGGAACCACCCTGACCTCTTCATCATAGAATATGGCTGAGAGATGAGGGACAGAAGCCTTGGTCCAGCCCTCCAGCAGTCTCCTGCTTAGTGGAGTGACAGAGTAGGCCCCAATCAAACAGCAGGATCACTAGGCATGGTCATCATTCTCCCCCAGGAAGACTTGGGTAAAGGAGAGGGCATGGCCACTGCAGACCAGGCATTTGTAACCAAGTTGGGGAAACCCATCCAAAACATAGGCACCAGAGGCAAATGACCCAGGGTTCACTGATGTGACAGGGCTGCACAGTGGGCACAATGGGGGCCACAGTAGCTCAGTTTAATAAGTTTAATAAGGGCTTGGGGCAGGGGTTGCATGTGGCGACAATAGGGCAATGTTCAAGCAGAGGTGCAGACCCTAGCACTGGCAGGACGTATGTGACAGGCAACCAGCAAAAGACACATATTAGGAAGCAGAGGAAAGCAAAGTCAAGGTAGGGCCAGGCTCTGGAAAATGAACTGAGGAATTTGTATGTTATCTTTAAAAGGATGGGGATTCAGGGTTGGTTCTCGAGCAGGAGAGGAGCCTCTGTTTTAGGAACACTTATTTTATAAGGCCACATGGACTGGATGGCAGGAAGATCTCTTCCTTATCAGATCGAGTAAGTACCAAAAGGCCTCCCACCTCAAAATACCTCTGCACCTCACAGCCATCTGTCAGGCCTCTACTTCCTTGGACTAAGTGCTGCCTTTGTGCTAAGGCCTTCGAGAAGGCTGTGCTGCATCCCAGGGGTGCTTCAGGGAGAACTGAACCCTCCCACCTCCAATGCACCAGGCTGCTTCCCTCTGTGCTGGGGATCGCTTGAGCAGCTGGGGACACCTGGGAGGGTGTAAGAAGAGACCAAGAGGAGAAATATGGGATTGTGACATGTAACTAGAGCCTGAGAAATGCCCCCTCTCCCCAAAGTCAGTGTTTACAGTTTCCTGGCCTTAGAAAACATAATGAAAAGTTAGTTGGAAAGAATTTTTTTACTGAGCACATTTTAAATGAAATATTTTATTTTATTTATTTATTTTTTATTTATTTTTTTTGCAGTCCTGGGGCTTGAATCCAGGGCTTTGTGCTTGCAAGGTAAACACTCTACCAACTGAGTTATATCCCCAGCTCCTAAATGAAATATTTTAAAACATCCCACCATGGTTTATCTTCTCTATGCTACAACTCCAAAAAATAACACTGTCTAGTCCGATGGCCTCTCCTGAGCACCCATTCTGCCTATGATGCCTGCAGTAGAAAATCATATTTTTACATTTTTCCTGAAGACATCCAAGGTAGAAATTGAAGCTTCAGAAATGAGCATTAAAAAAGAAGATGGTTCCAGCCTCCTAAGGAATCCATCTTTTCACATTCTAATAATCAGACTTACACATTTTAAACATCAGAATTTTGGGTCCGCTTTGCTGACTTTGTGGGAAAATTAAAAAGATACCATCCCGTTTTTCTCCAGGCAGCCCTGCAGGGCCGTTATTTTAATGTGTGACTGAGGCCATTGCATCATGGATTCCAGGGACTGAAAGCTCAACCAAGCTAACCACATGGAAGAACTCTCCAAAAACTCCCCACAGGCCCTCTGAAGAACCAAATATGGAGCACTGGCAAAGAGCCGGCATGCCAGCAGCAAGCAGGAGGCAATGATGACAAGGAACAACCTGGGAAGACTTTGTCCCTTACCACCATGTTCCTTACAGCCCTTGCTGCAAATGAGAGAAACAGGATGTTGTGATCTGAATGTCCATGTTCCCCAAATTCGTATGTTAAAATCTCATCTCCAAGGTGGTAGCTGAGAGGGGTGACCAGGTCATGAGGGTGGAGCCCTCATGAGTGAGATTAGTGCCCTTACAAAAGACTCAAGAGGGATCCTTCCCGCCTCTCATCAAGCAAGGACATAGCTAGATGGTGCCATCTGAAGACATAGGCCCTCATCCAATACCCAGGCTGCTGGGATCTTATCTTGGACCACCCAGCCCCTTGAACCATAAAAAAATTAACTTCTGGCATTTATAAACCACCCAATCTAAGGCATTTTTGTTATAGCTGCCAGAACAAACTGAGACGCAGTAGAGAAAAGCAAAAGGAGTAAGCCCACACCAGGTCACCATCCCGGCCCCAACCCCACTGCAGGTGCCTGGGACATTGGCAGGCTGACCTGGGAGCAGGCAAGATTGTGGAATTGAGTGAAAAAGTTTTGATTTCAGACTGGACTAAACCTATTTATCTATAAGTGAGTTATAATGACATAAACAAGAAGGTTCTTCTAGCTGAAAGAGACTGGAAAGTTGTGAGATCTGCCTGAGAGGTCACAGATGTTTTAAGTTGTGCTGCGAAAAGAAAAACTAAAGCTTTCCCTGACTGAATACCTACAAAAGTCAGTCTTTTGATACATGTACTATATAATAAAAATCAAAAGAACAATAGATTATCATGGCTTGAATATCAAATAAGCAAAGATGAAAAGTAAAATAATGCGCAGTTCTGATGAGAGCGTAGTAGAATGTGTCTCTCTATACTTCAGGTAGAGCTACGAATTGGTGAGAATTTTCTTGGTCAGTACCTCAAACTTCAACGTATTTACAAGTTGCCTGCGGATCTTGCTAAAACGCAGACTCTGATTCAGTGGGTCTAGGGTGAAGCCCAAGAATCTGCATTATTCACAACATAGGTACAATCGATGATATCATTCTAAGGATCACACACTGAGAAGCAATGTCCCAGAGAGAATTCAGCAATGTATATCAAAAGCTTAAAATCTTCAGCTCTTCATACTGTTTGACCCAGTAATTCTATGCTAATGAATACATTCTAGGGGCCAATACACAATGCATAAAAAGAAGACACATGCAAAGATGTTTATGACGACATCACATCTACAGTAAAGACCACGTCTACCCTCCATATCTAACAACATGGAAATTTCTAAGTAAGTCATGGTAAAGCCATTTGATGAGAAGATAATACAGTCCTTTAAGTATCAAGCTCTCTTAGAATGTTTGGTGCTCTGGGGAGAATGTTCATGATGTGCAAAATTTTAAAAAGAATTGGAGTATTTAGCATGTGGTGGTTAGTTCTCTGTGTTACCTGGCCAGCCTCTAGCACCCAGTGACTTAATAAGATGCTGATCTAGAAGTTGCTGTCAAGGTACTCTGTAGATGTGATGAACATCTGCACTCGGCTGACTTGAAGTAAAAGACATGACTCTCTATAATAAGGCTGGACCTCATCCAATGGTTCAGTTGAAGGCCCTAAGAGTAAAGTCAGGCTTGTCAGAGAAGATAGAATTCTGCCTCAAGACAGTGGTTGACTGCTGCTTGTGCTTCCAACTCAGTAGGCTGACTGTCCCACAGGTTTGGGACCTGCCAACCTCATGACCACCTGAGCCAACTCCTTAGAACAAATCTCTTCAGCTATATCCTTTACAGGTTCTGTTTCTGTGAAGAATCCCGAATGATACAGTGGGTTTGTGTCCTATAACTGAATATATGGTATGACTAATTCTGTTCTTAAAATATTATGTGTAGGAACGATCAAAGGGAAGAAAACATCCAAATATTAACAGTATAAAGATTATGATTTATTTTAATGTTTGTCTTTGTATTTAACATTTTTTCTAAATTTTCCCTAGGAGAGTGTGTGACTTTTATAATCAGGGAAAACATACTTACAATGTGATTTGCATTCAGTGAAGCACCTTCAAGGTTCATCAAAGATATTTTGTGTGATTTTAGGCAACCTAAAGAAAAGAACCCCCTGCTTTATATCATCTCACCTGCTACCCAAGTCAAAAATCTTATTCTTAGCCTTTCCTCCAGATCTGTCCCAGCTCCACTTTCTTTTTTCTCCCTTCTGCCTCTTCCTTCTTGCCCAAAAGGAAAAAGTCTCTTCTCTCAACTGAAAAACCAGTTAGATGGGCAAGGCAGCAATTCTTATTACCCCGGTTTTATAAATAAGGAAACTGAGGCTAATAAGGTTTAAGAGAGCAGCACCAAGATCCCCAGCTGGTAGTTAACACAGCCCAAACTCCTTTCTTTGTAAACTGTAACACTAGACACATGTGATTTTCATTACTGTCCCCATGTGGACCGTGGGAGAACCATGTCAATTACATTACAGGGTCTTCTCCCCAGCCTTCCACAGCCGCCTTCAGTGACTGCAGACAGTGGGTCATTAAGCTCCAGGAAGCATAAGGATGGTCAGAATCAGGTGCCAGGTCCCAAGACACTCAGGGCTGTGCCATGTGTCCAAAGCATACTGGCCAGGACTCCTGATGACTCAAGCTCCACAGCTGGAAGTAAGCAAGGCCACCCACACTGCCCCAAATGGGGCCCAACTGAGTGCTCTTTCCACTCTCAGCCTCTCTAGTCCCTAACTAAGTATTGGCACAAGGTCCTGGAGCAGCCACCCCCATGCCCACCAAGACAGCCTCAGTGCTAAAGACAGCAATGCTCACTGCTAGTCACTTCAAATTCTGCCTCTGGGACACTGAATTGGCTCAAGCACCAAGGGCTTTCCCTCTTCCCTCCTCCTGGCCCTCCCAGACTGAGGGTACACTTGAGTCCCTTTAGGACTGGATCCCTTTCCTGGGGCCTTGGTACTTTCCTTCGTATCCTCAGGGACCTGGGCCCCTTTGTATCAGTGTTCCTGAAACAAATGGGTTGATCTCTCCCTAATCATGAGCCCTTTACTTCCAAGCACCCTGGAGTACCCTGCTGGAACCTGCCACCCTAAAACCCAACAGTAATGCAGGCTGGAGTAATACCCACTGTTTGTGAATGAATTAATAGACCAGAATATACTCAGGGCATGCAAGGTGCTGGCAAGCTCTCTTTCCAACCAATTCCCAATGATAAGACAGGGCCATATTAAATGGTGAGCTAGCAGGGTGGCTGTGTGGGGTGCACGTTTATAAGAAATGCTAAAACATCCATGAAATAAACTGGAAACATGGCACCAGTTAACTCAGGTTTCCACATACTGCTTGTGTGTGTGTGTGTGTGTGTGTGTGTGTGTATGCGGTGCTGGGGATTGAACCCAGGGCATTGTGCATACAAGGCAAGCACTCTACCAACTAAGCTACATCCCCAGCCCCACATACTGCTTCTTTCATAATTGATCAAATGCATATAAATTGGTCCCACTTCTGCTAAAGAAGATAGTCTATTTAGTGAGGGGGAAGGGAGGCTTAGTCCTCTTTGAAAGCTATTTCAGATGATCATGTTTTCACTAACAAATGCACAAGTTGCAAGACAGAACTAGAGGCCACACCACCAATCCAGAAACCAGTGGGCTGAATTTGAAATCAACAGATCCAGGTCAACGGACATTGATCCAGAGACAGTAGAGCTGTTTAGTGAGAATGAGTGATGCTTCTGAGTAGCTAAATTCTAACTCCTTTACTATATTTCCTAAGATATTGCTTACTGCAGAAAAATCATATGAAACAAACACATGTAATCATGAAGGACCAGGCTTACTAGCCTCATTAACGTAAATAGCAGTTTCTTCCCATCCATAAATGTTGAACACACACCTTAAGTATTTGGCCAGATATTCTCTGGGTCCCACTGCATCAGAAACCAAATCCACAGTAGAGGTGCTCAGAGCTTCGAATGTCCCTGAGGGAGCCTCTGAGAATCAGCTCCCTAGAGAGTCATGTAGGTTCCCACTGCCTGCCAGGGGCCTAATGAGGACCCCTGCTTGCCATCCTGGTAACTTTGAATCCAAGGACTCCAGTAGGCTCATGGCAAAACTAGAAAAGCAAGAGGTTTCTATCTCCCTCTCCTCCCACCGTTTGGTAAATAGAAATGGTGGATGGAGGTGGACAGAAGTGGATGAAGTAGAAGGCAGAGTGGGGCAGGGGCATTCCAACAAGGCCTTGGAAGAAAAGAGGGAGAGAAAGAAACAGAAAAGTGGACCTCAGAGCAGCCCCGATCTGGCCTTTGAGAAGGGGGCAGCTGAGATATATGCTGTCAGATTGAAGATCTGTGCTTTAGCTAAAGGTTTAACCACCAAAGCTAGCCATGGTTACAGAGAGGAATTGCAGACGACTGTCCAGCCATGCCAAGCACCTTACAGAGAAATTACCATAGGATCAGAAAAAACTTGTTTGGGTTTCTGGGACTGAGTTGAGGTCCAGAAAGGAGATTCAACAACTCTGAATCACAAGACAAGGAAGGCATCGCTGTGCAGTGTTGTCCCTGGGCGTGGCTGTGTGAAATGTCTCAGCTTGCTGAGCTGTCTTGACATTGTATTGTAGCTAAAGGAAAATCATTTTAAGTGCCATTAAAGACTGACCTGTAATCATAGTTTCCCAACCTGATTGCCCTCTCAAAATGGCTGCTCTGCCACTGGACAGAAAGAAGGGTTGTATTTCAAAAGCTTCATGGTTAGAGCTCAAAGCCAACCCTTTTCCCAAAATTGACAAAACTATCTCAGAAATGCCAATGGATAAGTAGTTAGAAAATTTAATTCATTCAAATTGGCAAGTACTTCTTATAAAACAGGCTCAAATCACACAAAAGAGAGGGAAAGGAAAAAGTGGAAAAGGAGAGAAAAAAATATATGGCTGGGGGAATCACTGGAAATATTCAAGCCAAGTCCCAGACACTTGCTACATTGTGGATACCCAGTACCTGGTGTGAATTCAGATGGGGTTTTCTACAGGAGAGGACCATGGAGGTCATGTAAGAGCAGGTCCCAATTCTGGAAGCAGAGAAAAGGGGAAGGACCTAGAGAGTGGAGATAACATGCATCAATATGCACAGACTTTCTGGGCAGATTTACTTGGCCTACAATCTGAAGTAGTCTGAAATAGGTTCAAAGTAATACATTTTTATTCTGGCACTCAACTGATTTTGAACCAGAAGACAGAAATGGTCGCATGCTCAGAAAAGGTTCAACCTCACTGGTAATCAAAGAAATTCAAATAAAGACATTTAAGATTGTTCCCATTAAACAAACTATAAGAGTTAAATGCAGAAAGGCTACTGTTAAACAGGCACCGGGGTACACTACTGGGGGGAACATGGATTGGCTCCTTCAAGAAAATAATTTGGTAGTATCTATCAAATTTAGAAGCCTTCACAATGTTTGACTCAGTAATTCCATTCTATGAAATCTACCCTACTGAAGTCATCTTAAATATGAAAAAATATTTCTACAAAAAATATTACCACTTTATTTTTTAAATGGCAAGTAATTGGAAACATCCCTAAACCTCACTATAAGGGAATAGTTGGTAATCTATGGTACATCTTCCAGATGGAATATCATTATTCTATCATAGTCATTAAAAACTATACTCAAGAACTGTTCACAGTAACATTGTAATAAGAAATCTAGTGAAGAAAAAGAAGAGAAATGTATATACAGGTAAAAATGACAAAAACAAAATACATAGGAAAAACAGTGGAAGTAAGCTGAAATGGGAACTGTCAAGTCAGGGTGACTCAGGGTATGAAGTGCAGATCAGCACCAGCCCGTGAATGGGAGTTACATGTCTACGACAAGAGAAGGCAAGAATTCTATAGTAAACAGCCAGAAACTTCCAGCATTTTCACACTGCCTTGACACCCATACACCTGTACGAGGGTTCGCCTAGCTGAAGAGGGTACAAACCAGCTTTTCCATTCTCAGATTCAAGTGGAAAGCTCCAGGTTCCACAGTTGTGCAGTAGTCACATGCAGGGCACCCAGGCCCACAAAGGACCGGAAAGAACTGCCCCAGGAAAGACTTTCAGGCTCTTCTTCCCTACCTCCCCAATTTTTCATGGTCCTATTTTGTTCCTATAAGAAAGACTAACTTTTTTTCTAATGCAAGAAAAAAGAGAAAAGTAAATGTCCTTGACTGTTTTATCTTGTATCTTTGGAAAACTTTCGTACAGAAATGTCCAAATATAGACAGGCAGAATGATATAATGGTTAGGAAACTCGACTCTGGAACCAGTAATTTTGGTTTGAATGCTGGCTCCAACACTTACTTACTATGGGTTGGCTGTTCAATCTCTCTGTGCCTCAGTTTATTCATGAATCAAAAGGGGATAAAAGCTGAACCTATAGCTATTTATGCATATACACACAAACACATACATATACATATAAATATATATGATGTCTTAGAACACAGTAACTCTATATAATAAGTTTTATCATTACTAGTGGTGTGAAGGGGTAGAGCCATCATCAAACACATTTCCCAGTGCTTCATTTGCAAAATGGGTTAAGAGGAGTGGTATAAGTAATAGTTATAATAAAAAGTAATATTAAGTGCTTTATATGTGCCAGGTTCTATGTTAAGCACTTGACCTGAACCTTATGTATTAGCAACAGTAGAGACTGGTACTAAGTTCTTTTATCCCCATTGTACAGATGGAAAAACCAAGATTCAGAGAAATGAAGTGATAGGCTCAAAGTCACCAGACTATTTGATCTGATTCCCTCTGGGCGAGGCACAGAGGACAGGGGTCCCTAGAGACTAGATTGCCCTGCATCTCATTCCAAGGGGAGCCAGGGTTGCCTATTCAAAAAATCAGGCCAAAAGAAAAGTCCAGGGCTTGTTTCAGTCAGGGACCTCACCTGGTCCCCTCACCCTGGCCAACAAACAGCAGCTGACATTCTGGCAGGGGCGTGGCTCCCCCGGAGTGACATAAGCCAGAGGGAGGCAATTCTTGGAATGTAAGGGAGGATGCTGGGGCTCATGAGTCATGGTTCCCCCGCTTGCCATGGCCCAGCATGTAATGTTTTATCTTTGTCACTGGGATTTCTGCTCCTGATTAGCTGGGGATTGGTGAAACGGTTATCCCTAAAAGGAAATCAGTGTATTAGCAAGTCCCTTCTCTCCCTGCCAAGTGGACTGGAGGCACGAGGAGGGACACTGGCAAGGCCCAGTTGCCTCCTGGCCTGGAGGGGCCCACAGGGCAGAGAGGCCTATACTGGGCTAGTGAATACTGAGCACACTGGCTTCAGACCTCCTCTTCAGACCTCCTCAAGAGGAAATGCTCTTCGCTGACCTCCTCCTCCCAGTAGAGATGAGATCGGGGCCCTCTGCATCAAAGAGCGAGCCTTCCAGCAGAGTGTGAAGTTTCTAAATATTTATCCTGAAAGTTGAAGGAGGAAAATAAAATGCCTTCCCCCGGAAAATGGAAACAGAGGGCCTGGGAGAGGACAGATGGTGAAGAATTTTGCCTTGAACTCCAGAACATCCTGATTGTACCAAGTGTGAAAGGCAGGAGCCTGCGAATTTCTTGCTAAAAATGTGAAGCCAAGGAGAAGTAGCAATTCCTACAAAATTAGAGATCAGGATAACAAATTTGAGTTTCCAACCCATTTTCAAGATTGAATTCTTTTTCTGGTGGGGCGAGGGCTGGAGATTGAACTCAGGGGTGCTTTACCCTTGAGCAACATCCCCAGCACTTTTTATTTTTGAGACAGGGTCTCACTAAATTGCTGAGACTGGTCTCAAACTTGTGACCCTCCAGTCTCAGCGTCCTGAGCCACTGGGATTATAGGTATGTACCACCACACTGGGCTCAAGACTGAAATAAGAGTTTTAAAATTTGAGTAGGACCTTTTCATCCCTAGTATTTCCTTTTTGGAAACCAATTTGATAATACCCAACAAAGTTTGAGACTTAACAAATTTTTGACTCAGTAATTCTGCCTCTAAGAATTTATAGTTCAGATAAAATGGGTCAGAATGTTTTTGCTTGGCTGCAAGCATATTTGATGCAGCTTTGTTTGGAGTAGCCAAATATTTCATAAAATGTAAATGTTCATGGAGAGGGAACTGGTTGAACACCTGTATGCACTGAGTGGTGCATCCACGCGATACAGAAAGCAGCTTTACAAAAGGAGGCAAGCTGGATGTGATGGCGCACGCCTGTAATCCCAGTGGCTCAGGAGGCTGAGGCAGGAGGATCAGAGTTCAAAGCCAGCCTCAGCAACTTAGCAAGGCCCTAAGCAACTCAGTGAGACCCTGTCTCTAAAAAAAATACAAAATAGGGCTGGGGAGGTGGCTTAGTGGTTGAGTGCCCCTGGGTTCAATCCCAAGTATGAAAAAGAAGAAGAAGGGAAAAAAAAGGCACATAAGCAAATCCACATGTGAAAGATACCAAGACCAAAACACATGTGGAAAAGAATAGTCGAACCCTCTTAACAATGGTATTTCAGTTGTATAAAAACACACAAGTACATATGCTTGCAACACAGAGCTTTTCTGACACAGGGTGCTCTTGTCTCTAAGCCTGGGAGTGAGGCAATACCAAGGGCTCCTGACTTCTCGGGTTATGTTTCTGGCCTCTAGTTTTTTGTTTGTTTGTTTGTTTGTTTGTTTGTTTTACCATGAACACTTTAAGTAAGTTTAATAATAATATAAGTAATGATATCAACCAGATAAATGTGCTGTGAATAAGAGGAAAGTTCCACAAGAGCAAAGACAGAGCCTGGGTGGGTCCAGCAGGGACAGGTACTGCTGGATGCCCCCGAGGGCCAGCATTTGACCGGTACTGGTTCCTTTCAAGTCCACTTTGTGAGGTGGGTGCTAGTGAGGCCCCATACTGCAGAGGAGGAGGTGGAAGCAGAGAGAGGATGACTAACTTGCCCCAGGTTCCACAGCCATGGTTTCCTGGGACCAGAAACATCCCTCCCAGGCTTGCGTCTCAATACCCATTTGTTGAACAAATGAACAAACTAGAAAAACTGCCAACACTTTTAAAGACTGTAAATTATTAACCAGTTACTATTGATATTGTTGATTTATCATGGTTCATTATTACTGATTAATGAACACAAGCTAATCAGAAATGCCAGTGATGTCATAGTGGGCAAAGAGTTTGACTTCAGTTTCAGAAACTGTGATCCTTATTCTACCATTTAATAGCAAAGAGGACTTAAGCAAAGTCACTTCAACCTGCTGAGCCTCAGTTTCCTTAAATGAGAATGACAGAACCTACCAAGGTTCCTGTAGGGGTTAAATGTGACATCATATAGGAAAGCCCCTTCGTGATTATCATAAGTTGGACATATGCATGGAAAGGCAAAAGATGCTGAGGATGGAGTAAACTACACCCGGAACATGACTGGGAAGACCCCTTCGTTTTGCACCTGCTATATTTTAAAAAGTGAACAGAAAAACTTACATTCACACATATTCCAATCATCTGGGTGGGAAAGCAGGGTTTTAATTGTTCTGATCCTGCCTCTAGAATATTGATTTAGGATATTTAATACCATCTCCAAATGCCAGGCTTAATTTGCATCAGGTTGGAAGCCAGGATGCTGAGCACTGCTGTTGATTTTCATCAGACTAGAGAGGGCCTGCGGCCCACCTTCCGCCTGGCCCTTAGCCAGTCATGAGCTGGCTTCACCTGGGACTCAGGAGAACTGGCCAGCGCAGGGGGCTGTCTCCGATGGATTTCACTTCTTAATTAAGGTGCAGCTGGGGCCTGGGCCACACTGTACCTTTCAGCAAGTTATTTGTCACAGGTTGCACAACTAGCCTTGCTGAGACCACATGGCCAGAGCACAGCCTAGACTTCGGCTGGTCCCTTGCCAAGGAAGCCGGTGCTTTTACCTCTGGGAGGCTCCAGGGCTCACCTTTAGGAGCCTAATTCTCTAGGCACTAAGTGCTCCCTCCTGGAGGATCTCAGAATCAGAATTCAGAAAGTGGCCAGTGGCTCATACAGAATCCCCAAAGACCCACTGGACAAAGCTGCTGACCCTCAGTAAGCATGCTCAGTGCTCTGAGACACCCATCACTTCATTTTTTATAGGAGCCACACAAAAGTCTACCCTCGTCACACTAAAGTCTTCTTTTTAATCATAAATGGAAATTTTCCAATGTATGAAGAAAGAGCAGCACAACAACCCTCCAGACACTACCCCTTTCTATAACCACCACTCCCACTTCCATGTATGCCTCAGCCCCCTACCCTGTACTGTGTGAAGCAAATCCTAGATATTTTATCATGTTATCCACAAACATTTCAGTATGTGTCTCAAAAAGATAAGGAATTTTTTTCCATTTATTATTATTATTTTCTACATGACAGTAGAGTATATTTTGAAATATTATACAACAAATAATAAGTATAACTTGTTCCAATTAGGATCCCATTATTGTGGTTGTACATGATGTGGAGTTACACTGGTCGTGTATTTATATATGAAAGTAAGAAACTTATGTCTGATTCATTCTACTGGTTTTCCTATCACTGTCCCCTCTCCCTTCCCTTTATTCCCCTTTGTCTGGTCCAATGAACTTCTAGTCTTCCCCTCCCTTGTTGTGGATTAGCAACCACATATCAGAGAGAACATTCAGCCTTTGGTTTTTTGAGGACCAGCTTATTTCACTTAGCTGGTATTCTCCAGTTCCATCCATTTGCCAGCAAATGCCATAATTTCATTCTTCTTTATGGCTGGGTAATATTCCATTGTGTATATATACCACATTTTCTTTATCCATTCATCTGTTGAAGGGAACCTAGTTTGGTTCCATAGCTTGCTATTGTGAATTGAGCTGCTATGAACATTGATGTGGCTGCGTCACTGAGGTATGCTGATTTTAAGTCCTTTGGATATAAAACGAGGAGTGGGATAACCAAAAGGTGGTTCCATTCCAAGTTTTCTAAGGAATTTCCACACTGCTTTCCAAAGTGGTTGCACCAATTTGCAACCCCACCAGCAATGGATAAGTGAACCTCCTTTTCCACATCCTCGCCAACATTTATTGTTGCATGTACAAAAACATAAATGAAGACTAACGGAACAGCCAAGAAGACACAGAGTCAAACCCACATAAATACAGTTTTTTCATAGTAGACAAAGACCCCATAAACATACGTTGGAGAATAGACAGCCTCTTCAACAAATGGTGCTGGGAAAACTGGAAATCCATATGTAGCAGAGTGAAATTGAACCCCTGTCTCTCACCCTGCACAAAACCCAACTCAAAGTGGATCGAGGACTCAGGCATTAGACCAGAGACTCTGCCCCTGCTGGAAGAAGAAGTAGGCCCAACTCTCTACCATGTTGGCCTAGGAACCAATTTCCTCAATAAGACTCCTAAAGCTCAAGAAATAAAATCAAGAATTGATAAATGGATGGTATCAAACTAAAAAGTTTCTTCACAGCAAAGGAGTTTTTAACATAACCACTGCATCATTTCACACCCTCTAAGTTAATGAAAGTCCTTTAATATCATCAGATCTCCCATGAGTCTTCACATTTTCCTGGCTGTCTCATAAATTCCTTGTAGACATGAATTTGTTTGAAGGGGGTCCCAAATTATGTTCAGACAACACTCTGGATTGCAACCACAGTGACCCGGGCTTGCTTGTCCCCTGTCCTCTTCCTTCAATCCTATGTCTAAACCAGCACCTCTTAATAATGAGGATTTGGATAGGGAACAAAACTCTCTGCCTGAGCTTCCTCACCTGAAAATAGACACTGGGCACTCAAAAACTTTCAGATTTTGAAGTGTTTCAAATTCACGAATGAAATATTTGCAAATATTTTGAAATCCACAATACTCCCAAACTGAAATATTGCTGGCTCCAAGTATTTCAGATAAGGGATGCTCACTATCACTGTATGGAGTTACCGTGAGGATTAAATGAAATAGAATGTGTGAAAATGCTTAGAACAGTGCCTGGCAAACAATCAATTAATAGTACTGTTTTAGTCAGGTTTTTTTTTTTTTTTTTTTTTTTTTTTTTTCCCTGCTGCAGCTAAATGACCCAGCCAGCACAATTATAGAGAAGAGGTTTATTCAGGGGCTCACAGTTTCAGAGGTCTCCATCCATAGACAGTAGGCTCCATTCCTTGGGACTCCAGGTAGGGCTGACCATCATGGTGGGAGAGGGTAGCAGAGGGAAGCAGCTCACATCGTGACCAGGAGGCAGAGAAAAGGTCCACTCTCTAGATAGAAATATATACCCAAAGCCACACTCTAATGCCCACCTCCTCCAGCCATACCCTACCACTTCAGTTACCACTCAGTTAATCCCTATCAGGGGATTAAATAACTAATTGAGTTGGGTTGGACTCTCACAATCCAATCCAATTCTCCTCTGAACCTTCTTGTATTGTCTACCATGAGCTTTTGGGGGACACCACATCTAAACAATAACAAGTACTTCTTAACTGTTATTTTCTTTTTGAAAATCAGAGATTTCAACAGCATCCAGGAAACCAAATACAGTGACATGTGGAAAGAAACCCAAGTAAAAACCTATGCCCTTCAGGGTGAGGTAGGAGGGTATGCCGGTTAACAGCAAGCTTGGGGCCAGGCTGCTTGGGTTCAAACCCCATGTGTTCCACCTGCCAAAAATAGCAAATAGATGCACATGGAAATTACATTTCTCAGCCTTTCTGGCCCTTAAGTGCAGTCACAAAGTTGAGTTCTGGCTGGTGGTAAGGGGCAAAAGTGATATGTATCACATCCAGGGCTGGCTCCCCAAACCTTGCCCAGTAGTCCTTGATCTCTTTTTCACCCACTGGCTGAGTGGTGAGGACTGTAAGAATCTAGAAGGTAGCAGAGACTTAAGATGAAAGAGACCTGGATCCCTGAATGACCATGTGGAGGGCAATCCAAACAAGAGCAGTGCCTCCAGGTTCTGCTGGAAATAAGAAGTAAACTTTTATTACATTCAGCTTTGAAGTTTTGGAGCTTATCTGTTAACAGCAGCTGGTACTGACTTGATTAGGACACTAGCCCTGACCTTGGGTAAGTTATCTGGCCTCTCTGTACCTTAGTTTCTTCATCTGTAAAGGGGATAATACCTTTTCCATGGGGTTATTAGGAAAATTGAGTATGTTAATGTATATAAGGCATGCATACAGCTCCCGGCCCATAACAGCACTGTACAGATGCTTACACTGGATGCATTTATGTTATTGCTGTCGCTGCTGTTGGTATCATTATTTGATAAGTAATGGTATATCTATGGTTTAAGTAAGTGTCCCCCAAAGGTCCATTGTTAAAGGCTTGGGAGATGGTGGTGGGGCCTTGGTCATTGGGGTGTGCCCTCATGGGGGATTGTGGAACCCCAGTCCGTCCTCTCCCTTTTGCTTCTGGGCCATGAGATGAGCTATTTGTTCTGTCATATGCTCCCAACCTTTGCCATCTGGCATACCTACCGACAGACCAAAGCAATGGGCCTACCCCATCTTAAACATGAACCCCCAAAACTATGATAAAAGATAGCCTTTTTAAAAAAATAAATGTATCAGGTCAGGTATTTTGTTATAGTAACAGGAAGTTAACAGAGTATATTGTCAAAAATGTCCATGTCACTTAGACACACAAATTTTAAGTCTTTGATATTTTCCTAGTATGACTTTTTTTGCCGTTTTTCTTTTTTTATAATTTTGGGCAACAAATTGTATTCTAGGCAATTTCCAATTTAATGCCAAAATCCAGTGGTTTAACGGGATTTAAAAAAAAATAAGAGAAAGAGATACCCTCGATATGTACCTTTCTGGGTTAACAGCCCCAACAGGCATAACAATCATGATGGAGATGTGTGCTAAACTCTGGGATTTCAAAAACTGGTGCTCAACCAGATATACAAATGGCCAAAAAGTACCTGAAAAGATGTTCAAGGATGACCACCAGGGAAATACAAGTCAGAAGCAAAATGAGATATGTGTAACCCACACTAGGATTACTACTATCAGAAAGGCAGACAATAACAAGTGTTGGCAAGGAAGTGAAGAAACTGGACCCGCCTTGTACATTGCTGGTTAGGATGTAGACTGGTGCAGCTACTTTAGAACACAGTGTGACAGCTCCTCAGAGCTATCTGTGTCAAACACAGACTTACCATATGGCCCTGCAACGTCACTCCTAGATATCATTACACATGAGAAATGGAAATGCATGTCCACACAAAAACACACATGAAAATGAATAGTGCTTATTAGTAGTAGCCCCAAATGCAAACAATTCAAATGCTCATGAATGAATGAATGCATACACCAAATGTGATATATCTAAACAACAGAATATTCTTCAGCCATAAAAAGAAATAAGTACTGATCATGCTACAACATAGATGAACCTTGAAAATATTATGCTAAGTAAAAAAGACCAGATACAAGATCCCATATTGTATGATTCCATTTATACAAAATGTCTAGAATAGGCAAATCCATAGAAACTAAAAGTAGATTAGTGGTTATTTAGGGGTAGAGAATGGGTAGGGAAAGGGAAGTAAATATTAACGGGTACTTGGTTTCTTTCCATTGAATGACATAAATGTTCTAAAATTGATTATGACAATGTCTGCATACTATGAACATACTAAATATCACTGAATTATGCCATTTAAATAGATGTATTATATCTCAATAAAGCTGCTATATTAAAAAAAATAAAAAGTGCCCACACCTCCGAATGGATCAGATTACCTTTCCTCTGGTCTTGAGCTTCCATCAGAAACCAGAGCACAATCCTACCTCATCAAAAGCCCTTGTGAACTACGTGCCCTGTTAAAATCCAGATCCATCTTTGAGTGCAAGTGACAATGCTAAGACCCACACATGCTAATGAATCTGAAGTCAAAGCAAGACGTCATGGCTGAGGAGTTATCAGTGTACCCAGGTAGGCTCCCTTGAAAACCAATAATCCACTGATACAGACCCGCACAAGCAACAAGCACAGGCTTCTAACCCCAGAGACCCAAGCAGGGGTCCCTCCGCCCCCACACACACAAGAGCATATGCTAGATCGTGAATCATACTTCCCAGAACTAGTAATGCTGAAAGGGCTGGGTAGTTAGGAGCCTGAATTACTTAAATTGATGTCACAGCATTTGAAAAGCTGACATTCAGGCCTTACAAACTGAATGGCAATTGCCATCCATGCAATTCAGGGCCCTGGACTCCTGTTTCCCACCTGCTCTAACACCAATTTAAGCAATTCTGAACTTTGATCTCCGTGGCAGAATGTCTCAGAATTATTGAAGTGTCAGGTCCCAATTGTGCTAACATCCACCCCTGACAGGGCCATTACAAGGTGTGAAATCTGGGTGCCCATCACCCCAGCCATGCTTGGCACAGCAACAATCAGAAGGAACAAATCAATCTGCCTCTCCATAGTCATCATGGGAGCCTTGCAATTTGCTATAATGACAGCCATGGAGGAAATGCAGGGGACAGTATCATTCCGTTCTACGGGAATTTGAGTTTGTGCTGGAAGCGCTACAGAGCCCAGCAAGACAGACCTTACAACCCTCAGCCAAGAGGTAGCTATAATTCCTTACAAGGGGAGATTTCCTGACTTGCCTATATCCTGAGAGTTCTTTTAAAATGTAATTGTGTTATCCTCCTCCTGTGTTTTGCAAACAGCATCAAAACTGTTCCTGCTGCCCAGGCTTCTCCCAAGTCATTATTAACTACCTGTCATCTGCAGATCTGCCCTACCAGGGCTGGAAGCCAGGGGTAGACAGGCCTTATGGATAAGTAGGAAAATTCTTCCTAACACAGAGTTAATTTATTTCCAAATTGGTAGTATAGGAAGATGGGGTGAAAAGTGCAGAGCTAGGGTCCCTCGGTGAGCATCAACCTCTACTCTGCACCACCAGAAAGTTCTGATGCTATAGCAAGACTGCAGCTGCCCTGCCCCTCACCTACTCAGTGAGGGTCCTAACCTGCCTGCCAACTTCTGTCCCCACAACTTAATCTGAGACCCTAACCTGGACTCAGATAAGTATCCCTGATTCAAGACTCAGGCACTCAAGAGATGCCAAGATTTCTCTGGTCAGAATCTCTGTACCCACCAATTTGGTGCCCAACTCAATGATCCCTCTAAATTTTGGAGTGGGACTACAGACCCCTCCTGGACTCCTCTCTCCTTCCCCCTCCCCAACAGAGCTCTTGGCAGGCCTTGTAGCCAAAGCCATGCTTGGCCAACACAAAAACTTCATGTGGAATAATTGAAACAGTTCCAATGTAACACTGCAATGGGCAGATTAATTATTCTACCAAGGAATGTATCCTAGAAAGTCTTCACTGAGCTCCTTGGAGTTATTGGGAGCCCTGTTATCTGGGTCCGTGTCATCATGGTAGCAAAAAGAGGCCAACAGACTTGCCCCTTCGTAGCACAACACCATTACCCACAATCACCAAGCTGTGTTTTCCTGCAGAGCTTCATTCAGGGCGCCTGAGAGTCAGGCTATTTTCCACAGCAAAGAAAAGGGGAGTGGTCTCTGGATTTTAAAAAAGGTAAGGGAACGAGTGAAGGATGGAATATGATTCACGGATGGAACAAATGCCCTCCACTCAGACACATCCCTCCCAGGGAGAATGACTGCTTCCTGAGTGGCTCAGGGAAACAGACCCAGAGGTGTGGGGTGTGGCAATGACAACTCCAGCTGGCTCAATTCCATCCTGCAAAGAACTGAGACACCTGATGACTACCTCTGGCTGCAGGTGGAAGAAACTGAGCCCTGAGGCACCAGCCTGACCTAGTCTGTCAAAAGCCAACCGAAACTCAGCAGGCTCCCCACTCAAGCCTGTCCCATCCTTCGTGGGTTGGGGTCCCCAGGGGGGGCTCCTCCGGCTTCAAGACCCAGCCTAAAGCACCACCTCACCTGTGGGTTTCACCCCCAGAGTGGCCCTAAATATGTCTACAGCAGACTGGTCCACTGTCCTGGAATCATGTCACGTGCAGCTGTGGTCACCAAGGTGGGAAGTCCAACAATTCTGGTGTTGGGAGTTGGAGAGGAAGTACGCAAGAGAAAGAGGGACTGCTAGACCAAACCTCCACCAGGTCTCATGTGGGAATGGCAGAACGCACAGGACCTGTCCTGTCCTGTCCACAGTGGCTGCAACTCCCAGGGCTGCCTCCTGGTTGCCTATTCCCAAGGCAGCCACCCCCTGGGCTCTGTCAGAAGCAAGTGGACACCAGGGTGAAACCCAGAGCAACAAACAGATGGAAGGATGGCCATAAGAGAAGATTCTAAACTCAAGGGCTGCCTGTACTACAGCCTTACTCTGAGCACGTTCCTGGCCAGGCTGGACATTAGCTGTCCCCTGGCCTGTCACCCTCCCATCTCATCTTTGGCAACTTAGTCCTGCCAGCCAGATGGAAACAAATTTCAGCCTAACAACATTGGTTTCACCTTCAAACAAACTACTGCAGACACCACCAGACCCAACAGCAGTAATTTCTCCTTGATGATCAGTTCTAAGTATTGATGTAAACAACTCCTTGGCCTTCCAATTGCATGTCTGGAGCTCTAGTCACAGGAAATTATTCTGAATTTTTAAAAAAACATTTTAGGCAGCATTATTTCTAGGAAGAAAAAAAAAGAGGACCAAAAGAAATGGTTGATAAGCCAGTCACTTAATGGAATATTATGTGCCTATAAAAATTTAAATAATTTATAATAACAAAAAATTATAATAATAAAAGAAAAACAAAGAGAATTGTTGTCTATAAAACACATAATAGTATAATCACAAAGAGGAAAGTTAGAATAAAGAAAAAGAATAGAAAGAAATAAACAAAAATGCTAGTAGTGCTTGTCTTTGGGAGTAGAACTTTGCATGATTATTTTCTCTAGTTTTCCCATAAATCCCATAACCATGGGTTAACTTTATCATAGGGAAATAAAAACTTTTTAAAGAAATCAGGTGCTAAGTGATTTGGTTTATTTTTCTTTCTTCCAAGAGAATGTGCAATAACTAAGAATATTTATGGGCAAAACTGATAAAGTTCACTGTGTGTTCCACCCATGGTGTGACATTTTGCAAGGGCTGGTATAAAGTGAAGACAAATGACATTGGTCACCAAGTTGGTTGACCAAGGCTTTGGCAGCCTGGCCTGTTCCAAGCATGTAGAATTACCATTTAGTATATGCCAACAGAACTAGATTTTTGGTGAGCGAAACTCATCATGTAAACATTTATCCCAGGCCTGAATAAAAATTACACAGGAGCAATTAACAAATTCAAGGTGAAGTTCAGGAAGGATTGAAGCATTAAGTCATTGTCTCCTTTTAATTGATTCTGTCTTTCTCTCTTTTTAAATGTTGTTGTTGTTGTTGTTGTTGTTGTTGTTGTTGGGGAGGGCAGTTGTTTTTGATTTGTCTTTGTCTTCTGTGTTTGGGGGCTTTCTTGCTAAGGAGTAATGCCTGGTCCTGCTTTGGGCTGACTTCCAGTTGCCTTAGCTGTGCACTTTGGTGAGGACATAAAGTGAGATGAGCAAGACAGGATGGGATTGGGGAATGGGGCAGGATTCAGGGGATTTAAAGGAATTCTGAACCTCTCTTGTGGCGTTTTGGTCTGCACACGTCTCCTATCTCCACCAAACCTTGCCAATGAGCTGTTTCATCCTCATCCTTCTTTGTTGAA
The DNA here is from genome assembly GCA_020662805.1 of Glaucomys volans. Taxonomy (NCBI): domain Eukaryota; kingdom Metazoa; phylum Chordata; class Mammalia; order Rodentia; family Sciuridae; genus Glaucomys; species Glaucomys volans. The sequence goes on from JAJEJO010053784.1 coordinate 47,762, forward strand.
GCAGTTTATTGTGAATTTGTGCAAAGCCATTTCTGCAGAGCAAGCTTTCTGGCCTCCATACACCATCTCGTCCCCGCCCTGACCAATGGGCCTCCTTGCAGATTCGCTGCCATGGCTGCTCAATCAGCACCCACAGATTCTAGAACCCAAACCTCTTGTCCCAGTGGCCCTTGTGTGTTGGCCAAATTAATGACTGGTTGCATACAAAGAAAAGAGATTCCTGGATGGAAGGAAGAGGCATTTTTGTAAGTACACTCTCTCTCTTTTCTCTCTCTCTCTCTCTCTCTCTCTCTCTCTCTCTCTCAGAGGAGGGGGCAGAAGATGAGACCTAAATGGAGTCCAAAGACCGGAAGAGCCACCTGAGGACAGAACAGTTTGGAGTAACCTGGGGATTCCCTCAGTGAGAATAAGGCACCCACTGATGATCTGGGCAGTTAGTCAAGAAACATTTTACAGAGCACTTGTTAAGTACCAGGTGCTAAGCTAGGCACCTGGGATACAAATGTGGGCACAACAAACACAACTGCCCCCACAGCATCTGCAGAGGAAACAAAAGGGAAGGGTGACCTAGGGCCCCAGCCAGGGGTGCTGGTCCTCAAGCAAAGCCCTCATTTGGATTTCCTATTGATTTCAGTCTGCCCATAGTGAAAACTTTACATCCATTTTTAAAGTATTTTATTTTATTTTTAAAAGTGTTTTATTCTTGAAATTATTGTAGGGCTTTCCTCAAATGTTGCTTTTTCCAAGACAGTGAGTAGAGATCTTAGATGCTTACAAATGTTTATATGAGGATTCCACCTCTCCTCCTGCACTAAGAACCATAATTATGAACTGTGCTTGTTAACCAAATAGAGATGTTCCATGAGACAGGGAGTCCGATTCCTAATATGGAGGTGTCCTTGGGCCGCGGCCCGCTTATCCTGGTATCCATCTCCTCAGCCCGACACAGAGGTGCCTTCATTAGTGGAGGAAAGAAAGAGGTCTTTGTGATGATGTAATTCCCAGACCACCCTACATGGACAATAAAACTAAATTTGAGAGAAGCCTGGTGAAACAAGAGCTCAGAAATCATAGAAGAGCAGGGCTGCAAGGGACTGGAGAGGTTCTTTAGCCTAATCCCCTAATGTTAGAAATGGGCAAATAACACCAGAAAGGGGAAGAAACTTGTCTAAAATTATACATTCAGTTAGTGGTGAGCTATTTCCACCAAGATAGACATGGGAAATACACTCCATAGAGATTCCAGAGTCTGCATGTTAAATACTATGCAAGGCAGGAGGGGTGCAGGAAGAAGTCTCCCCACAGTGTGTGGCAGGCACAATCACAGTGGCTGTAATGCACTGTGGCCAGTGCCACAACAGAGTGGGTGCAGGGTGCTGTGGGTCACAGAGAAGGAAGCGTCCCACCCCTCCTGGGGACACTATGGAAGGCGGTATGCAGAAGCTCAGGGAGATCTGGGCTGGGTCTTAATGAAAGAATAGAATTTGTAAAACAGAGAAGGGAAGAAGGTCTAGAATATGGACCAGCATGTGTGAAGGTGAGTGTTTGGGGGATGAATGGTGATTTGCTGGTGAACACGGAGACTTCTTGGAAGGAAAACAGAGGGGACAGGACAGATAATGTAAAGGATAGAGTAGTGATGCAGGCCTTGAATGCTATGCTCAGAAGTTTGTCTTGGGGAGATATTATCTTTGTGTGGCAAAAGGCGGAAGGACCAGGTTGAACAACAATGGGCCAGAGACAGGGAGACCAGGGGGGTGGACACTGCACTACTTTAGGTAGAAAATGAAGAGGGTAGAATTTTTTTTAAAAACTAGTAATCTAAAAGAAGACAAAGAGCACTCATGAGGCCTGACTCAAAGCAGTGACAGTTAGGGGGCAGGGACAGCAGGACTTCATGAGCCATGGCTGGATGTGGGAGATGAAGTAGGGCTAACCCCTGCTAACGGCCACGTCCAGCCTGCTGTCCATTTTATATAGCCCCAGAGCTGAGGATGGCTTTCCCAGTTTCTAAATGGCTGAAAAAGAACAAAGGAGACTATTCCATGACGCTTGAAAATTATGTGAAATTCAAATTTAAGTGTCCATAACTATGATTTCATCAGAACACAGCCACCCTTGTGCATGGGTCTGTTGTCTATGGTGACAAGGCAGCACTGGATGGCTGAAACTGAAGACATTGAGAAAGTCTGTGACCTCCAAAACAGAAGATGACCACAGCGCGTCAGCCTTAGACTGACAGCATAAGAGCTGGAGCAGATTTGGGCAAGTGGGACAAACTGTAATTCCACTGCAGGCAATCTAGAATCCCGTGACACACTGAGTCGGTGGGAAGATGTACCTGGCCAGGGGGTGAAAGGTCAAGATCTGAGGCAAGGATCTGGGAACTGTCAATGGGAAGGCTGTTGTGCAGGCTGTGGGAGCAGGTGAGATGGCTCAGGGAGAAAACCAGAGCAGGGGGCAGGCAGGGGAGGCAGAAGGCCAGGAAACACTGCTGAGCAGCAAGCAGAAGAAAAAGCAGGGAACAATGGGAACAAATTCATGGTGGAAAAAGTCAAGGAAGGAGATGATTTTTTTTTTTTTTAATTGCTGAAGATGCTTTTAAGGAAAAGAGGAAGTTGCCAAATGCCTTCATGAGCCCAAATAAGATCAGGATTGAAAAGGGGACAGGATTTTGGAGACCTCAATCAGAAAGTCACTCAAAAAGTGGAGCTGCATCAGTTCTACAGTTGACTCCCCAGACTCCACATTCTACCCAGTTCCCTCCTATCACTCTGACTCCTGCCCTTTTCAATCTCTCTCATGGGTTCCTCCTTATCTCCTAGCTTTTAAATGTGGAAAAGTTACCTGGTTCCATTCTTAAACATCTTCTATTTTCTTTTTCTCTCTCTCTTTCTCTCTCATACTGGAGAATGCACCCAGGGGCACTATTATCACTGAACTACACCTCTGCTTATTTTACGTTTTTAAACTTTTGAGACCAGGTCTCTCTGGGTTGCCAAGGTTGGCCTAAAACTTGGCTCCTCCTGTTGCAAACTCTCCAGCAGCTGGGATTACAGGCATACACCCCCCACTTCTATTTTCTATACACCCTCAATGATCCCAGTGTGGTAGGTTTAAATACATCTATGCACAGCCATAGCTTCACCCAGACCTTCCCCTGAATTCAACTGGCAGAACCAACTGCAAACCCTTGCCTGTGCTTGGAAGTCCAATAGGTCCCTAACCAGACGGATCCAAAAGCCAGCTTCATCTCTTCCTCCCCAAACCAGCCTGTCCAGCAGGATCCTCCATCACAGTTAAAATTAATTCCATCTTTCCAGGTGTTCAAACTGGAATCATCTTGATTCCACTCTCTCTCCTTCCACCCAATCTTTCAGTAACTCCAATCTTTTGTATCTTCAAACTACTTCCAGAATTCAATGCTCATTCCCTCTGTGGCTACCACCCTGCTCCAGACCACCACTGTGCTTTCAGTCACTTAACACCATCAGCAAGAGCCTGTTGCAACAGAAGCGAGGCCACGCCTCTCTCTGTGTGAACCCTCTCAAGCCTTCCTGTCTCAATCTGAGCAGAGGCCCATGCCTTACACTGGCCTCCAGGACCCTGCACAATCTCACCCCCATTCCCTGGGGACCTCCCTGCCTTCCACAAGTGTGCTTTCTCTTTCCTCCAGTCACAGGACCTCCTTGTTGGTCCTCAGTAACACACCAGGGCCACTCTTGGCTCAGGGTCTTTGAATCTGCCACTCCTTCCAACTGCAAGGTTCATCTCCACGATGCACAGATGCCCCCTCAATCCTTCAGGACTTGACTCAGGCACACCCTTCCCAGGGAGGCAACTGCAAGCCATCCTATTTCAAATCCCCAACCACCTCCTCCCACAGCACTATTTCTTTTTCCAGCCTTATTTTGCTTTAGAGCACTTATCACCACTCTGACAAAATGCACACATTTTACTAACTTGTTATTATGTCTAATTATGTCTTCTCCACTAAAACGAAGCTCCATGAGGACAGGAATTTGTGTCTGCTTTCCTTTTAGCACCCAACACAGTGCCTGGCAGAAGTAACTGCCAGGGGGAAAAAATGGGAATACTGGACTGGAAAGGGATTTGGAGATGAAAAAGGAGAAACAAGTACAGAGGGACCTTTAAAGCCCTCAGAGGTACAGCTGGAGAGGAAGCCAGCATCAGTTTTCTCTGAATGGGAAAGCATGTTAACAAAATTAAATGTTGGAGGGACACAGCAGCAAGCAAAAGGCTGGGGAGATGAGAAACAGGGCAACTGGCTATTCCCAGTCCAGGAGGAGGCTGAAAGGAAGGGAGACGGGACCTCCTCACAAGGGCCTGGGACAGGAAGGAAGCAGAAAGCAGAGCTGTAGATCTGGGTGGGACTAGACAGAGTGAAGGGAGCAAGAAGTCACTCATGCCTGACCCTCATTTTCTGTCTCAAGGTCCAGGGAAGGGCTTAAGTGTGGAGGGCTTGGAGAAGGCACTTTGGAAAATGAGAATGAAGTTGGGCAGGAGAGAAGACATGGACTGCTGTGCATGCTGAGGACCCGGTCACTCTAAAAACCAAACACCCATTGCAGAGATTGGGGAGTTTCCCCAGCAAAGCTGGACAGCCCGTCAGAATCCAGGAGTAGATGCTAGTTTTATTAAAAGAATTATGACTTTAGGGCTGGGGGTGTGGTCAAGTGCACGTGAGGCCCTAGGTTTGATCCCAGAACTGAAATAAAAAATCATTATTATTATTATTGTTACTACTACTGCTACATTAAAGCCCTCATTGGGTACTTAAGGCACTGAGCAAAATGCAAAACTCTGGGGATAAGAACATACTAAATAGGTAAAGACAATGCCCACTGCTGTTGACCTAATTTGGGACACATTCAGCTGGCAGGTAAGTCAAGATGGTGTCCTGAAAGAGCAAGTATTAGAGACACATCTGGAGGAAGAAAGATGAAAAGTGGCCCTCTGGCAAGTTGAATTGGAGCGACCAGTCTAGGCACCAACACAGGAAGGTCAGGGAAAACATAAATGGAGACTGGAAACCCAGAGGAGAAGATCCACAGAAGAAAAACAAAATCCACCTCCTCCAACTCAGGAGAGTGGGCCTGGATCCTTTGAAAAATCAAAAATGCAACGTATCAACTAAGGGGAGGGTCTGATTTGTAAAGAAAGGCCCCTTTGGTTCTAAAGAGACCAAAACAGTGCCACACACGTTTCACATAGTCACGGGCTACTTGGCTATTTATAAAACTTGTAAACCTTCTGCAGTCCACAATAAAAAGACTATTTCAAATTCCAAAGACTCTTTAAAATTGAGTTCTCTATTTTATCAAAGTCAATTTTATCAGCTACCACTATTTGTGCCATGCAATGTACAATGCATACTCTATCTTGTTTTAGCAAAAACAATTTCCATGTAAAGAAGCAATTTTTATTTTCATGTTACAGATGAAGAAACAAAAGCTTAGAGGTTTGATGGAACTTGTCCCAAGTCACAGAAATAAATAAGGGGCTAGAGCAGAAATCAACCTAAACATGGCTGATCCTAAAGACCATGCTTTGAGTTACCAATTCTTTCTTGCCCAGCACTACTTTTGCTCACAAAAATGCAAGAGTCTGGATTTGTTTAAGGTATTTTTATAAGAAGGTTGGGGGCGTAACTCAGTGATAACGCGCTTGCCTACCATGGGCAAGGCCCTGGGTTCCATCCCCAGCACAAAAAATTAATTAATTAATTAAAAAATTTAAAAAATAATGTATTCTTTTGAGGCATGATTATTTTTGATATATGTATTAAATATCCATAGAAACATGTATTTTACATGAAATTATGGACCTAAATATTGCAACATGTATTATGTCTTTCCAATCTTTGTTTCTTATACTGAGGGAACACAGCAGGCATCAAATGAGTGAAAGAGGGTTTTGGGGCCCAGGAGAATTCTATGTCAAAGACTGGGATAATTTGTGGACATAAGGATATCAGTGATCTTAAAGAATCATGAAGAATGTGAGGTTGTAGAATATTAAGGAGAACATGGAAGGCATATTTGTCAAATCACAGAGCTGTGAGCTTATGCAGGAAGCAGAGCAAGACCCAGCCTTAACTGACTGCAGTGATGTTAGTGGGCCCTGAACAGGGGCAGCCCTGATCACGGAGACCCGGCACACACTAAGAACAGTCATTTCACACCAACCCTGCTGCTTTCTTTGACTGGTTCACAGACCCACTCCCATGCAGCAGCAAGCAGCAACAGCTGGGTGGTGGCTAGTCCCATTAGAAGCCCTGTGCTCTCCCACTCACCCATGGAAGGCCTCTGTATTACCTAAAAGACTGAATGACAGAATCTAGACATTACAGTTAAGTGTAACAGGGATAAAACAAAGATCTTGCACTTGGTTTCAAAAACCCAACTGAGTGAATCCATGATAGGAAAGAGCATGGTTTAGAAGCAACAAATATAAAAATGCCTTTGAGTAAGCTGATAATAAACTCAATCAGAGATTGTGTTATGTTAGCTGCCAGAGTAAAGAAAAAGCACCCTTAGCTTCATTAATAGAACACTGTCTATGCTAGAATAAGAGAGGCAAGAGTCCTGTTCCATTCTGGACTGGGTGGCTTTGACCACTGTACTATGTAGATTTCTGGGTAGCTCACATTGACAGGGTCTGCTAGGTATTCCCCATTTCCCTCCACTTACTTCTGTGATCTATTCTTTGCTAAAGAATATGTAGGAGCTGGTCCCTACAAATTGCTGCACCCAAATTCCTTTGCCCAAACAGCTTCCTAGTCTAAGCTAGAAGACTCAAGGGCAAGAAGAAAGAGAACATGTCTTTTTTGTACCAATCTCTCCCTCTGCACCTTTCTGGCAGTAGCTATGTCCTTTTACAATGCCAGTCCCTATTGGACAACCCTCGTCCATAGCTCCAGCTTCTCACAGGTTCCAGTTTGCTTCTCTTGTCCCTTCAGGCTCTGAGGTGGTAACAGCTTTCTCCTTTTGCTAGCCCCTCAGCGCCTCAGCCTCCCTTCTTGATTCCTTTAACTTGCCCACAGCTCTATAAATAATCCCTTCACTAATTAATTTCAAAATCCCAACTAAGTTGGCCTTCTGTTTCCTGCAGGGACCCTGAATGAAAATGAAGAGACAGGCTGCCAGAAAGCCTTAAAGTCATGTCTATGCAGAACAACTCCAAGAATAGGAGAGAAGACTCCAGAAAGCACAGTCTATTTGAGAAGGGTAACAGAAGACCATCAAACTTACTATCCTGGTTTCACAGACAGTAATATGTACAGAAAAACCACCTTTTAGATAAATGTAAACTTTTCCCATAGTTGGTAAAGGTAGGGAGAGTACCCCTGGCAGGTCATGAGGTTCAGTAATTCTGAGTTGCCCATATTTGGAACACTGTAGGAAAACATTAGAAGCAGAGCCTAGAAAAGGGCTTTCCAAGCCAGGATGTCATGACTTGCCACCAACTGTACACTAATCAGAGGTCTGAAAAACACAGCAGTCCCCTCTTATCCTTAGTTTCACTTTCTGTGGTTTTAATTACCTATGGTCAACTTCAGTCAGAAAACGTTAAATGGAAAATTCCAGAAATAGTTCATAAGCTTTAAATTGTACACCATGAGTGGAAAATTCCAGATACACAATTCATAAGTTTGAAACTGCACACCATTCTGAGTAGCATGAGGAAATCTTGTGCTACCCCACCCCCTCCTGCCTGGGACACGAACCATCCCTTCATCCAGCACATCCACATTGCATATGCTACCCACCATTAGTCACTTAATGTCACCTTGGCTACTGGTTCAGTTATTAGATCCACTGTCACAGGATTGCAGCACTTGTATTCAATTAACCCCTACTGAATAGTCTAACTATATCACAATGCCTATGTCACTGACCTCACTTCATTTCATCATATAGGCAGTCTATCTTCTCATATCATCACAAAAAGGGCAGATATATATATATATATATGATAAGACTAATATAGAAGACTTTTTGAGAAAGACCACATTCATATAACTTTTATTACAATATAAATAACTATTCTATTTTAGTTACTATTGTTAACCTCTTAGTGTGCCTAGCCTATAAACTTTATCAAAGTACGTATATGTCTCACACTTATGAATTGTGTTGATACACGGCTTTGTACTATCAGTGATTTCAGGCATCCACTGGGGGTCTTGGAACACACCACCCGTAGATAAGGGAGAACATGATAAAATTGAGGAAAGATCTGGGGATGTGTTTTGCTGCTTCTTACTTTCATCTAGGGAACAAAAGTATAGTTTTTGTGTCCAGTTTTCTAATTCTTAACACTGAAATTATTTTTTATGCTTTAAGAAAACTTAAGAACATGACTCATTTTACATCTCAGTATCACAGCTTTCCAAAGGGTTATTTCCAGTCCACTGAGCAATCTATTCAAAACATTTTAACCCGGCAAGTTCTACCCACACATCTGTCAATCACTTGTATGCATCTTGAGAAATGCTGCCTCGTTTTTCAAATCAAAACCCACGATGCAAATTCTACCCACAGGACAAAATTATCTTACATCCTAGAAAAAAACAAGATAGCCTTAATTTCACTATAGTGGAAAAAAAGTGTGCTTTGTAAAAGCCCCTGAATGTCTGAGTTCATGGCTGGGTCATAGTTTAGGAGGCCAAGTTTGTATCTAACCCGGGTATTCTTGGGTGAGCGTTTAGAGTTGATCATTTACTAGCCCGCGGTACCGCTAGGACAGCCAGTTCTTCACTCATTCATTCAACAAACATTTGATATGGATCAACTCCGTTAACAGAGCCATAGGGATGGACAAAAGATTCAAAGAGGCCAACGCTGCTTCGCTGCTACAAGAGGACTTCAGCAAGTCCAAACGACCTGATTTTAAAGACCAATGAAGGCAAAGGGAGAGAGAGTGACGGCGCTCGGGAAGTTTCCGTAGAAACTTGGTAAATGCCAGCCCTCGGGCGCTGGGAGGCGGGGACACGGGCCCACTGGAGGACGCTGCCTCAGGACTGGGCTGGGTCCGGGCCCGGGCTCCGGGTCCCGCCGCCTCCCGAAGCCACACGGCGCCCGCCCTCGGCCCAGCGGAGGCGTCGGCCTGGTCCCTGGCCCAGCAGAGCAGCATCGCGGCGGTGGCGGGAACAGCGGCCTCGCGGGCCCACCGGCGCGGGGCCGCTGTGCTGGGCGCGTCAAGCTCCTGCCGACTTCCAGGCAGCGCGCGCACGCACCGCCGCGCGCCCCACTGCGCCGGGCACCCGCCGCGCGCTCCCGCCCAGCCCTGGCGCCCCGGCCCCCAGGCCCCCGGCCCCTGCAGGCCGTCGGGCTCGGCCGCACTTACCTTCCTTGGCTTTCTTCCTCCGGGCCAGGGTCCCTCCGAGTTTCCCCAAGAAGGAGTCATCTTTCTTACGGGACGGGGGCGACTTGGGAGTGGGGGACTTGGGGACAGAGGGCGATTTCTGAGGGGAGGTAGCCATGGCGGCGGAGCGGGCAGCCGCGGGCCGAGCGGGACGCGGAGCTGGAGCTGGGCGGACGCGGCGGGCGGCGGCGGGACTGAGGCTGCGGCTTTCCAAACGGAAGCGGAATTATTCCAAGCATTTGAGGCAGCTCACGCTCGCCTTTCCCTTCCCTCGCTCCCTCCCTCGCGCCGCCCTCCGCCCTGGAAGGAGCTGCGCGCTGGGGCCCTCACCCCGGCCTGGCCTGCGCCCCTGGGCCGGCCGGAGCAGGGAGGATGCCCCGAATCTGCCCCACGCTGCAGGACGTGCGGCCTTATCAGTTTGTGTGTGTGTGTGTGTGTGTGTGACTCTCCTGGCTGGGAGCTCTCAACCTGGAAGACTGCACCCAGCACATATCCTAGCACAAATCAGGATCTGAACGGAACCAACTCTGTTACTCTATCTCCCAGCAGCTTGGAAGAGCTTGTCTTCTCCTGAATTGCTTCTTATAAAATTAGCTCATGTCTTGTCTTCATGAAAGAAAGCGCGCCAGCTCACGGAAGAAATTACTGGAGTGGACCAAAATGTGTTCAGGCCCCATCAAACTGGGCACCACCAGTTTCCCAGCATTTATCCATGGCCATCACCCTCCTCTTCTCCCATCCAAGAGAAGTTGGAAGTACATGAGGGTAAGGCCCAGGCTTATTATTGCAAGACATCCATGTTTCTAGCAGCTAAATGGTTTGTACAAAGGAGGATCCCAAATGTTGGTGGGAATTGGCATGGGGAAAACAGAACCCTGGGCTTCTCAGACACCATCTCCCTTCCAGGTATCCCGACAACCAGGGGGATTTCCATGCTCATTTGGAATAACAGGAATAATGATGCTTCAAGGACTCATGGGAAATTATTCAAAGTCACACTATTGCAATTGTCCACTTTAAGTTCTAGCTTGGGCTCTTGTTTTTGCCTCTCTCTCAAGTACACATACTCAAGTGGCACCTTAGCAGCTGTGTTTCCTCCCCATCCCTTAAGCTACATTTGATTAAACCTGGGTGACCATCTGACCCAAAGGGGGCTGGCTCTAGCCTGCACAAACTGAATCAAGACTCTAAGTCGGATAACTATTGTCAGAAGCTGAGCATTGGCAGATCATTATGCTGTCTAGAGTGGGGTATTAGTTTTTAGCCACACACATGCAAATGAGTGGACACACAGAAGAAGGGAGCAAAGAAGAGTGCTCAGGAGGCCATGCAGTCCCAGTGACTGCCTGAACCTAAATCTCTTCCCAGCCCCAGCTTTCCTCACCCCCAGAAAGAGCTGTGCTTCCTTCCCAAGAGGCTTAGTAAAGCCTTCTAATAGCAAACCCATTTAACCTGGCCTAATCAGCAAAATGACAAGCAGCAATTCATGAGTAGAACCAATATCTAACAAACAAGATGGTCAGTAGAACCTCAGCAGAGTATAGGTTCATTTTATTTTTGCTTGAGAATCATAATTTTACCTTTTTTGAAAATTACTCTATAATTGGTGCCTCTTACCTAGCAGAAAGTGGAGGAGTCAGGAGGTCTGCTGACCTGGGAGAATGCCTACATCTCCTCCCCACAGCTTTAGAGATGGTGGGAAGCTGCAGTGAAATTGCATTTTGATTACATCATTAATCATTTTTGTCCAGGTTATCAGACACATAAGGATGTCTTCAAAATCTGACCTCCAGCCCTGGATGCACTTCTTAATTACAAGACACACAGCACACTAGCTGTATGGTATTGGGAAAGTTTGTTTCCTTTTCTTTCTTTCTTTCTTTCTTTCTTTCTTTCTTTCTTTCTTTCTTTCTTTCTTT
>JAJEJO010053784.1:59080-127832 GCA_020662805.1 Glaucomys volans
TTTCTTTCTTTCTTTCTTTCTTTCTTTCTTTCTTTCTTTCTTTCTTTTTGTAATGTTGAAAATAAAGGGTATATTTAGAATTAGACAACTGGACTCTGTTTAGATGATCCCAATTGTGTTGGCAACATCCAAAGCATCATAATCAGGAGCCAGTTGAACGTACGCCTTTTTCTCTCCATCAGGCCTGATCATGGTGTTAACCTTGGCCCCATCAATGTCACAGAGCTCCTTTACAGCTTGTTTGATCTGGTGTTTGTTGGCCTTGACATCCACAATGAGCACAGCGTGTTGTTGTCTTCAGTCTTCATGCTGACTCAGTGGTCAGGGGGAGCTTGATGATGGCATGATGGCCAACCTTGCTTCTCCTGGGGACGCTCTTCTGGGGATGTTTGGGCTGCCTCCAGAGGCCACGATGTCTTGGGTCACTGGAAGGTAGGTGACATGCAGATCTTCTTTTTGTGGCTGTGGATGTCCTTTAACACTGCTTTCTTGGCCTTCAAAGCTTTTGCTTTTGCTTTAGATTTGGGAGGGGCAGGAGCTTCCTTCTAAGCTTTTGGCACCATCTTTGTGAAAAGCTCATTCCCTTTTCTGAGGCTCCATTTCTTTCTCTATGAAATAAAGTGTTTGGAACAGAATAGTGGGTCTCCAACCTGACTGGGCGTCACAATCCTCTGGGAGTTTACTACAAACTAAAAAGTCCATCTCCAGAAATTCTGATTCAGTAAATCTGAGGAGAAATCAAAGGACAAGTATTTTTAAAAATAGATTTCGTAAAGTGATTTCAGTGTAGCTGATCCACGTGCTGATGTTTGGGCACTTAGGGATACTTCTGGTTCTAACATTCTATGGTTCTCTTTCACAAATTGCTGATACTTGCACGCAGGGCTTAGGGATCCCTTAAGTTGTTCACCAGTGCTCTTGCATATGCAATTTTCCTTGCTAATTGTTATGATTTTCACTAAACTTTGAAAACCACAGAGCAAAACTGAAAGGAAGAACAGATTCTTGATAGTTGAAGCCTGGCTCCCAGAAAATACCAGCAAAACAAACTATGGAGAAGGCAGAGCTAAACTTCCTGTGCACAGTAATAAGGGGAGCTCCTCCCAAAGGAAGACGAATTGGGATTTGCATCATGTTTTAAAACTGGCCTTGCAATGGGTTTGGCCAAGGGTCATGATAGGATTGTTTAGGATCAGTGGACACAAGGTGAAGCTTTCAAAGAGTCTTAGAGAGTAAACAGTCATTTTAATGGTATCTATTGAAAAGTCTAAGGATTTTATGTTGATTTCAGTGAAAAATGGGGGCAAGTTCTTGAAAAGAACAATCAAGTTATTTGCAAATTTTATCTATCTGGGCATGGGGTTTTTAGCATAAAGGCAGAGGAATGATAAAGCCCATAAATATAGGCAGTAAACTGTATGGATGTGAGTGGTTTCCGAGGTCTCAATATTATGCATATATCTTGCTTTCTAAACATTTCTGTCTCTAAGGTAATTATAATCTCTTGAAAGCCTGATGGAGACGTATGTGAATTGTAAATCTGTGCTACTTGAAGTGCAGTCCACAAGCCAGTGTTGATCCAGATCCTGTTATTGGTCTGCAAAGATATAAATACAGAAATTTTGGTTTTAGAAACTTTGATAGCAATTTAACACTGCAATTCTGTCATTTTAATCTAAGAATAAAAACTGGAAGCTTACATTCAGAATGTCTTTTCATTTTATTTTTCCAGTAATTCTTTTACAAAAATACTTATCTTTGCCAGATTAGTCCTTCACCATACATCCTTTGACATACAGTGTTCTAAGTTGCTCCTGTTTGCTTAGAGTTCTTTTTTTTTTTTTTAGGTCTTTTTTGTAAATACACAGCATTTATTCAAGTTAAGGAGGCAAGTTGGAGGTCATGGTGGGAAAGATAGTAAGACTTTAGGGTCCAGTAGTGGCGATGGTGCAGATTTCAATGGTAGTTTTCAAATGTCCAGGTGTCAAAATAAGTATTTTAACACTGGGATTAAGTTGGGTTTAGCAGTAAGTCCCAGGCACTTCTGAGTGTGGCCTTCATTTTAATTTCTCTATTTCCTGAGTCTCCCAACACCAGTACCTTCACCCGATCCAGGGACGCCATCTTACTACTACTCTAGAGTTCTTCTATTCTCTTTTGACATTATTATTTTTTTTAAATTTTTTTAGTTGTAGATGGACAGTACCTACCTACCTACCTACCTTCCTTCCTTCCTGTCTTTCTTTCTTTCTTTTTTATTTTTTTATGTGGGGTGTTGAGGATTGAACCCAGTGCCTATCATGTACTAGGTACATGCTCTACCACTGAGCTACAACCCCAGCCCCTTGACATAATTCTTTTAAAATCTTTATGGATATGACTTGATGTGGGTTTGGTGCAGAAGATTAAGTGAAATAATATATGAAAAAGTGCCTTGCACAGGGCCTGGCACCAAATCTTAATTAGACACACACACCACCCATTGCTTTTCCATAACATGCAGAGGAGAACCTGCACTGGTTCTCTCCCTTCTAAATAGGTGTTTCCAATTATGACTTCCACCAATCAGCTGGGCTCTTGTGCTTGATCTTGTGCTGGTTTCATCCTACCCAAGGGTTAGATAAAATTACAAAGACAGCTTATACATTAAATGTATGATGCTGTGAAGTTCTTCTGAATCTCAAGGCCAGCTACTCTTAAAACCTAGGCCTAGACAAATTGTACTGGGAGAGAATAATCCCAGGTTCCAATCATGGTTCCATAACTAGGTGATCTGGAACATATCTCTTCCCTTTCTGTTCTTTCCATCATCAGTAAGAAGCCAAGTCAGTAATTGCTAAAGCTGAGCACTGGGGGCCTAAGGATGTAGCTCAGAAATACAGCAATTGCCAAGTACGTGCTGTGCTGGGTTGGATTCCCAGCACACACACACACACACACACACACACACAATGTGGAGCTGAACATCACACATTCCTTGTGAGCAACAATTTCAATTCTAGGTAATAGACATAAAAATGAGTATATTTGTGAACCCAGATACTTGTTTTAGAAAGTTCATTGTAACACCATTCAAATTGAATTATGGTAATAGTCACAGTAATGAGAATGACTAATTTGCAGCAATAGAATATATCTTACAATATAATGTTGAATGAAAAATCAGACACCAAAGAGCACAGACTATCATTTTATTCATAAATTCTAAAATGGGCAAAACAAATCTACATAAGAAGTTGGGATAGTGATGGAATGTGGGGCATGAGGGAGGTTATTGGAGCTAATATTCAGTTTCTTGATCTGACTACTGATTCATAGATTTATTCATTTTAAAAATTTATGGGCTACTTTGATAATTTGAGCACCTTTCTGCATGTATATTGTACTTTAATAAAAATTTACTAATTTATCGCAAAAATACTAATATTTTTAAATGAAGCCAGGGATGATATACCCCATAGGATCCCTTTTAACTCTGTGGTCTCCTTTTCTAATTCCCTGAGTGTCCTATGTCACTCAAAAGTCCATAGTCCTAACCTAGGCCAATCCTGTCACCAGCCCTTACTTTAGGAGATCATGTTTCTAGCTAAGCCTTTGCTGCTTTCAGCCACCAAGCAATGTTCCTATCCTGGCCCTGTCATCTTCCCTCAATAATTCCAACAGTCAGATTTTGTGACTCACAGGCAGGAGCGCATGGTGGTGGTGGATATGGGCTTAAATCACCATTCTTCAGCTGAACATCTGTACACATTTGTGCAAGTTCCTTATCCTCTCTGCGGCTCAGTTTTCTAATCTTAAAATGAATACTTACCTCATGCAGTTGTTGGGTGGACCAAGAGATTTAGTATAAATAAATTACTTAGCTCAATGCCAGGCACATAAGTCTTAGCTCAATAGATAATGATTGCAAGTATCTCATTTGAGACTCATAAATGATGTTATCATCACCTCCATTTATATGGACAAATAATTTGAAACTTGGAGAGTTTAAAGAACTTGCGAGGGGTTATATCATAGCCAATAACTGAAATATTAATACACGCCCCTTAGGATCTGTCCTCCCAGATATCCATAGAATCCACAATTTTTCATTGAGATGGTAGTCTCAGATTTATTAGAATAAAGGCTATGTTTTCTAGCTAGGTTTGCTCACCTCATGTGACCACCTTCTGACCAATGGGATGTAAGCAAAAGTGTGGCAGCTTCCAGAGACAGTCCTAAACAGATAGATGGGAAATGGATATCCACCTTCTGGCATTACAGACTGTCACACAGACCCACCAGCCCATTGAGAATGACCGGAGAAGCTGGACAACATGTAAAATCAATCAACTTGAGAGCACTGGAACGCAATGAGATTTACAGGGCCAAGGGGAACCCCCAGGGAGGTGAATCTATCATATGGGGACAATTTCCCCCAGAGCCATCTACCAGTTTAAGGAGAGGCAGCAAAGGGGTGGAGCAGGGCAGCTGCTCCTCTCACCAAGTAGGCAAAAGTTCAGGTACTGCCAAGCTGGAGGGGCTCCCAGGACGATCCCTCTCACTTTGGTTTGGGACTCTTTAAAAAAAGAATACACTCTAGTAGATGAAGGGAAAATTAGGACATTTTCAGTTAAAAAAAAAAAAAACAAACATAAAATTTGTTAATAGCCGACCCAAACAAAAAGAAACACTAAAGCATATGGCAGAATGAAAATCATCCTAGGTGGAAGCTTGGTGACATGGGGAGGAGTAAAGAACAAATAAAAGGGTAATACGTGGGCAAATCTAAAAGCATAGTAACTATATGAAATAACAAAATCTTATAAGGTTTTTAAATATATAAATCAAATTAAAATACACAAAACAGAAGCATTCAAATAAGTGAGTAATGAAATCAAGTGTCTTAAAGTGGAGACTTGTGAAGAAGTGAAAGAAGTATTGATATTGGACTTTGATAAATCAAGAAGCATGCTGCAATCTCTAGGGTAACCATTAAAGGAATAGTAAAAGACTAACTCTACCAAGATTATGGAGAGAAAATTGGCATCTAGGTGCTCCATTTAGGCAGATTTCATAATGTGCATGCAGTTGCTCTTTGTCATAGGTCTGTCAACTTGTCTTCTGTATTCTGTTTTTATTTTACTGTGATTTTGTTGTTGTATAGTTAAAAGTTAGGGATAGAGGTAAAACAATCCTCTCACAACAAATTAAGGTAAAACTCAAACTGAAAGGGGCTTTCACTTTAGGAAAAGTATCTTTTCTGAATATGAGTACCTTCTGCTATGAGTTAAATTGTGTCCCCTAAAAAACTATGAGTCAAGTCCTAACTTCTGTACCTCAGAGTACAACCTTATTCAGAAACTGTGTCATTGAAGATGTCATCACTGGATACAATAGCAAGTGAAGTCATACTGAAATATGGTGAGCACTGAACCCAGGAAGAATGGTCTCTTTATGAGAGGAAAATCTGGACATAGACATGCACAGGGGAAAGACAACAGGAAGCCACACTGGAAGGACATGGCCATTGGAGTTACGTGGCCACAAGTCAAGGAAATGCTTGGAAGGGGCAGAGTAGGATCCTTCCCTAGAGTCTTAACATATGGCTCAGCAGACCCTGGGTGTCGGACTTCTAGCCTCCAGAACTGTGAGAACATTAACTTCTACTGTTTGAAGTCACCTAGTTTGTGTTCTCTGTTACAGCAGCCATAGGAAAATAACACACCATCCAAGGGACAAGATGGGATCCCTCCGTTATGAGGGTTTTACAAAAGCTCTGGATCCCAATCGATAACCAGAGGTTGTCCGACCACATCAAAGCAGGAACAGGAGAGAGAAGCACATCAGAGTCTCTCAGGGACCTCTTTGATCACTCAAAGCGAGGTGTGCTTTCAGGATGAAAGCAGTGTGTAAGAGATGAAAGGCCCTGGAGAGGAGGGGTCTTAAGTAAGAACCTCATGGCGCATCCCGCCTGGGAATTCTTGGATATTAGCAATGGCTTTTGAAAGCTGGTCACTGAGCATGCCCTCTAGGAGTCCTACTTGCCTGGGTGAAGGTGACCTGGATGGTGAGGGTGCGGTAGAGGAGCAAGGGCTTCCCTTGGTGGGCAGGGAGGGGATGGACCAGGAGGAAGTCAGAAGACCTGGGCTTTAGTGGCAACATGGTGGACAGAGGGTGGGATGTTTTTGAGGATCACACAGGATGATGCCCGACAGCCCCTGATCCAGCCATGGAGGGGTGCATCCCAAGTACTTTGAAACAGATGACCTACTTATCTACCCTTTAAGAGTCTTCTAATGAACTGTAGTTGTTAAGGGAAGGATTTCTTCCCATTAGCCTGATAGCTGAGTACCGGCCATAGAGGCAAAGCCCTCAGATCTGTATCTCCTACCTGAGTCATCTACTAGAGAAATGGAGAACACTCCATAGAACAGCAGAGGCTAAGATTTAAGGACAGAAGGAAGCATGTGTGACACACTTCAGACCCAACCAGGCAAGGAAGAACACCTGGGGCTCCAGTGATTCTATTGGTGTGTGGTTCCTGTCACTGGCCACTGAGATTGCACCTGAAGTCTTAATGGTCCTCTCCCCTGACCTTCCCAGGTCAGTGTGAGCTGGGAGCCAGGTCTTCTTAATGGCTTGTCATATCCATCTTCCTCCTGCACCCCACCTCCAGACTTGTATGACCTGTAAGATTCTACATTCTCATCTTTGCGGGAAGAGATATTAAAGCTATTCAGACCTCAGATGATTTCTTTAAAAGAAGAAATTTACCTCTAGCAATGAGATGGAACCAAGACTTGAAGACCTGAAACACTCTTGGTCAATGGGCATGCAAGAGGCTGAACATCTGGTCAGCAGAGGCCAGTTCAGAGAAATGGTCCCTTGAGAGATTCCCATGCAGATTGGTGCATCAGATCACATCATAGAGGGAACAGTACTGGAGGAGTGGCACCTCCTGGCCTGGCTTATCATTTACTTCTCCTCCAGTGGAAACTGCCCATTCTGACCTGATCCACTGAGATTGGAAGTGTCATTTCCTGTTTCTGCTGTTGAGGTCTGAGTTACTCAAGACTCACCACAGCTATTCCAATTATACATTTATATTCTAGCCTTTCCCATTTTAAAATTGGAGGCTACCTACAGCAGACAGCTTTTTGTGGGGCACCCTTGAGGGAGGGCAGGACTGTGGGAGGAGGGCAGGACCAGCCCCTTTCACAGCTGAAGACACTTAGGCTCCACCGAGCAGTCTGTCCAGTGCCACCCAGGGAGCAACGGCCCAGCTGGACTGAGAGCCCTGAGTTATTAACAGGATTAGCCAGGTGACTGTTTAGAATGAGCATACTTGTTAGTTTTTTTTGTTTTGTTTTGTTTTCTGGAGCTATTGATCTCTTTTCCAACTACACCTTTATTTTGTTTGCATATAGTTCCCCAAATTATTATGGACTAATTCCATATTCTGGGGATGGGAAGGGAACCCAGTCTCATTCCACTGGTGTTTTTAAAGCAGCTGCCCAGTATCAGGCTGTTTGCTCTAGCATCACACCAGACCTGGAGGGCTATGTCCCCTGACTTACCCTCTGGGCTCCTCTTCCCCCTCTGCATAGTCTCTCCTAAGGGCTGGCAAAAACCACCTCACCTTGCTCTGAGCAGATGCCTCAAACACTCCCTTCCTGCCTTTCCTCTCACATGTCCTTGGCCCTGTGTTCTTCACCTTGCGACTGGGGATTTGATGATGTAGTACCTGGATCTTAATTTTAGGCTGAAGTATCCCCAAGGTTTATGACTGTGACCAGAGTGTTTGATCACCCAAGAGGTATCTCCCTGGAGTATCATGTTTATTGAAAGATTTTTTTGAGGGGTGGCAGAGTAAAGTAACTTTATGTTTTGAGTTAGTATTTTCATGTTCAAGAATATATAAATGTGGCATAGGAGGTAACATAAAATACCATGTGAAAATGGCAGGTTTGGCTTCTATTCCCATGTTCACCCTGAGTAGTATGGTGCAGGGAGGTAGTGATGGGAACCCATTCAAGACAGGAAGGGAAGGAACAGGTAAGTACAAAGCACGAGTCTAGGTGGGGACACAGCAGCCTGGTGATCAAGGGCCCAGGCTCCAGAGGTTGACAGCCAGGTCTAGTCACCACTTTGGACTCTGACTACCTTACACAAGTGTCTGGACATTTTTGTGTCTCAGTCTTATCTTCTCAAAAATGGGGATAATGTCTATCTTAAAGATTTTGCTTTCAGGATTAGATGGGATACATGCACTTGTGGAATTTATTACAACACCCCGCAGGTGAGAAAAGCTGAATTCTCTGTAGCTATTACTATGATCAAGATCCAGGGCTTCCTGGAGGAGCTGTGATACCACTGTTTTTGTTTTGTACTATTCTATTGGCACCAGGGATGGAACCCAGAGGTGCTTAACCACTGAGCCATATATATATTTTTTATTTGGTAGAGACAGGGTCTGGCTGAGTTACTTAGGGCCTTGCTAAGTTGCTGAGGCTGGCTTTGAACTCTCCATCTTCCTGCCTCAGCCTCCTGAGCTGCTGGGATTACAGGCATGATGGTGCACACCTGGTCTTGCCACTGGTTTTGCTCTTTTTCTCTCTCTTCTCTTCTTTTCCTTCCTTCCTTCCTTCCTTCCTTCCTTCCTTCCTTCCTTCCTTCCTTCCTTTCTTCTTTTCTTTCTTTTGTTTTTTTCCCACCAGTTTCTGGAACTGAACCAGGGCCTCACTGGTGCCTACTTTTCTTTATTTCTGGAAATGAGCTGGAAAAGGTGCGAGCATGAAATTACCCAGCATGTCCAAAAGGCTCAGGGATGGTCAGCTGCAGCTTTGGCTGTAGAAATCTGAGCCTTTGCAGCTCCTGAGCAGAAAGAGGGCAGATGAGCCCCAAGGAAATATTGTAAAGTTCCATCAAAGGAGATGGGAGGTCAGTGTTTGCAAAACAGAAGCAACTGTGTATATTTTCCATCAATATTCAATGGAAAAGTGAATACCATAAAATATTTGATCAAAAGCTTCCAACCAGTGGAGGGGAACTTATGTGGAATGTGAGAGAGCTCTTGGGACTGACCCCTTGAGTGACTGAGTAGTGATTGCAGTGCATTACTGCTCGTCTTCTATAAATGTGCTGGCATTAAGAAAGAACAGAAGAAAACCAAACAAACTTGGTCCTGAAAGAGTGTAAGCTGAAGGTTGAGGCCAACTCTGTGCAGAAGGGTGTGTTCCTGGTGAGTGAGTGGAATTCAAAACTAGGCTCCACCAGGTAAGGAGATGAGAGGGACAGGGAGGCTGGCGAGGACAGGCCCCGGCCTGCAGAATAGCTTTCTTTGTTGAGAGAATGTACCTGAGGCGAACCACTGTGCTCCTCCTCCCATTGGAGTCCAGTGGAAAGGGACTCAGCTTAAATCCTTCCAGGTGCCCCAGTGTAATTGAATGTCCAACATTAATTCATCGACTCCCACATGGGATCAAAGCTTTGTCCAGGCTCTTTCACTGAGAAAAAAGAGATGAAATGGATGCTGCCCACAGAGGGGCCAGACCAAACCTACATGAACATGTTTTGATTCCTGAGACACAAAACTATTTATTTTTGGTTCATTTCAGTATTTAGAGCAGTGAACATATAACACATTTTCATCCACATGAATAGTTCCCAATTGTCGGAGCAAATTAATCTTTTACAAGCTACTCAGCAGTGAGGTAAGAAGATAAACAGTAGGTGAAATTGTACACTTTCCCCTGTATGTGAACCTACTGATGACAATCAACCCCTACATTTGAGCTCCCCACATCCAGTGAGTGCCACTCTCTCTGCTCATGTGGCGGTCCCAGCTGCCCCCTGCCATCTCTGCCCTGTGAAGGTCGTTCTCTGAACAACCACCTGGGTGGGGCATGCTGCCATTTTCAGTTTGGAAGGAAAAGCCTGTAAATCTGCTTCCTGGGAAGAGAGAGACATTGCTGAATTGTCATTTGCCTCCAGAATGCAGAAAACATCAATTTCATTGTAGCTCATCAGAGTTGGAAACACCTGCCACTTCCTTTCTCAGTTGCAATTAACGTGCTGCATCTCAGCATTGATTGATTCCAAGCAGCCTAACACTGCCAAAGTCAAGGTTTAAATGAAACAGTACAACCTGATACTATTTTTCACAGTTTTAGAAACACGAACTTATTTTTATTGCCAAAGAAGCACTACGATAGTCGGGGATGTAAACCTTTATGCTTGAGATAAACATGTGTAGAATAGATTGGTGCTCATAAAAAATAGTTATTTGTATTTGGGGGGTGGTAGTTATTTCCTGATCTTTGTATATATTTGGAGGTAGAGAGGGGGATTAATATTCTTTTTGTATCTCTGCATTTGGCACAGGGCTGCAGAACCCCATGGGCATTCATTCAGAGAATGTCAAATAAGTAGGTCAATAAATGAATGATTTGGCGGTCTGAAGTGTAACTCAGTGATAGAGCACTTGGCTAGCATGTGTGTGGCCTTGGGTTTCAGTCCCAGCACCACAAAGAATTTTTTAAAATTAAAAATAAATGAACTAATGTTTTGGGAGAGCATACCTAAGAACTGTCCTCTTGATCCAACTTACATAAAATTCTAAGCTTACAATTACTGTAGAGTCTTTGGTTTAACTTAGAAGTTGTGGGAGATTGACTGTGAAATGTAACCTGAGGCTGGGGTTTGATGTCCCATTCAGAGTCCTAAACTGTTCAGCCTTGACATCTCCACTAGTGCTCTTTTACGGGACAGCAAGTTCTGTGCATTTTCAAAATAACCCTGATCATGTGGCATAAAAGAAACTGCCCTCGCAATGTACAACATTTGACATTTTGAGGGTCTTAGAACATTCTCCATTGTGCATAAGGAATGGAATTACTGTAAGTAGTTCAACAGTTATGACAGTTGTGTCCTTTTGGAAAATGTAATCAGAATGGAAAAGACAGCCTAAGTAGAAAACTGTTTGCTATGAGGTTTGTGTCTTAAAGTAGCCCAGATAAGGTTAGGCTGTAAACCACAGAACGTAGTCTGTGGAAAAAAGTGAACAACTTGCTGCTTTCATGATCAGGCCAAGAACCACCTTGCCAAGCCCTCTTGGGAGAATCTTGCTTTTGTATGGAACTATAGCAAATTAAAATAATTAACTCTTTTGCATAATAAACCAGACTCTACACATTTGGGTGTTCTCTGTTAAATGCATGCAAGCATCAAATTGTACATTTTTATTGAACTGGTGGGAAAGTCAACACTTGAGTATTGCTGCATATTCTAGAATGAGAACAAAGTATACATTTTTCTTAAAATGAGTAAACATTCCTGTGCATCCACATTCTTACCTCCAAATGCCTGATGACTGAAAATATTATTTTGATGATCTTCTTATACCTTTAATACTATACAACTCATTGCCCCAAATATCTGGGTTATTTGTATATTAAGTAGCTTACATACTAATAGCTTAGTATTAATAGGTCTTCTCCAAATTATAACATAAGAAAACCAGAATTATGAGGAAATCATATTATATGTTCACTAAATATACAAATAAATACAATAAATAGCCAGAAGTAGTATAGTTTTGATACGAATGGTAGATAGAAAGATACCCCCACATATTCCCTAATAATAGGATTCAAGACACTAGAAGACCTGATTCTTAAAAAAAAAAAAAAAAAAAAGGAAAAAGAAAAAAGAAAAGAGAGAAGAAAAAGAAAGGAAAGAAGAAAACACAAGAGAAAAGAAGTACAGCCTTTGGAATTTGATATACCATGGAAGGTTGCATTTAAATACCACCCAAAATGTTGGCTGACTCAGGAAGTCTGTACACATTTCATTTCTGGTTTGTCAACTGACCAGATTGGTGTGCACAGAGAGCATCTCAGAAAGAAGTGGTTCATGGTCAGCTTATGGTGAGAAGAATCTGGTCCTGAATCAGAGCCAATGATTGCCAAGCACCTCGTGTCTAATGACACATTTAAACACTCGCAGAAGCAAGTGGCTAGAAATACAACAGTTTCTTCAGTCTCTGTCTTGTCAATAACTATCTAAATCTTCAAGAAGTTCCACTGAGGGAGAGGAACCAAATATTTCATGACACATCACCATTTTAAACCTCCCCTTCTTTGGTTCCCATATATACTGTCAAAATGTCCCAGGAATCCCAGCATGGCAGTGCATAAACCATCTTCCAGCTTTTTTGCATATTGAAAATGTCATACAAAAAAAAAATCCATGACCCAATTTGGGATTGTATAAATGAAGTCACTGCCCTCGGTCTACCTGGAAGTGTCTGTAAGAGCTCCTGGGCAATCCCTGAGAGAATCAGAAACACTACACTGTTTAGACCCAAGACAGCCCCATTGAGAAGTACGCCTGTCCTGCTACCACTACTAGAGTGTTTTTAGTAGCAGCGTCAACCTCACCAATGTTTTATCAACAAATGGGTTCCCCTCTTTGCCATCACCAACACCTACTTAAAAAGCACTTCAAAAGCCACCCATTTCCTAAAAAGTGCTTATCATTATGTCCCAGAGGCCATAAGCAGAGGACTGGGGAAACGAAAAGCTTTTCTAAGCCAACAGGATTTGGTGAGAACTAACAATGTTGCTGGCATGAAGTTAAAGTTTTATTTCCTTCTTTAAAAAAATAAAATTAAAGCTCAAACATTCTATTAAACTCTCATTGCTTATGTATATTATATTAAGGCTTATAAATACACCTGGTAAATTAAATTTGCCCTGGATTGAATTAACACCTGCTATATGAGTTATTTGCTTTTTGTAATCAGTAATCTCAAGGTTTCTTCTCCTTCTCTGGAAACACAATTTAAATATTAACCTAATCTTTAAACTGCTGCTGCTTCTTTCTGACATTTGGAAACTGGTCATCCATGCAAAAAGGGCAAATATGGATGTATTAATGAAAGGCAGCTTCTTAAAAGTCTTAAAACATGTAACTCAATGAATTGGGAGAAAAATGATAAAACCAACTGGAAACTCAGGTCTTTGTGTCACTTTCCAGGGAAAACGATACTGGTCATTCTCTAAGAACATCTCCAATCTGAGAGCCTGGCTGTGACATTGACTGCCAGTTTCAAAAATCTAGTTTTTTTTTGTTTTTCCATTATAGTCTCTGG
The DNA here is from genome assembly GCA_020662805.1 of Glaucomys volans. Lineage (NCBI taxonomy): Eukaryota > Metazoa > Chordata > Mammalia > Rodentia > Sciuridae > Glaucomys > Glaucomys volans. Next base: position 72,216 of record JAJEJO010053784.1, read on the forward strand.
AAAAACCTTGGAAGCTGTAGTTCATATGAGAGAATTTTAATTTAAAAAAATTGCACTAAGATATAACTTCAATTCCAGGATGGGAAAGTGTGGTGGGCTGGGCTGGCTTCAGGGAGAGGGATGGGCGCCTCACGTCCTGCTCAGCTGACAGCCCCTGGAGGAGATGAAACTTTCAAAGTGCTGGTCTTCTGCCTTCTCTTTGATGCGCTGTTCCTCTAAGGAGTCCACAAGTTTGTCCCTTTGCTCAATCACTTGCATCATCTCGGAGAATATTTTTTGTTCCTCATTTCGATCATTCTCATCTTTCTGGCTCTCTACAGAAAAAAAGAAAAATGTCAGGCCTCAGGAAGATTGGACTCTGGAGAGCTCTTGGCATGGTGCTCTTGATTGTTATAGACTTGCTCTGCCCTTTCATTTCAATGGAGAAAACAAGGAAACTAATTTAGCACTGAAAAACTGCCCTTAAAGCCACTGATTAGAAAGGTGGGTGCTTGTGCAGTAGCCAGCTCAGATTTCATCTTGAGGGTATGTATGTGGCCCAGGGGAATACCATTTGTGAAAAAAAACAGTTAGCGTGTCTTGCCCATCAAGTCCCCAAACTTCCTCTCCTGCCTAAAAAAGAAACCAACAAAACAATGGAAGGTCTGTTTTCCATAAACATATCTGAGCCACAGCAAGGAAATCTGTGAGAGAAGTCTCCTAATGAACCGTGTGTCAGTGTCTGCTATTTCTTTCTGAGATGAGAATCCTTTTGTTGTTTAATGACAAATTGCAGCCTTTTGAGTACAGACCACACCGAAGCCAAGTAAGGTTTAAGTGTCCTGGCTGTCTGAGGACCAGGTTTCCAGATGAACTCTGCTTTCTCTTACAGTCTTTCAGAGTGGCAAACGTGTCCCTAATTGCCTGAAGCATCCAATCCCCAGGGGAGATAGGATTGTTAGAGAAGAGAGCAAGTTAAGAAGCAGGTGGTAATGACTTTCTGACACTCAACAGAGGATTTTAAAGCCAGATTTAAGACTTGCCAAGTGGATTATTGCCATGGGAGAAGCCTTTCTAAATTCCTTCAGCCCCTCCCACTTATGCACTGAGGACTAGGAGGAGTCCCATCTCAGAGGGAGAAGGTGCCACTGTCTCTCCTGGGGCTTCATGCTGGGTCAGGGAGCAGGCAGATGTGATGAGGGGGAAGTAGAGAAGTACCATTCCCTCGTGCCTCATGTACTATGGGAGGGAGAAGAGACAGGAAAGATGGAAGGTGAGAGCTCTGCATCCCCGACTCTCCATTCTGGGCCCTGGCAGCCCCACAGTGGGCAGGGAATGTCATTTGCTGGAATAGTGGGGTGGAAGGACTCTTGCCTTGCCCCTCGGTCCACTCTGGAAGGGCCCAGCTGGAAGGGCTCCCATATGGATAAACACAGGGTAGAGGAAGGGTCTGAGTATAGAGGAAGGGTCAGAGGAAGGGTCTTCCATATATCTCTACTATGTATGGTGTAAGCAGAGCGGTGGAGCAGAGGAGCAACTGTGTACCTTAAAGTGGCCAAAGGTAGCTGGCCAGTGGGCCTGCCACAGGCTGTCCCAGGAGAGAGAAAAGTGACCTGACAATAGAGATGATGGCAGGCTGTCTGACCACCTGGGATGGAGGATATATCCAATGAGCCAGGGAATGCCACCAAGCTCCAGAGCGTACCTAGAGGATGGCCAGGCCACGGGTGATGCCAACCATACAGCTTAGCTGCAAGTGTCAGCAAGAGAGTGGCACCTGATGACAGGACACAGGTCGGTGGGGACTTAGAGCACCCCACACAGACACTTACACCACCAGGGCACAAAGCTGCCTCTCCCCCTATGGCAGGACTCACCTTGGGGAGAAACCCAGGAGGAAGGGGAAGCCATCTTAAGATTTAGCATTTCATCCCAGAGAAACTGAGCATTGTTTAAATGATTCCATCAGACCTAGTTCATCAGAGAGGGATAAAGAGCTCTCATTTCATTCCTTGCTAAATAGTGGGAGGAAACTTAACTTCATCATGCAAGATGAGCTTAGCTATGGACAAAATCCATAGTGGAGGTACGTATGAGAGGAGTGAGAAAATACCTGACCTTCCCTTCTTTTTAAAATTTTTTTTATTTTGAGACAGGGTCTCACTCAGTTGCTGAGGCTGGCTCAAATTTGTCATCCTCTTGCCTTCTCTCCTGAGTCACAGGGATTATGACCTTCATTTCTTAGTAAGATAAAGAAAAATGAATCAAAGGTGGCTAATGGAGCCTTTGGCAGCATTTGTTTTACTATCTTGAAACAGAAAACCTAAAAATTTTTAGCAGATGTATAAATCAGACTGCACACTCTGGCATGTTAACTTAGTATTTCATGAGTTGATGTTCCTTATTTAAGAAACAACATAGAAAAATAAAATAATTCCTCTCAGCTGAGGCTTGTCTTGGACATGTTTGAGCCCCTTCTGAAAAATAAAAGGTGTATGTGTGTGTGTGTGTATATATATGTATTACACACACACACACACACACACACACATACATATATATAATTATTATTATTTTTGCAGTGTAATATGTCAATTGAGCTTACTTCAACTCCTCCTTTGGAGTAGAATGGTTTCCTCATGTGCGATGCCTCAGCCTGGCTCATGCTGAGGGAATGTTTCCTTTACTGTCTCTAGTGCCTGGCAGAACAAGACCTGCCTTCCTCTACACTCCCAAAGCACCTGCCATGGCTCCTTCTGCACTGTCCTGTGCTGTAATGACTGGTCTGGACTTTGGTCTCCCCAGTGAGCTCACAAAGTCCTAGAGGGCAGGGGTTGTTCTCACCATGTGCCAGGTCCCTGCTAGGTTCTCAGTACATGTTTGCTAAGTGGATGGATGGATACATGAACAAAGAAGTGAGTGGATGATTTTGTTCCTATTGGCACATGGCACAGGGAAAAGTGCTGCCTTCTCAACCCAGCTGAATAAAGCCCAATGAGGACTTGATCTGTGGGAGGGGGACTGGGCACAAGGTGGGCTGACTTGGTGTTTGCCTCTGTCTCTCAGGCTGCATGGTGGTGCAGGGCAGGGAGAGCACTCCACTCTGGGGTTTGCAGTGTGTTCTTGATGCACTTGATGTCCTTCAGGGGACAAAAGTGTCTTTAATAAGGGCCCAAAACATATCACTATACTCACCCTCCTTGAGCATTTTCTCCCTTAGTTTCTGTTCCAGTCTGCTTTGGTGATCTTCTAATTCCAGTTCTTGGGCCCTGAATAGGAATGAAAAAATGTTAAGATGATAGAAACACTGACAAAAATGCTCACTGATAATAGCTGCTGTGATCAACCTTATTAAAATGGGGTCTTTGAATATCTCTAAATTGGAATTCTGGCTGCTGCTGGGATCACCAGAGGTGTTCAGAGGGGTTTGGGATATGCTGGATTTGAGGGACATGGGGAGGAGCTGAAAGTTGTAATGGACTCTCAGGATGCTCCTGGAAGGCCATCAAACCTTCCAGGAAGGACAGGAGACAGGAGAACAGCGAGGAAGTGCTTAGAATGATCCGGGGAAGAAGCAATGACTATTTGGAACTTTTGTCTTCTTTAGGTGCAATATGATTTTGAGAATCACCTCTAACAACTTTTTAGGTCTCTGACTACTGTCAACAAGAAAACCAAAAGAAGTAAGCAGTGAGATACTCAGTCCAGGTGGAGGAGATCAAACTTAGGCAGGTAAAGGAGAGTCAATGAGGCTTTGGAGTGGCCATGTTGTAGTGCTGGGAACTCAGTCTTTCCACTGCAAGAATAACTGAGCCCAGAAGCAGAATATGTCCTTGGTGAAGGCCAGCTAGGAGCTCAACTTTCCAGTGTCTGGGGACACCCTACTGATAGCAGAGTGGTTGTGAAGGTCCCCACATACCAGAAAGGTTCCCAAATGCTGTTCTAGAGCTCTCAGGAGAAATAAGGACCCAGGCTAAGAGACCCTAGTTGACCCATGTGATCCCTAAAAGAGAGACTATAGAGAAAGAAGAGTTGAGGGTTCTCAGTGTACTTCCTTTCTCTCCCAGGTTCAGCCTGTTCAGCAAATGTGTGTTCTTAGTTTCTCTGAGCCTCACTGCAGGTCTTGGGTGAGATTTCTCGACCATGATCTTCTAAGACAGATAATTCTTTGTAGGGGAAGGGGCCATCCTGTGCATTGTGGGATGTTTAATATCTTGTCCCCTACTCACACAGCATCAGTAGCAACCCCCAGAAATGACAACCAAAAATGTCTCCAGATGTCGCCCCTGGTTGGAGCCTCTGGGGTCAGGGATAAAAGCCTTCCCCCTAAAGAGTAAATAAGTCCACTGCCCTTTGTGATCAGGTAGATAGATATGTCTAATTCTGGTTATGGGTTGAATGGTGACCACTCCCCACCAGCCCAAGATGTGTCTCTGTCCTAACCCCTGGAAGCTGTGAATGTGCCCTTTTTTGATACAGGGTCATTGCAGATGCAATTAAGAATCTTGAAATGAGTACCCTCTGGATTATTCCAGTGAGTCCCAAACCCAAGGACAGTTCTTCTTATGAAAGGCAGAAAAGATACCCAGACATACCAAGAAGGCCTTGTGCAGATGGAAACAGTGTAGGGATACAGCCACAAGTCAAGGAAGCCTGAGCCACAGGAGGTGGGAAAGGCAAGGAAGGGTTCTCTCCAAGAGGCTTTGGAGGGAACATGGTCCATCAACACCTCTATTTGAACTTCTGGCTTCCGGAGTTGTGAGAGAATAAGTTTCTAATGCTGTCAGCCCTCTATTTTATGAGAATTTACTCCTGTGGCCTTAAGAAACTAATAAAGTTATAAACTCATCTGGGCTTCCCTACTTGGCCACACTAGCCATTGTTAGAGGGTGATATTTTGATGTTCCATCTATTGACTCGGTTGTCTTATTTCTCACCTGGTTCAGAACTCAGGCAGGGAAAAGTGGTGGTAGACCCCCAGTGACCTCTCAGGGTAGGGGTGAAAATGAAATCAGACAGCATAGATGAAAGCTCCCACACCATTCATGGTGCTTGGCTGGCTTGTTTTAAGTGTTACTTTCTTTCCCTCCAGAATGGTGCAGGTAGATGACCAACTTTTGCAGCTGAGTGTGGTAAGACACATCTCTGCTTTCTGACCTCCTAACCAGGCTGCAAGCCCTCCTTCAGAGAGGCAGCCTGACAAAGCCCGCCCTTCACTGTGTTAAAGCCACTGTAAGTGGCTCACTGAGTTCACTGAGCCTTTTCCATGATTCACACTCGGAGGCCAGGCACAGCTGCCCCCAGAGCAGGTGTGTGACAGCTCTTTTAACATGGGCCTGGGGGACAGGGATGGAGTGAATGGCCTCCAGCTCCTTACCGGAGGAAGAAATCTATTTCAGCTATAGGACTCCGTGGAACAGACAACTGAAGATTCTTCGCACTAATGCCAGCATGATATGCAAGACATAAAATATCAATTTGCCTCAATCACTACTCTTTATGCACAAAGAGAAAAAATCCCGGGACTTCTACCGAGGAGAGTGAGCCACCCCCCAGCCCTCTGCTTTTAGGATTCGCTGTTATCAATGTTGCCTTACTTACATGATCAGCAGTTCAGACTCATATCGCATTAATTTATTCTTCTCCAGAACCAGCTTAAACCATTCCTGCAAAAGCTGTGCTTCATCCTGTGTCCCTGAATCTGCTTAAGAAATCAATGGCAAATGGGTTAGATTGGCGTTTCTCTCCCCATGAGCAAACTGCTTTGGAGCCACTTTAGCGGCCCATGTTTGTAGCGAGAAGGGCTCTGCAGGCAGCAGATCCCTGGCACCCTGTTGATGCCTCAAGGTCATGGGCATAACAAATAAAAACCACTTGTGCAGGCTCTGGGGGGAGGTCCTCTTAGACATCTAGGGCATGACCGCTTCAGCTTACAGGGTCATATATCCTTGGCATGGTCCTACCACAAAGGCTGCTTCTCCTGCCTACTCGCCTGTCCTCCCTAAAACTGATGCATGTGTGTACATCACACCTCCACCAAAGACCCCTAGTGCTGGTTGCTGTCTCCTCTACTCTTCTTCCCCCAAATCAACTGCCTTCTGAGTGCCCAGGTGGTATGTGGCTCCCTTCATGAGGCAGGGAAACTCATATCACATTTGATTGTTGGAGTGGTGACTGGCATTTTGATTTTTTGCCCAAAGATAAGCTAAGTGATGAAAAAAAATGGTATTAATTTTGAGTCTCATGTGGAGAAAGTTATATCCATATATTCTTACAACTTAGACTATGACTGGTGACCTTCATTCAACAGAAGGATAATTAGGTCAGCATTGCTTCTTAGATTCTCAGTGTTAGATACTAAATGTTGAGAAGCTGCAATGTTAGAAGCCAACCAGGGTTGGGAAGTGGCTTTTTAATATTGTTCCCTGAAATGGGAACACATGCTGTATGGCTAAACTCATGAATTTATAATGGAGGGTCCTGTAGGTTGAGGGGAAAACAATGCAGACAGTGGATTTGTGTGACTTTGGGTGTGTTGTTCAACATCTTGGAACCTCTGCTTCTCCTTTGGCTAAACTGGAATAATAAGATGCATGTGTAACATAATAATAATAAGCTGCTATTTATTCTGCAGTGATCATTGCCAGTTGATGGACTCTGCACTTTCCAGGCAACACCTCTCAACCCTCATGGTAAACTCAGCAGTGAAGACTCTCAGCATCACCACTTGGACAGCTGAAGAAACAGAGGTTCAGAAGACTAAGGCAAGTTGCCCAAGTTCGTAGTCAGCAGGTGATAAAGCTAGGACTTGTACGCAAGTGAGTCTTAACCTAAGCCTCGACTTTTCACTGCTATGTATGTCCCTGTCTCCTTCTCCCAAGAAGTCATGTGCCCCTAGCACATTGCCCTGCCCACAGCAAGCAATTCATAAAAAATAGTTCCATTTTCTCCCTGTCTTTTTGACCACTTTCTTACTGATAAGGAAATGGGGGCCCAAAGAGATTTATATGCAAAATGCAAATTATTCATCTTATGGACAAACTGGAGCTAGAATGCAGAATTTGATTTCTGGTCCATTCATCCATCCATCCATCCATCCATCCACTCACACCTGTTTGTCAGATACCTTCTATATGTCAGGTTCTGCCATGAGGACTGGGGATTCAGTGATATGCTACATGTCACAAGAAGTTTGGAGGTACTAAGGCATAATGCCTGCCAAAAAACTCTTATTGGATAATCTTTTGGATCAGACGGACTCAAAGAACTAGAATAAAGTAGAATATTAGAAAATGGTCACAACAAAGCAACAAAAAGCACTGTGGACACAGAGGCAGGGCCATCCCGATCAGGGCATGAGCTGGGGTCTGAACTGGCATTACTTTGGGGAGGAAGTAATGAGGATGGAGGACAGCATTTTCAACAAGAGGCAAAAGCGTGAGGAAAGACGAGGGGAGGAGAAAGAAGATGGTAGAGATGCAGACTGGGGAGGGCAAGAGGACAGGAGGAGTGAACAATGAGGCCTGGCTTTTATGGTAGTCTGGAGGACACCAAGGAACACTGAAGGTGGTGAGTAAAAGAATGCTATTTGGAGCTTTATCCAGGAAGGATTAAAGTGGAGAAAGGGAGAGAAGGGAGGGAAATATGATGTTATTCTTTTTTTTGGCAGTGCTGGGGATTGAACCTAGGGCCTTGTGCTTGTAAAGTAAGCACTCTACCAACTGAGTTATATTCCTAGCCCTGATGTTATTCTTTCTTAGGAATCTTGAATGAATGAACAAACTTATACACATATTGAGGGCCAATATCTTCTAGGCATTATTTGTGGTGCTTGGAGACAAGAATGAATGAATGGCTACAGCTCTTCTGAACTGAAAGCTTTCATTCCATGGAGAAAACCAATACTACATACCTGATCCTTGCTATGGGAACACAGGGGAAGTGATACCTTGTACAGAAGAAGTGTGAGAAGGCTTCAGAGAGGAGATAGCCAGTAGGCTCAGTCTAAATGCATGAGTAAGAATTTGCCAGGGAAAGAAGAAGGTAGAGAACAGGGCATTCAAGGGCAGTATGAATGAAAGAATTAAATGCATAAACCAGAAATTATATATAACCTTGAAACCAAGAGTATATACTTTTAGACTCAGGCTTGGGATCAAACTTTTATTCTCCTACCTACCACTGTGTGGGTTTGAGTAATTATTATAGCCTCTCTGAGTCTCAGTTTCCTAATCTGTTGCAAAGATACAATGAGATTATGCACACAAAGCTCTTGACCCAGTCCTGGCATGTACTATAAGTTCAATACATGGTAACAGAAATTATTAAATCATAAAATGCATATGGTAGAAGAACCCTCAGGGTCAGGTAGTCCAGCCATGGAGCTGATGAAGGAATTCCATCTACTTATTTCCTGGTAGGTGATCACTCCAGTGTCTACTATAGTTCTCCATATGATGAGGGAGTTCCATGCTGTCTGGGGAGTTTATTGCATGACTGTTTAGGTAAGTACTGAAAACTTCCTTCTACTGGCCTTCAGTGGGTTGGCTCCTAGTTACAGATATCAGTTTTTCCATTTGTAAGAATATGGAGACACATAACTATATATTTTACATGAAAGACCTTCAGTTATTTGAAGACAGGTCTCACAATTCACTAAAGTTGGCTTTTTTTCATAGTTGGGACCTCTGGATTATTATCATTTTGTCACTTGAGGACTGCCCATATCATTTTTCTTCTAATTTTGCAGGATATGTCTTAAAAGAGAGTACAGAATCAAATAAAATATCAACATCCCAGAGAGAGGAACCCTCTTGCACTTTTATCCTGTGATCCAGGATTGTAGAGTGTTTAAGCAGTTCTCTCCACTAAAACTCTTATTAACTTGCAAATGAACTCTGGTCTTTCAATCTGGTGAAGAAGTGATTCAAGTTTTATTTGTGCAACTGCTCTTTTTCTTAACCAAATTCAAGACTTTATATGCAGTTTGTTAAGTACCATCTTATGGTTTAGATCTGGAATGTTCCTTAAAAACTCATGTGTTAAAGACTTGGTCCCCAGTGCAGCAATGTCCAGAGGTGGGGCTTCTAAAGTGATTGGATCATGAGGGCTGTAACCTCATCAGCAGATTAAGCCATTTGATAGATTAATAATCTGAATGGACCAGTGGGAGAAAGTATAAACTACAGGCAGGTAGGTCATGGTTGGAGGATGTAGGTCATGGGGGCATGCTTTTGGGGAATATATCTTGTCTCTAATCTCTCTTTGTCTGTCTGTCTCTCTCCCCCGCCTTCCTAGCTGCCATAAGCTGAGAAGCTTCCCTCTGCATGCCCTTCTGCCATGATGTCAGGGCTTACTTCAGGCCCAAAGCAATGGAACCAGACAACCAGGGACTGAAACCTTTGCAACCATGAATCCAGATAAACTTTTCCTTTTTCAAGTTGTTTTTTTTAAGTTATTTTGGTCACAGTGTTGAAAAGCTAACAAATATCTTGTTTATTTTGTCCCATTATAGGGTAATCCTTTGAATATTTGATCCAATTCACACACTTTTCTGGTATTAGGCTTCTGAAGAATTTAAAATGAGCATCCTGAGCCTTTATATGCATTGAAAAACAAAATGTCAGATGAGAATGAAACAAGAATGGAGCTTCTAGCCCATTATCAGAGACCTTTCTCAACCTTTGGGTGAAGCTTACTTTAAATGTACCACACTGGTATCATTCAAACCACATGGCTATACCTTGTCTATAGTCCATGAGACTATTACAGGAAACTTATATAACAAAACAGTTTCCCAAAGTTGAGCTCTACAGCATCTGCCATGTTTTGGCACTTAACACAAATCTTGAAACTCCACCTAGAAAATGAAATGACATTTGCTTTCCCCAGCATCTCAGTCAATACCAGTGGTTCCTAGTAATCTCTGAATTTTTTCTAAATCCTCACAATTTCTTTAATAATCTTTTCTAGAATTTTGATAAGAATCAGAGTTCATGTTTCTTTGACATATAAAAAGTGGAAAATGTACTTATCTCTCATCTTTTGATTTTGGGATTCTCCATAAGTTTTCAAAATATGAGGCTACATCTGTAAGTCATTTTCATAGCAGGAGCTTCATTTGTTTTATCCAGAAAATTCTGATTGAACAGTGCTACATCTAGACACTTGTCTACATGAACCATGGTTTCCCTGGGTTGGGGGACCCAGATTCACAGCTCTCCAATTTCATCCTCTATCCAGGTTAAATTTCTTCTTCTAGATATTTGTTTAATGTTTCTAGATTAAGAACCATTTTCTTTGACAGAGAAAACAGAAAAGCTGAGAAGTGAAAATTCTGCCTTTTCTCATCATGTAACATGATACCATCTGCTGCAAGCCTGGGCCTATCCTTTTCCTTGTGCTCAATCCAAAAGTAACAGCTTTAAAGGACTATTTTACCGTCTTTAGAGTACTTTTTGTTGTTGTTTTTCAAATTCAGCCTCTTTGCGGCATTATACCCCCAGCCCTAGCCAGAATTTTTATTCTGGATTGCATGTTCCTTTTTCAATCTTGTGTGTCCTTCTAACATCTGGTGCATTACAGAGTGCCCTGTGCTGTTCACCAGTCACCACTGACACTGAGCTGAACAAATCCAAGTTGAATTGAATCACTCAATTCAAATTTCTTTTATCAATAGAATAGCTTGCAATTTTATTGGCTGTACTTCATTTTTTAGCATTTTCCTTTCTTCAATAGTCAAAATCACTGAGAGATCTTTGGACATGGAATCCCATGAAGGTCTCTACAGAATCTGCCCCCCACCCCACCTAAGCATTGGATATGGAAGGGTCTTGCTCTTAATTCCATCAAAACCCTGAGCCATCCCTCCATGGTTTCCTTCAACTCATTGTCACCCATCGGATTCCATCCTTGTGAGTTCTGATGAAGTCTAGATAGCATTACCACTTACTGGAAGATACAGTAGAGTGAGGAGGCCATGGGTTTTAAGATCAGTCAGGCCTGGTCCTGCCACTTATGAATGTGAGACCTTGGGCAAGTAACCTCATGCCTCTTGGTCTTGGTCTCCCCCTGTGGGAAATGGGGATGTTGATAGTACTACCTCATACTTTGGTTAGGAGTATTAAATGAGGTAAGGTAAGCAAAATGCATAGCATAGTGCTGCTTGGCACATAGTGAACCTTTAGTCAATTGTACCATTGTTATTACTACCTTGCCATTTCTTCCAGTTTTGTAATTCCATAAGGATTACTTTCTGTTCACCTTTAAAACTCAGCTAGAAGGCAGCCCCTCACTTGGTTATACATGGCTAAACCTTGTCTTGTGACAACTTGAAGTTAACAAAAAAATCTTAAATAATAAGCTGGAACAGTGGTGCATGCCTATAGTCCCAGTGACTCAGGACGCTGAGGCAGGAGGATTGCAAGTTTGAGACCAGCCTCAGCAACTTAGCAAGAGCCTCGGCAACTTAATGGAATCCTGTGTCAAAATTAAAAGGACTAGGACTGTAGCTCAGTGGTAAAGCACCCCAGGGTTCAATCTCTAGTACCAAAATAACAATGATGATAACAACAATGATGTTTTTGGCCTCATGTAAATGAAAAGGTCACATGGCTGGGTGGACCACCAACACTGTTTGGCAAGGCTTGAGTGCGCTGTGCTATGCAGATTCCTCTCTCACCCATATCTCCAACTGGTCCTGAGGCTGCTGTTGTGGCATTGAGAGCCCTTTCAGAGCAGGACTATGACTCCTTCAACAAGGAATCAGGTTGCAGCTCTAATGGTGTGACAAGAAGGCAAGTGGCTTCTGGCTACAAACAGGATGGCCCGGTCATCTAACCCTTCCTCTTGCCTTCTTGATTTCCAGTGAAGGGCAATGCTAACTATCCGCCTGCTGTTCGCATGCCTCTTCCTGAACAAAATGTCAGTATTCCATTTGGTATGGCAAAATAATAAAAATGCAACACAAAACAATTTTTTATCATTAGTAGAGACATTTATATTGACCCACTTTTGTCAAAGAGTGCTCTCAAAAATGCAAAGCAAATCATGTCACTCCCTACTGAAAAATTTCTCCAATAACTCTCCACAATCAAGTTAAATCACCAAGCCTGGTACTTCTCAGTCCCTGCTTACCTTAGGTGATTGGCATGAATGGTCAACAACTTTTTTCTGAATGAATAATACCAGAATAGATGGGCAATCTATTCTTTAAAGTCATGATTTTTTTTAAAACCATTTTCTTTCATAGGAACTGCTGAGTATTTCTCTGATTGGGTATTGGTGTGTGTTTTTCCAAATTGAATCTTGTTTGTTGCCTGGTTTATAACTCTCAAATTCTTTGGATGTGATTTTCTACCTCCTTAGAATCTGTGAGAAGTTCTAATTCAGTGTTTACTGCAATTTTGTTATAATGCACTTGGCATTCTTAACGAAGATGGGAAGCAGTAAGCTGGAGGCGGGGTGCATTACAGTAATTGTGTCAGGACCCTTAGTCACACTGGTAGGGGCATTTCCCCCAGACTGGCTGGGGTTCAGCCCCTGCCTTTTGTTCTGAATTCTGGTCAACTCTCAGCTCATCCATGGGCTGATTTCATTGAAATCTCCAATAGACTTCAGGACACAGAGCTCTGGGAAACACCTGCCTCCTGCACGCTCCTTACATAGGATGAAAACACTGGACGCCAGGCTGTGGGTCTGGTCTGATTCAGTCTTGGACAAACCCAAGAAGCTACTACCTAGCTCATGATTCCACTTTGGGGGCCAGAGGCTGTCAGTGAAAAACAGTGCTAATCCTTCCTTCTTAAACTACTTTTAGTTTTGTTTTTAACTATATTTCTATTCATCATTTTTAAAAAATTAGTTTTTCTTACTACTAAGCATAATTGAAATAGTACTCTACTGTAGTTAGCCTTCTATAACTTTCTCTTTTTAAATTCAATATTCCATTGCACAAATGCATCCATGTTACTCATTCATTTTTGTCGCTGTAGGTATACTATTCACACAATGCCACAAATGATCCATTTTCCTGTTAATAGATTTGTAAGTTGCCCTTCGACTTCTGCTTATAGGAATGAAGCCACCATGAGCATTTTTGTACATATCTTCCAGTCCATGTGGCAAGAGTTTCTCTGGAAGATGCGCTTAGGAGGGAAGTGCTGGGATGGGAGGGTGTGCAGGTGTTCAGCTTAACAGCATAAAGCTGACTCATTTTCCAAAGCCTGAAAATTTGTGCTGACATTAAATAAAACCATCTATATGCCTCATCTTTTTCTAGTATTTGATGTCATCAAACTTTAAAAGTCTGATTTGTTAGTTTACGATAGTTTATTGTAGTCTGAATTTGTATTTTCCTAAATACTTATAATATCAGTGTCTTTTTCATATGTTTATTGGCCATTTATTGTTCTTCTTTTGTGAAATGTATATTTATATCTTTGTCTATTTTCATTTTGGCTTGTGTGCCTATTTCCTATTGATATGCAAGAATTTGAGAATTGTGTTAGTTGATGTTTTTGTCACTGTGACCAAAATACCTGACAAAAACAACTTAGAAAAGGAAAAGTTAATTTGGGCTCATGGTTGTAGAGGTCAGCTGATTCCACTGCTCTGGCCCTGAGGTGAGGCAGAACATCATGGTGGAAGGATGTGGCAGAGGAAAGCTGCCTAGTTCATGGCAGCCAGGCTGGAGAGAGAGAGAGAGAGAGATTGAGAGAGAGAGAGAGAGAGAGAGAGAGAGAGAACACGCACACGCAAGCATGCATGCAAGGCGCAGGGACAAAATATAATTCCCAAAGGCACACCCCCTCAATAGTGACCAACTTCCATCAGTCACACCCCATCTGCCTAGAGTTACTACTCAGTAAGCCATTCAAATGATTAATTCATCAAATGGATTAACCCACTGATTAGGTTACAGCTCTTATAACCTCATCATTTCACCTCTGAACATTGCTTCATTGTTCATCACGTGAGGTTATTGGGGGACACCTCCTATCCAAACCATAACAAGAATACTAATTGTTTTCTTTGGTTTAAATGTGTTTGGTGGCAAATATATTTTCTGAATTGGTGGCTTTTCTTTTCATTTCCTTTATAGTGTCTATTAACTACCAGTTTGAGGTCAAAAGAGATTTTTCTTAACTTCTAAAATTTCATTTTCCCATTAAAGTTTTAATCTATATGGAATTGACATGCTCATGTGACATAAGACCTGATTTCAATTTTTTTCCTGAATGGAAAACCAATCGTCTTAGACTCATTTGTTTTTTGTAATATCCAGTGCCAATACTCTTTTATATCATGATTTTAGACGTGTGAGATTATGTTTGGTTTCTTTGGTGACTTTCAGTAAAGCATTAAAATTGACTCCATAAAGGTGGTACACATTTTTTGTTGGATTTATTCCCAGGTACCTTATTGGTTTTGGTTACTGTAATTGATCTCATCTTTGTTATTTCATTTTCTAGGTGCTTGATGAGGAGATATAGAAATGCAACTGATTTTGCCAGTTTGATCTTGTATCTAGTGACTATGATATTGGGACTTACTATTCTTAATAATTTCTTTACACACTTGGGTTTTCCATGTGGGCCATCCTATCATCTGGAAACAATAAAAATGTGTCTCTTCCTTTCCAAACTTTATATTCCCCTCGCCCTCTTGTCTTACTGAACTGGCTAGAATTGCATGCACCACATTGAATAGAAGATGCCATGGTAGTCACCCCATCTTTACTTATTTTAAAAAGAATGCTTGTATTCAGCAGTGTTGCTGCAGGGTTTTGGAAGAAGTTCTTCAAATTAAGAAAGTTCTATTGCTTCTTTTGCCCAAAATTTTTTACATCCCAAATGGATGTTGAATTTTGTCATATGATTTTCCTTATTGTATTGAAAAGATCATATAGCTTTCCTCTTTAATCTTTCAATGTGGAGACTGTTAAATCACACTTGGATTGCCAAATTTCAAAATTAATGGGATTAGTGTTCATGGAATTCTTTTATCTCTTTGAATTTTTGCTGTATCTTTGGCCTAGTCTGTCTTTTTCATTCCTTGTTTATATCTATTATTTTAAAACGTCAGTTTAAGAGGGTTGCCTTTGGTTTTTTGAGTCTTTTCAGCATTTGGCCTACAAAGAAGACACTGACTTCTTCCAGTGCCCAGTGAAGCTGGAAGCAGAGGTGAACACCCAATAGATGGATTGTGGATATCTGTTGCACAGGGCAGTCTTCCATGGACTGTGAACATCTCGGCATGGCTTTGCCGAATATGTCAAACTATAAGGCCTAGCCAGCCTCTGACCCTGAGCCATTCCTGAAACTGGCCAGGTAGGTAATTCTGAAAAGTAGGTCACTACAGCATAGCATGACCACTGCACAATGATCTGCTTCCTGGAAAAGGGCAACAGGCTCACTTAGCGTTGCTACAAGGCGGCTGAGTTCTTCATCCTGGGCTCCTTAGCTGTGGTACGACCCTTAGTGTGCACAGGTGCCACCTAGACCTATCATGTCACACCCTGGGATTTGGGAACAAGCCACTTGTGTCACCATGCTGATGCTCCTGCAGTACACTGTGTAGTGAGTATCAAACTCCCTTCCTCTGATTCACTGAATTTCACTGGAAGTATCCAGAACCTATAAAACTAGGGCAAATCCTCTCAAACACTTGGTTTTAACTTTAGATTCTTGTTACTCCTGCCATTCTCTATAAAGTTTGAGTCATTATCTGATGATTTCCTATTTTATTATATGGTAAAATATTATCTGTGTTTCCATTTTCATGGTATTCAGACAGTCAGACTCCTTGAACATGGAGGGTCCTCAACCCTTCCCCTGTTCAGCTGACCTTTGAAAACACAGACACTGTGTGTGTATCACAACTGACAAGAGTGTACAACCTTGAACTGGTACACTTAAAGAGGAAATAGTTCTGGAAGGTTTCCTAAGGGATACCCAGTACCCAGATCCATTTCCAAATATGGTGGGCTATCAAAGAGGCAAGCTTCAGAGCCACAACGTTCTGCTCTGTCAAACTGCCTTTATGGAATTGGTGCTGTCTTGTTGCAATGAATCTGCAATGAGATTTTCACAGGGACCAAACATGTGAACTGCATGTATTATTTGCATTTATAGAAATCAGCTTAAATCTCTTCTAGGGAATATAGTTACAAATGAATTGAGTGAATGAAAAAGCAAATGAACACAATTTGAGAAAACTGACCATCCAGTTGGGTTTTCAAATGATAGGGATATAAAAGGAAGGAGAAGGAATTAATCTTTTTTGAACACCTATTATATGCCAGGCTTCTTTTCAGATGCTTTACTGATATCATTTCTTCCTTCTACTCCAGTAAGTGGAGATTATTAGTTCCATTTTACAGATGAGAAAATTTGGCAGAGGTAATAGCTTTATAAAAGTGACACCAAGATTCAAACTCAGGAGTGTTAATACCTGGGTTTTTTTTTTCCAGGACTCACAGTTACATGATGCAGGAAATTATTATTCCTCTGTTCCTCAGCAGCAGTCGATGAAAACCACAGAGTATAAGCCGAACTACTTCCTTCTTCCTGGCTAGATAGTCCTTGAGGTTTCTCCTTATAATGTGTGCTCCTGCTGCCACCTGCTGGCAGCCTCACTCCTCCTACCTTGTCTTTGTAAACCCCTTCATCAAGGCCAAACCATCTGACTCCAAAAAAGGCAAGGAGCTGAATGCAGACAACCAGGTGATAAAGTGAGTATAGCAATAAGGGAGGAATAAATCATCCACCTTCCCTGGGGATAAATCCTTTCTCCATTGAAGCTGCTCAGTTTTCCTCAGATTTCACCTCTTTCCGGGTATGGAGAGAAAACTTGGATTCAGACATCAATGCCATCTAGATTTGAATGGTGGTCTTTTGATAAATTGGGGTGTCTCGGGACCTCAGTGTACGCCACTGACCACCACATTGACACAGTGCCTTGACTGAGAGGGGGCTAAGTGGCTGGCAGAATCAGGGAGGCCTCCTCACTGAAGGCAGCCCCCTGGGGAACCAGGGTATTGCTCATCCTGGTCCATCACCTGGGCAGCCAGGACCATGGGGGGACGCCATCACCTTTGTCAAAGACAGACACACACACGCCCTGTGAGTCATAATGATTTGTCATCTAGGGTGGATTGTCAGATTTCTGTTTTTCTTTGTTTCCCTTTTCTCCACAAAATGGGGAAAAACCCATCCTGGGGGTGGAGGAGCTTATTTCTGACTGATGGAGAAAAAGAAAGCAGGAATTGTTGTCAGGACAATTAGGAGCTCATCAAAGCCTCATTTTGCTCATCAGCCATCATGGCACTCCATCCTGCACCCCCCACACCCCCACACGGTCCTCCAATTCAACGCCCGCCTAATGAATAACTCCCAGGAACAAAAGCCCCTTTCAGGCTGGCTCACATAATTATTAGAGGAGCCTGGCCTGACTGTCGCAGGCTGCTCCTGTTTTCAGGCCTGTCTCTAAATTTGGTTATTCACAACCTTTACAGCTCAATATTATTGCCTAACTGTGATCATTTTCTAATTATCCTAATAATACCTATTAAATAATTCCCATTAAATCACTTGAACCAGAGCAGCAGAGGCCAGCTCAAATACAACTTAACCTAATAAGCATTGGTCATTCATTAAGCAACAGGGCAATCTCTTAAAGGGACTGGATAGAATATTGAACTGCAAAGGAATATTATTATTACACAAATGTTATTATGAGTTACAGTGTATTAATTCTGACAGTCTGGCTTACAACTCTTCCGTTGGGTCTCCTTGGAGGCCGTTCTCCATGACTTGACTCTTTTGTCTCCGAACCCTTGTTGATCTGTATCTGTCACCCCCACAAGGACATTCAAGGACAAAAAGGCCCATAAACTTAACAGGGGAATTAAATTAACAAGGACATAGAGGGAATGAATGGAATCCATCTTCTGGCTGCTTGGCACGCCTTTGAAAACACTATCAACTGACCAGATTTCTTTAGGTGAAATTCAAAATAGCTAGCTAGCTTGCTTTGCTTTTTCATTTTTTTTTATATCTGGTATGATGGAAATTTTCAAAAGAAGCTTTAAAAATTTGGTACCTATAAATTGCAAACAGTAAAGATTAGAGAGAGACACTATTTTAAATGGGTATGTGTGTGGAGACTTAATATTTTGCAAAACAATATTAGCTAGTATTAATTGGATGTCAACACTATAGTAGACACTCTGGTAGATATTTGCCCATCAACTTCTTAATTCTCAAAATGACTTGATAATACAGGGATTATTATCTCCATCTTTCAGACAAGAATCTGGGGCCAGAAACGTTAAGTGATTTTCCCAAGGCTGCCCAGCCTAAATGGAGTGGAATAGAGTTTGAACACAGGGCTCTTTGATGTCTACAACTCTCCTTTTCCTACCAGGTCACATGCTGGCATGTGTAACTAATGGCAAACTGGAGCATGCCCCAGGTTTGCTGGTGTGTCCTTTTCATTTCTAAGGCTTTTGCTGCAACCAGGAGATTCCTAAAGACAAGTATTAGAGCATCCTTAACTGGAAATATTACCAAATGCCAAACAAGGGCAATTAATTATACCAAAATTCAAGCAGCAACTGTGGAGAGACTGTGGTGCTTAGTTCAAGAAGCAAGAAAAGGTCATCATTTTGTAATAAAGGGCTGGGGCTTGCCTAGCATGTGTGAGGTCCTGGGTTCAATCCCCAGTACTGGGGGTGGGGTGGGAGAAAGAATGTTCACTTTTGTAATGAAGTCTGATGAATAAACGCAGGTTCTCTTTATAAGGAAAACCAGTGTAATTTAGTAAGAAAAGGAAAAAACTTGATTAATCATTCACTCTATGCCAGGCACTGAACTGGGGGTTTTGTGTAAGATGTTTTAGCTAATCCTCAATGCAAGCTCAAGAAACAGGTCTGATCATCACTCCCACTTCACAAAAAGGAAACTGAGGCCTCGCTGGTGAATTCCTGTTCTTCCTCGTGATTCCCACCTTGCGTACCACCTTCTCCAGGAAGCCTGGCCTGATAACTCCTCTCCCTCTAAGATCTTGGTTCACTAACTCAGCACTCACATGCTGTTACAGCTCCCATACTGTACTGTGTTCCATCTGTCTACATGTCTCTATGCCTCAGCAGACAACTGGACTATAAACTTCTCAAGGCAGAAACATTATCATACCCATCATCATAGCCCCAGTGTCTTCATGTCCAGCATGTGGCTGGAGTTCAGAGGTGAGCACTGTTTGAATGTAGGAGTCTCAATCCCTCTGTGGGACTGTTCCCATTTATTGCTGAATCTTGGACCAGGCAATGTGCTAATTCAATTCAGCATCATAAGCAACTTCTTCTTTAATCATTATTTCCATTTATAAGGTAGGAAAGCACAATTATGTCACTTTTAGATGAGAAAATGAAAGTTTATAGAGGTCTATAACCGGACTAGCCCAAGGTGATACAGAAGGAAAAGGGAGAAACCAGGACTTTAATTGAGCTTTGAATCACTTCCAAAATTGCTTGCCATACCCAAATATTTCTCCAGAATTTATCTTAACCCTTGAATTGCAAAGAACATTCATATTAGCCAGAATAGAGGCTGGGTGTATCAAAAACCAGTAACAAGGTCTACTAGCTGATCAATGCCCAGAGGAACTTCAAATGGAAAAACCAGGTAGGAGTCTTTTTCCCCCCAGTCCCTTATTTATTTTGAGGCAGTCTAACTAGGTTTCTTAGGCCCTTGCTAAGTTGTTGAGACTATCCTCAAACTTGGAATCCTCCTGCCAAGTCACTGGGATTATAGGCATGTACCACCCAGCACAGACCCTAGGTGATTTTTAAAGTATGAAGCAGCTGTGGACTTAGCACTACCTGTCCGCGTTGACAGATCTCTCGTGGGGGACATGTTCTCTTGGCTTTGCCCCTGTGATAGGTCCAGCACCATTTTCAGACATAGAACCAGACCCACACCTCTGCTCCAGAGCAGCCGGATGGATGCCGTACCTGCTTCTCCTCGCAGCGCCTTCTCCAGCCTCACGCCCTGGATCTCAGAAGCCCTCTGCCGCTCCTCCACCTCCTCCAGCTGCCTCTGGATGGCCTGCAATGCCAGGATCACACATCACAAGGGGACTCTGGACACACAGTGAGGGGGCTAATTTGGCCCCTGGCTCTCCAGGAGGAAGAGGTGCTATCACTAGTGATCTTACTTCCTTGATGAACAGGGCAAGAAGCTCTGAATTCCCAAACAATGAGATCCTAATGTTACCTTCTTTAGTATGAGACATAAAGCAAGGATCTGTGTTTTCAATCTACCACCAAGTACAGTATCAAAACAGTCTCCTGACAAGGTCAGTTACACTGGAGTCCTCAAGGATGGGGCTGCAGGGATAGTGGGTGGTCCTCATGGTTCCTTGAAGCCCACAGCCTCTAACTATGGCCGCAGCACAATGACCAGGGCTGCAGCCACGACCCAGAGTATGGGCTCAGAGAAGTATATCCAAGTTCTATTTTCTCAAAAAGAGCCAGCAGACACCTCTCCAGAGCATGATATGGGCAGGAGATCTGGTCAGCTCCTGGGCTGTGCTGTTGCTTTTTAGGATGCCCTGCTAGTGTCCTTAGCCACCAATGGCACCGATGCTTTTCTTGCACCACAGGCTGATGCCCAGGGTTCTGTCCCTGTGCAAGTGTACTGTGGTTTTGTTACAAGCAAGTTATTAAGACAAGACGCATAATGTTTATTTAACACTTTAAGGGACAATTCCTACTCTCCTTAGACTCTCCATAGCACCCATTAAGGTTGGGGTCATGACTGGGCTTGCATTTATACACTGGGCTTGCATTTCCCTGCTAGCTATTACTCCTTGGGGTCTGTTGGGAAGGAATGCTAGGGAAAGCCTTTCCTATAGAAGTTTTCTTCATCCTCATCAGTTTTCTCTGCTTTCTCACACCATGTCCATGCTGCCCAAAGGGACATCCTTTGGCAAAACAGATTTTGCACCTGTCAGAAGAGGTACATTGAAGGAAGACAGCTGAAGACTGTCAGCTATCTGGGCAGCCACAACACCTGTATTCTTTTTCTGCTGTGCTTCAGCACCGTCTCAGCCCTTCCTCCTTAACCCACATGCTTTTCCTTCTTTCTCCCTTGGACTCATGGGCACAGTAGCCAAAGCACCTTCAGAGACTCAAGCAGGGGCAGGTTCTGAGTAGTTGCCTGGCTCTCTTGTCCTAGCTATGAGCATTCAAGTCCAAAACATAAAGTCTGAAATAGATAGAAATTCTATTTATAATTACTTATAATTTCATGCCCTCTTCCTTTCTGTCTCTCTTTTAATGACATTATTGTATCTTTATAAATCCATCTCTTCAGGTCTGGTATAGAATTATGAAGAAGGGAAGCATTTAAAGATTTTATTACTGATGACTGTACAGGTACAGCTATGTGGTTGTTAGGGACTAAATTCTGTTTTCCCCAAATTCATAGTTGAGGCCCTAACTCCCAGTGCAGCTGTATTTGGAGACAGGATCTATAAGGAGTAATAATGGTTAAGTGAGATCCGAAGATGGGGCCCTGATCTGATAGGTCTGTCCTTATAAGAAGAGGAAGAGGGGCTGGGGTTGTGGCTTGGTGGTAGAGTGCTTGCCTGGCATGCATGAGGTACTGGGTTTGATCCTCAGCACCACAAAAATAAATAAAATAAAGATATTGTGTCCATCTATAACTAAAAAAAATTAAAAAAAAATTAAAAAAAGAAGAGGAAGAGACAACAGAGGTCTGTCTCTCTCCACCTGTACATTCAGAAAACCATGTGAGGACACCACAGCCGGGGCAGCTGTCTACCGGCCAGGAAGGGGCTTCGCCAGACTCCAAGCTGAATGGCACCTTGATGGTGGACTTTCAGTCTCCAGAAGTGTGAGAAGATTCATTCTGCTGTTCAAGCCCCCAGTCTGTGGCATTTGGCTACGGCAGCCCAAGCAGACAAAGGCAGTGGTGAGTCTGTAGAAATGAAGGATGAACCCCCCAGATCAAAGAGGGCCACCATGGGTGTGTGAGCAGGTTGGGACTCAAAAGACCATTGTAATTCTTACTACCACCTGCTGCCTGAAGTGAGGAATTGAAAAACCTGCCAGTCAGTGTCATACAGACATGTCTGGTTCTTAGAAGGACAAGTGGAAATATTTTAAGGAAACCTGTTTTAGGAGTTGAGAGTAGAAAGAGGGGAGTTTATGGAATCACTCCTACCCAGGATGTAGAAGTGGCCCTGAGTCAGTTGCTGGGAAGGGTCATGGAGGTTAGTTAAAGGACTTTATTCTTGGCAGGAGCTATTTAAGGATGCTATAGTTTGGATTTGTAATGTTTCCCAAAGGCCATGATTAAGGACTTGGCCCCCAGTATGCCCTTGAAGGGGACATTGGGACTGCTGCTCCTCCTCTTTTTCTCTCTTTGCTTCCCAGTCACCACGAGGTAGGCAGGTTCCTCCAGTGCACACTCCTACCACAATGGCTGCCTCACCACAGACTCAAAGCATTAATCATAGACTAGAATCTCTGAAACTATTAGCCAAAATAAACCTTTTATGTTTTTTAGTGGATTATCTCAGGCATTTTGTTACAGTAATGGAAAGTTGACTAACACACAGGATTACATAGCCAGCTAAAGGGTATAACTGAAAAAAGTGATGGAAAGGTACATGAATTAACATGAGTGGCCATTCTAAGTCCATATGTCCTAAAATCCAGCTATTCTTCAATACTTGGCTTACGGTCTTCAGGGAGATGGAAGATGCCTAGACTTTCTACTTTATTTTGCCTGTCAGTGACACAGGCAAATGACCTTGGGCAGAAATGTTGGAGTAAACCATCAGGCCAGGAAATCTATATTGGAATGCTGGATACATATGCTTTCAACTAATCCTGAAATAGAGACAGTTCCCATTAGCTGTCAGCTTAGCAAAGATAGTCAGGGATTTGATGGAAAATAAGTGTACTCAGAGGACAAAGCTAAAGTCACTGTTATGATGCATTGAGGGCCCAGGATGATTCCCAAGGCCATGTGCAGATTCTTGTCTCAGCTTTGCTTTGCAGAACACATGTCTGCAGATGGAAAGGTGACTGGGAGTGGAACAGCTCAATACCTGGCCCAGAGTCCCACTGGGATTGGGCCAGGGCATTTAGAAAAGCCACAGACCTGGTCCCTCAGAGAAGACACTGACCTTTCCCAGAATGCCCACCTCCCCAGCACAACACAGACTCCAGAGGGGCCTTCCCATCCAGCTCCAGGCTCACTTGCTCATCTCATGTCTGTTTTCTGACCTGAGCTTTATAAAGTCTTTTCAACTCTTCTTGCTTAACCAACTGCCTTGTTGCTTTTTCCAGCTTCCTCCTTCTTCTGAGTGTCTTCTCTTCCTAAGAAAACCAACAGAGAAGAAAAAATATGACTGATAAAAACAGGGCTGAAATTTACAAATTGTCCTCACAGTATTCTGTCCTCTCCTTCCAATGGCTCCCAGGCATTTGCTTAGCTTCTGGAATGATGCATCCTATATAACTTCCTGCAGTGATGGAAATAATCTGTATCTATGCTGTATAAAATATGGATGCTGCCAGTCCTGTGTGGCTATTGAACACTGGAAATGAGATGAACGTGAAGAAGAAACTGAATTTTAAATTTAATTTTAATGACTTTAAATTTAAGTAGTCACATGTGGCTAGTGGGTGTCAGAATGGAAGCAGGTGTGTGTGTGTGTGTGTGTGTGTGTATGTTTGTGTGTATGTGTGTGTGTGTGTGTGTGTAGATGGGAGAGGCTTTAATCAAGTACTGATTAGGGTCAGTTCACTTAAGGAAAGAAATAATAGAAGAATTAGACTTTATATGGGTGTTACCATACTGCCCAGGGATAATGGGCTCAGACAGACCAACAGACAGGCATGCACATACACAAACACACACACACCATGAAAACCAGTTAAAAACCTTAAATAGTGTTTAAGTTGGGTCTACAATATATAAATAAACTTATAAATGGGAGAACATATCTATATAATTCAAAGTAAGGTGTTTCTTCGCTTTGAAACGGTTGGCATATGGTCACTTCCCCTCTGCACTTCACTTGGCTTGTACAAATACAGCATTATCATCACTGGGTTTTGTGTGTGCCGGGACTTGTTAAAAGAAAGAAAGAGAGAAAAAAGAGAGTATTTGAAATTGACACATGTAAAACAAATGTCTGGCTCTCAGTGATGTCACTTGCAAGGTTTTAGATACCAAAGAAAGGAGCAGTGGTGATGTGGTCAGCTCTACCAATTGGAAAGTTCAGAGATATTTCTGATCAGAGAAGCAACAGAGTAATGGTGGAGCCCTGGGCCCAAGAGCCAAAAAAAGCTGCCATCAATTCCCAACTGAACTGTGTGAGCTTCAGAACTTCAGAGTTCTCTTCTGAGTGAGGAAGAGGATTCAATGCCTACCTCACAGGGATACAATAAGGGTGAAGCAGGGAGACATGGGCAAGCTCTTTGCAGAATGCTTGGAAGAGATCAGTCAATAATAATAATCAATAGCATGAGTTTCATTACCAGCATATTATATTGTATTATATTATAAATCAGCATGATTACATTCTACTAAAACCGATTACTTTTTGGGTGTAGGAGGATATGTTTTAAACCACACACATGTACATCCTGTATAGATAAGATAAATGTTCAAATTGGGGCAAGTTTTCCTATGAGTTTACCTTCTCTGAACAAACACATCAACGTTATACATATTAGAATGAGAATTAGAGCATACTAGATGTTATTTTTTAATACTGGAAGACACAAATATTGAATTTATTTTTTATAGTTTAATTGACATGTAGTGATTATATATCTTTATGGGGTCTAGTGTGATACTTCATTTATAAAAGGTGCAATGACCAAATTAGAGCAATTGGCATATCTATCACCTCAGACAACAAATAGGAGATTTGTTTGCTACAGCTATCCTCATGCCTGGGTACTCAAAAACTGTGATGAAATTGGTGTTTTCTCATTAAATACTTATAAATCCACAAGTGGGGATTAGCAATCTATAAGCAATTTGGGACTAAACCAGAGGTCAGAGACTGTACTTTGAAAGCATGTATCCTTCAGGACCTCGTGGTTCCTTGTCTCTGTCACCCTCCAATGGATACAGATGGAGAAACCATCACCAGCATCCAGTTTAAAGCCTTTGGAACCTTTACCCATCATCAGTGAAAACATTCATTTTAATAATAAGATCTGATTTTCTTGAATTCTCCTTAGGACCTAAATTCTGAAGCTCTTCATGCTTGGGAAAAAAATTTTGGCTCTCAGAACCCAACTTTTTCCATACTGCATCATCTTTGTTTCTAGGGGAAGACCTCTAGATGATTGTCAATCCAGTCTGAAGAGGGTCTTGGGCCTTTTGCATGGTGGACCCTTCAGTTGGTAGCTAGGATCTTTGGGGAGAGGCTGGGGCAGGGGGAGTGGTGGTGGGGAACAACGAGTTGCTCTCCAGAGATGACCTAACTCAACCTGCATGGAGAATCAGTTCATTGACTTAACAAGTATCTCTGGAGTGTCCATCCTACTGACCACCATGATAAATCCTAACATTTATTGAGTGCTACATGCCTGATACTGAACTGATTACTTCCCATGTATCACCTCATTTGTTCCTCAGCTTGTATTTATTCTGCAAATGTGGAAATAAAAAATCAGAGTGGTTAAATAACTTGACCAAACTGACACAATTAATAATGGGTGAGCCAGGACTTAAGCTCAGACAGACTGAATCCAGTATCCTCATTTCCATCCAGTCCACACTGCCTTTCCTCATGCCTTATGCTGTTGGGGCACATCAAGGATCCCTGCTCTATGGTGGATCCTATAGAAGTTAAATGCTGATATTTCCCTTTCAGGGGAGACCATTTAATCCAACTTCTGGGGCATTTGGAGAGGGGTGGGTGCCTCAATAGCTCCATGTGGTCTTAGTGCTTCCATGCAGCAAAACCATCAAACCCTGACTGCTTTATCAAGAGTTAGTGAAGCAGAATCTGGGAGAGGAAAGAAAGTTATTTATTGTCTCTTATTAAAAAGATGTTGATACAGAAAGAAGGATGCTTTATTAACAAGCAGTCATACAACCTTATGATATGCCAGACCCAGTTCTTATATTCTCAATATAGTGATGATGCAGAGAAGTGAGGAAAGAGGCTGGGGACTAGGGAAGGAAAGAGACAGTAGAGGAAAGGGAGAAGACTGGAGGAACCAAGGATGAGCTGCCACGTGACTTCCTGTCTGTCCCAGATCCAGGTGTGGGTTTGAGAGGAAAGGCAGAGGCCCCTGTGGGGGAAGCAAAAGGAAGAGGCAGAGAGGACATATCCAGTTTCCAGTTTCCTGTACAGAGGGTCATTTGAGCTGCCTGGGCTCTATGCCACTTGGCTGGGGACATACCTACATGGGACTAAAGAGATGAAGAAACTAGAAGACATAAACTTCCCCTTGTTCCTTCAGTATGAGTCCTTATGAGTAAGGAATCCTCCTGCCAGCTTCCCTTCCTGTAAGAGCAGGATGCATCAGAAGCCAGGCAAAGCAGGCATGCTTTTACCACCCGTCCAGCATAAGTGACAACTAGCTCTGTGCTGGGCCAGCAGGAGGACAAGGAGCTATTTGTGAGGCTGGTCCTAGATACCATGATCTTGCTACTTCCATGTGTTTTGGCCACTCCAATCTTTTATTCTCCATGAGTGTGGGAATGGTCAAAGCTGGGATTTCTGTCTCATTTGAATACAGAATTAACTTAGGGTCACTCAAGGGGCTAACAGGGAAACTCCAGAAAGCAACACAATGCACAAACCATTGTGTCAAACATTCAGCTAATCAGAGAAGCCCCATGTTTAGAAATGAGAAATCCATACATGCTCTCTCTCCATTTCATCTCTCTCTCTCTCTCTCTCTCTTTCTCTCTCTCTCTCTCTCTCTCTCTCTCACACACACACACACACACACACACACACACACACACATCCCAACCCCCTCCTGACTGTTCAAAGCCAAGCCATGGGGAGTTGGAACCCCCAAGTGACTTGAGGTGATGCCAAAGTTCCTAATGCCAGATATGGAAAAGTTGAGTCTCAGTAAATAAATTTGGTTCTCTCCCTCCTCCCCCACACTGTTCCAAAAAATAAACACCACCACAGCACTGAAATGCTTCTCTGTCCACCCGGGAAACATTTTAGGTCTAGACATTTATCACCCCTCTCTGGTCCCAGTGGAAAGGCTCCAGCCCCAGCGGATAAAGAAAGCAACCGTGGGCTTTGGTTTTGGATGCTTGTCCCCATGTCTGTGACAAACAGAAACATCTACAGACACAGGGCTGCGTTCTTTATCTATGGGCATGAGAGTTTTTTAAAGTATTCTCTAGAAATACTACTCTTCCCCAAATGAAGAAGACTGCTGCCTCCCCCGTGGGCACATGGCTAGCCCCTTCCACTGTAGGATCCTCAGAGTGTCCATGTCTAGATGCATCTCATAGTTCTGATTAGAATAAACATAACATTTTCCATGCAATCTGCCTCTAGTGCTTCTTAAATGAAGTTGTGCTTCCCTCGGGGAAATATGCATCTGCTTGGCGTAATTTTTTCAATGGTTTGCTTGTTGGACCACATATTAAACCAGCTTTTAAGAGCTGCAGTTACCAAATGGTTTCAAGTAAATATGCCTCTTTTTCTCCCTTCCCCAATTAGAGTCCCTGAGAAAGTTTATTTTATGGAGGTTAATTTTTGGAGTATTCCAAGTAAAAAGAAGGGCTGCTGTCAGATGCAAAGTACCATGGTCCTCCTAATGGATCCACTACTGCTGGAGCCCACATTGGGTCTGAAATATGATGCTAACCAACACCTTGTTTGGTTTCCTAAGTGAAGTTACCTTTGACCTCAAGGAAAACGGGGAATCGAATTCTTCATCTGCTGAAGAGGAGGTGGCAGAGGAAGCTGAAGAGGCAGCCTTTGTCACCTGGGCTCCAATAGGGATGTGCTTGGAGCCTGAAATGGGAAGAGAAGAACTTACTGACCTGTTAGCTTCTGTTTTAGTGCTTCATGCACCAAAGTTGCCTCTCCCTCCTTGCCACGTACCCCACATCCTCCCTCCCTGCCTTCCTAGCACTGCACCTGCCAGGAGCTTGAGGAGGCAGTACCTAAGGGCAACTGAAAATTTGGTCCTCCACGTTAATTACATTACTGGATCCCTGCCAAGAGCTTTGCAGCTCTCTTCTCATATTAAAAAAAAAAAAAACCACACACACAAGAAAACCAAAAAGCAAGGTATTATGCAGAAACCAATTAATTCCTTAAACACCATTTATATGGTATGTTGCTTACAATGCATTCAGAGATGAAATCTATTATTAAAATGCACGTCTGAAGTTAGCTGAGTTACCTACACACTTGTGTAAGGTTCTTTCTGCAGAGTAATTGAATGCAAAAAAAGTCGGAGCCAGCTCTTAAACAAATCGCCCTTCTGCGGCTCACAGCATCTGGCACCCATTTTTACTACATGACATCTGCTCAGTGTAAAAGAGCTGGCGTCAGAATGTCTGGTCACAGAAAAAAAAATCCCAAATGTAATCAGAAGCAAAAGGACTCTAAGCCTAAGGTTTTATCACATAGTCTCATGCAACATAAATATTTCATTAATTATAGCTAAACAAATGCCACTTTTATTTTCCCAACTTGCAGATATTATCACATCATCGAAGCGATGATTCAAATGCCAGGAAAGGCAGTTTAAGATAGGGATGGCTCAACAACACAGGGCCTGTGGACAGCCCAAGTCATGGGCCATGTCAGCCTCTTCACAAGAGGTAGGTGGTTGGCAGTAACCATGCACCCTTGTAAACCAGAATCTCTTTGTGACCCAGCTGGGGACCAGGTGTGATAAGGGCTTCCAGGTGCTATAGGAGGCTTTCATTCTTCTCAGCAAGAACATCTGCCCCTACATATCAATCTGGGGCAGAGTCATTAATATTTGGATTAATTTGCTCTGGACACTAAACATCAGAACCAGCTAGTACTCCACGATGGGAAACTTCTCTTCACTCTGCAAATGGCAGCTGTGTCTGAATACAACTATGTATGGGTGGGGAGAAAGGAGGAGAAGCAATTCCAAGCCAGTTAACATTCTCTCCAGCCTGCCTTCTCCTCCCCATAATTTTCAACTATTCACCCTAGTGGAAGAGGCCAAGTTTTGCAAAATAAGGGTAATTTTAATCTCCAGGAGCACATTTACATATGCTGTTATTCAGAGCGAAATAATGCAAAACATGTATATAATAACACGGCCTCTCTGGGGAGGGAGTTCACTGTTTTCCACTTTAATTTGCCAGATGGGAAAGCTCAGGTAAAGATAGAATCAGAGAGCAGCATGATATGAAGGAGGCATTGTTAGTGGTGAGCAGAGATTGTTTCCCAGTTCCAGCTACTAAATTACCATGGAGTAATTCAGTCACTGGGCATTTACTTCTTAGCGTGTGAACTTGAGGAACTAACTTAATTTCCTTGAGTTTCTCAGGATCGTGATTTCTAACTTGTAGGACTGCAGTGGAAGAGTAACAAATTAGTCAATGCAAAGTGCCTAAGACAGTGCCTGGTACTGACTGGAGGTGCTTAAGTTAATGGAGTCCCCACCATGAGCAGCAGCAGCTGCCCCTTCACCATCATTGATCCAAACTAACAATACTTCAGTCTTTGCAAAACTGCCTAATTAATCATTATTTATGGGAAGAGCATAAACTTGAAGTTATAACTTTTTCTAATCTTCAAAAAAAATATTTCCTAGAGATCTAGTGCACAGCAAGCTGGCTATAGAAATAAAAAAATAGAAAAAAATAGAAAAACAAAGAAAAAAGATTTCCATTGAATTCCATTTTGAAATGGAGGCAAAAATATTTCCAAATATAATGCATTTCTTAAACTCTAGCAAGAAAGAAGTTATAGAGTTGCCTCTGAGTCTCTCCCTCTTCACCCCCTCCATCATAGAAGGAGGCTCTGGAATTCACTTTTCATTTGCAGAGTTTTAAAAACTTTGCAGCATTGTTCCATTCTGGCTGTGTTAGAGTAAGTGACTGGAATTGATTTCTCGGCCACAAAGCACTAGAAATCAGGACAAAATACATAAAGCATCTGTTTCCAAAAATTGGATGACAGGCAATGCAGAATTATGTTAAAGGCAAGAACAGAAGCAAATGAGGAAAGCCCTGCTATCACAGCAGCTTTCTGCCTAAAGGCCCTTTCCAGGCTACAGGGCAGATAGGAAGAACTTAAAGAAAACATATTTATTGAGTCAAAAAAACAGAAATCAGAATCTGGACAGATTGAGGCAGCTGGAATGTGTGGGACAGAGCACTAGAGAGAGGGAGATGTGCAAAAAACAAAACAGAACAAAACAAAAGAAAAACTTCAGAAATCAGCAGATGTCCCTTTGCATCTATTGCTTAATAGTGAACTATAGATGCACAGAGAGAAACTCCATTAGGTTGGGCAAAGAACTGCTAGGATGTTGTAGGCTAAGCAGTCTCTGGAGCTTTTACAGGACAGACAAGTTCAAGTTCTACCTAGCCAAGGTTGAACAGACATTTGAGACATTAGAGATCACAGAAGAGTCATACTTATTAATAGGAATAAATTAGCCTAGAGTAAAGGTTATTATAGACTCACTTGAGCAAAGCTTAAAAACAAGTCTTGATGGAAACAAAGTGATCTGCAAGTTACTTTACTGCCCACCACACATTCTTTACTCCCTATTTAATATCCCTTAAATAAACGAAATCTAGACACCATACTAAGCAATATTCATAATGTCTAGCAACTGGCAAACAATTAGTAGGTATGTAAAAAAGCAGGATAAGTTAGATAAGATATGAGAAAAATCAATCAATAAAAGCAGACCCAGAAATGACAGGTCTGCGGGAATCAAGAGACTATTATTTTAAAATAGCTATTATTAAAATAATAGCTATTTTAAAATAATAGTATATTCTTGTGCTCAAGAATTTTAAAAGAATGCTACCCCCCAAAAGTTAATAAATTAATTTATTAAGTTGTAGGACACAGAATTTACATAAGAACCTAAGGATTTTAAAAATATATTAACAACAAACTATCTGATAAAGAAATTGTAGAAGCAGAGAGTAGAATTGTGAATATCATGTACTAGGAAATGGGAGATAGGGAGATACTGATCAAAGGATTTAAATTTTCAGTTAAATGGAATAATTTTAAGAGAGCTATCATACAACATGGTGATGATAATAGCAATGTTTTATATTCTTGAAAATTGTTAAAAGAATAGATTTAAAGTATTCTGTCAAAATATTATAAGCATGTGAGGTAATTCATATGTTAATTAGTTCCATCATGTCATTCCATTATGTGCACACTGTAAAGCCTCATGCTACACAGGACAAATATGTAAAATTTTTGTCCATTAAAATGATAAACTAATTAATTTTAAGAAGAATTTAAAAGTAGCACATGAACTTAATGAGAACAGAAGTCAAATGTATTAAAAAGAACCAAACAGAACCTATAAAATAAAAACTACAAAACTGAAATGAAAATTTCACTGGATCATTTTAACAGCAGATTAAGCATTGCAAAGGAAAGAAAATCAGTGGATTAAACAACAACAACAAGAACTATTCAAAATGAAGCACAGGGGAGAAATGAATAGAATGAACTGAAAAGATGACCAGAACCTCAGTGACAAAATTGAGTAGTCTAAAATACATGTTTGCAGAGCCAGGAAATGGGAAAAATGGGAACCAGAAAGGTAGTTGATGCAATATTGTTGAAAACCATCCAAATTGAATGAAAATTATGAATGTACAGTTCCAAGAAGCTCAATAAACCACAATCAGGATAAACAGAAAGAAAATCACAGCAAGGTTCATGATAATAAAATTACTGAAAATCAGAGACAGAAACCCTTAAAAGCACACAAAGAAAAATTATAAATTGCACCCAGAGAAACAAGGATAAGGATGTTCATGTACATCCCATCAGAACCTGAATAGGTCCAGAGAGAATGCAACAATGTCATTAAAGAGCTGAAAGAAGCTGGGTGTGGTGGCGTAAGCCTGTAAACCCAGCAGCTGGGGAGGCTGAGACAGGAGGATCTCAAGGTCAAAGCCAGCCTCAGCAAGAGTGAGGCACTAAGCAACTCAGTGAGACCCTGTCTCTAAATAAAATACAAAATAGGGCTGGGGATGTGGCTCAGTGGCCAAGTGCCCCTGAATTAAATTCTCAGTACCTGCCTGTTCCCCACAGAAAAAGAGTTGAAAGAAGAAAAAGAAGAACCTATCAATGAAGGCAAAGTGAAGGTGTTCTAAAAATCTTTTTTCTTGAAAACAAAGGCTGGGATTTGTTGTTGGCAGATATGCATATAAAATGTGAAAAAGTTCTAGCTGTTATATAAAATGAATAATTCCAGAAATAGTAAACATAAAATAGTTTTTTTCCTTTGTTCTTTACCATTTCATGTGACTTAGATGGAAATATAGATATTAAGAGAGGAAGAAAGAAGGAAGTTTTTTTAAAACATTCATTGAAGCAAAATGTATTACAAAAATAACAAAAATTATGGAAGAAGAAATTAAGTACACCGTTGAAGTATACTGTACCTGCAGTTGTTTAGTATTATTTCAGGTACATTATGATAAACCAATAATTCAAATTATAAACCATAAATTACCTACTATAAATACACACATAACTCCTTAAGCATATATAGATATAACTAATAAGTCATTATCAGAAGGAAAATATGCTAAAAATGTCAATCCAGTAGAAGGAATGGAAAGAAAATAAAATTAGATGAGACGAATGGCAAGATAATAGAACAAAAATCAACTATATTATATATTCACTAAATGAAGATGGTTTCAGCTTGATTATTTTAAAAGTGCAGATTATTGGATTGGATTTTAATAAAGCAAGAACTTACTATATACTCTTTTTTTTTTTTTTTTTTTTTTGGTGGTGCTGGGGATTGAACCCAGGGCCTTGTGCTTATGAGGCAAGCACTCTACCAACTGAGCTATATCCCAAGCCCCAAGAACTTACTATATACTCTATATAGTAAATTTATCTTAAATATAAGGAGAAGCTAAAAGTCAAAAGATAGAAAAAATGTAGTATGAAAACCCTAATAATAAAGCTCATGTGGTCATATCAAAGTAGCTTTAGGACAAGAAATAAGAACAGAAATAACACTCCATGATAAAAATGTAAATATGTCAAAAAGCCAAAATATTAAATGTTGATGCACTAAATTACAAAGCTTCAAAGTATATGCAGCAAAACTTGATTGAACAGAAAGAATGAATTTATAATTCCAAAATTACGGCTGGGGGTATTAACTCTTCTCCCAGTAATTGATAGCGTAAGTAACGTAAGAGTCCATGGCTTGGGAGCATGGAACTTCACCAAACAGGAGCAGATTTTTTACAAGTATACAAGAAACATTCCCTATAGACCCTATGTGGGACTATCACACCATCTCAATAAAGGTAAGGAAATGGAAATAACAAAGAATATATTCTCTGACCACAAAGAAATTAAATTAGAAATTAGACCACCCATGAGTCCCCCAATTTACCACATGAGAAACTCTTGCTGGACTGCAATTATGTACTTCCTAACAGCATTACTGGCCTATACCAAATTGACCTTGGCCTACCACAGAGGTCAAGTGGGGTTAATGGAACACTGAAAATCAAACACATGCATGTATCACCATTGCCACCCAAACCTAACCAGAATGACCAGGGCGTGGGGTAGATTTTTAAAAGCAAAACAGAAACAAAAGCCCACACAAGAACAGAGAGAAAAGGAGTGGAAACCATAGTTGATAAGCTTTATTGGCAAAATTTGGAAAATGGAGAGAGGATGAACAGGTGTTAGCTGACATTGCAGATCAGAGAAAAGTGGAAATAGAAGTGCTTAAAAAGAATAATTGCAGTGAGTGGGCCACATCCCAGGAAAGCTCAGGAACAGAGGCATTGGCACTAAGGAATCAACAATTAAGTGTATCATACTGAATACAGAGGAAAAAAGACAAAATAAAATTAGAAATCAATAATTGTAAGATACCTGGGAAAATCCCTAAGTGTTTTTAAATTAGAGAACATTTTTCTAAATAACTTGTAGATGAAAGAAAAAAATTAAAAAGATCATTAAGAGCAATCTGAACTGAACAAAAGATATCAAAATTTGTAGGATGCAGCTAAACATGTGCTTAGGGGGAAATGTATAGCTTTAAATGTTTATATTAAAAGAAAAGAAAGGTTGAAAGTCAATGACAAGCTTATGTTGTAAGAAGTTGGAAAATATGACTTATGCTCCCTAGTGAAAGGTCTTTAGGTAAGTAGAGCATGCCCTTGAAGGGAGATGGCAAGACCCCCGTCCCTTCCTCACGTCTTTTGTTCCCTGGGCACATGGTAAGCAGTACTTCCCTGCACTGCCACCATGATATGCTGCCTTGCTGCGAGGTCAAAAGCAATGAGATCAGTCATTCAGGGATGGAAACCTTCAAAACATGAGCCAAAATAAACCTTGTCTCTTTGTAACTTGATTATCTCAGGTATTTGTTATAGTATTGGAAAGCTGACTAACACAAGAATATTATTCACCAATATAGAAATAACAACTGAAAGAGATAGCTGAAATAATTAAAAGTGAGTACCTGTGAAGGATGGCTGGGCTAGTGAGGAGAATGAGAGCAGGGTCTCAGGTTTCATTCTAAATTATTGGTACTATTAGATTTTTAATAGTATTTAATATTTTGATATTTGACGTTCATAATTTGAAAATTTTAATGCATGATAATTTGTTATAACATTCCAATGTTGTAGAAGAAAATGTTAATAATCATCATGCTACAAACCCTCCATTTTTTCTCACCCCTGAAATAACCATACTATTGTACCTGCATTTGTCTTTGCATACATCTCTACATCTATTCAAAAAAAAAGTGTACATGCAAAAAATATGACTTATGTTCAAAGAAGGACTGTCAAACTGGCTTTCATCATAAATAATGGAATGATAGTATTAAATAATGGAAGATACTAATTGACAACTTGTAATCAATATCCTGAAGAAATATCCTTTAAAAATAAAGTCAAAAATAGAGATTTCAGAGTAATGAAACCTGAGAGAATTTCTTCATGCTAAAAGAAATCCTAAAAGGGGGTTCTTAAAGCAAAAGAAAACCAATTTACTGTGGAAGTACAGATGGGAGTGGGGGGAGAGAGAGAGAGAGAGAGAGAGAGAGAGAGAGAGAGAAAAGACCACCTTCCCCAAAAGAAAACATATGTGCAAATCCAAAGGAACACTGATTGTTTAAAACCATAATTATAATCTCCATGGCCTTAAAATATGTATAAAATTAAAATACATTGCTGGGGTAACCAGCACCCCATTAGAGCAGATTCCTGCCAGGAGGTATGAGCCCCTGGAAAAAGAAAAAGTCTGAAATAATCAGTAAGAAATAAAGACAAAGTCAGAGATGAGATTTAAAAGGGGGGCACCTGATGAGCCTTGTGACCCTGATAGGGACTTGAAGTGAACAACTGAAAAAGGCCCCAATCCTTTATTTAAGGAGAGGTACCTCAAAGCTTTCAGTGTGGCAGGGATAAAGTTTTGATGTGGCAGGGTCTTGCAGTAAACAGGTTGTTTGGTTTTTGGCAGATTATGCCCATCTCTGGATGGCTGTGTGTGTTTCTAAGGTTGTGAGCTAAGGCAGGGCACCAGCATGAATCTGGGTTTTCACAAACTACAGAATTTCACCCAGGAGTTCCAAGAAAAGCAGTTTTTCTGCCTTATGTTGGCTCAAACAAACCCATGACTTATAAATGGCTTCTGACAATACATTACAGCGACATCACAAAAGTTGGAAGAAGGTAAATGGAGTTTAAAGTTTTCTAAAGTCCTTAGATTATTCAGGAGCAGATAAGAAAACTAATTTGACATAGATTCATTTTAGTCATCAATTAACATTGTAACCTCCTGGATAACCACCAAACTACTAATGAACAAACTACGCATAATTATATGTACTATATATTATGATTACCGTAACTATTAAATGAAAAGAATCTGCATTAAAAAATGCAAGGAAAAGCAAAAGAAAGCAAGAAAAGATGAGATCAGACGAATGAAAAACAAATAGTAAGCTGATAGATTTAAATCCACAAATACATAATTATGCTAACTGTAAGTGGACTAAACAGCAAAATAAAAGGCAAAGACTATCAAATTAGATTTTAAAAACCTCAAACTATATGCTGCTTCTAAGAAAGATACTTTAAGTATAAGAACATAGTAAGTTTAAAATGAAAAGAGAGAAAAAGATGCTATGTAAAAAAAAAAACTAGAATAGCTACACTAAACATTAGACAAAGACATCAAGGACAAAAATATTGCAAAAATAAGAGATGATGATCACAGTGTCAAGGCAAAAGTATAATTATTGCAGTCACAAATCTGGCAGCTAATAGCACAGCCTCAAAATATAGTCTTTTTTTTTTTTTTTTTTTTTTTTTTTTTTTTTGCGGTGCTAAGGATTGAACCCAGGGCCTTGTGCATGCAAGGCAGGCACTCTACCAACTGAGCTATATCCCCAGCCCTCAGCCTCAAAATATATAAAGCAAAGATTTATTGAGCTAAAACTAAAAAATAATCAAAACCTCAATCATTTTTAGATATTTTGAACATAGCTCTCTAATCAGGTAGTAGAAAATTCAGACCAAAATATCTATAGGAGTACACACTACCATAAATTTGACCTAATTTCTAAGTGTATAGAACATCACATCAGAAAAGTAGAGAAAATATATTTTTTTCAAGCAAATGCGGAAAATTTACCAAACCAGTAATAAGCCAAGCCATATGCAGGTACCAACAAATCTCAAAATATTAATTCATATGTAGTATGCATTATGACAATTGTGAAATTAAGCTAGAAATCACAAAATGATGTAGAAATTAAACAGTACTTTTTACACTAAAATTAAAAGCAATTCATAATAAAAAGATTCTGATGCAGTTAAAGCAGTGATTAGAGGGAAATTCAGGGCTTTCAATAAGGCATACACTACACTGAAGAAAATTTGAGACTGAATGCTCTAAGATCCATCTCAAGAAACTAGAAAAAGAGCCACAAATTGAACTTAAAGTAAATAAAAGTAGGAAACAATTAACAGATTTAACTGTGAAAAGTAAATTAATAAAGCTCCTATAAGTGTCTTGTCCAGTAGAAATACAAGCCACATATATAATTTACACATTTGGGAATGTGGCTCAGTGGCCAAGTGCCCCCAAGTTCAATTCCCAGGGCCCCCCTCCAAAATGTAAAAAGAAATAGATGAACTTAATTAACATATGTTATTTTACCCCAAATTTCAAAAATATTATCATTTCAACTTGTAATTTATAGAAAAACTATGAATAAGCTATTTTATATTACTTCTTTCATACTAAATCTTTAAGATTTTGTGAATATTTTACATCTATAGCATATCACAGTTCAGGTGCTACATTTTTAATGGTTAATATGAAATATAATCCTATCAAAAATTAAGCTGTTTTACAGAAAAACATTATATACTGCTTCCATTTTTTAAAATAAATTCATTAAAGTTAAAGAACTTAAAAATACAGTTCCTCACTCATACTAGCCAGGTCCCAATTGTAAAATAGTGGTTGCTGTATTTGGACAGCATATCTCTAGACAGTAATGCAGAAGATCAATATGACCTTGGAGTAGGGAAAGGTTTCATAATCAAAATTGCAAAAATTAATAATAAAGGAAGATACTATAAATTTGGCTTTATTAAAGTAGGTATTTCCAGTTTATGAAAAGACACCTTTAGAGAGTGAACAAGTGAATCAAAAGCTGAGAGAAGATATTTGCAATACACATATCTGATAAAGGACTGATAACCAGAATCTACACAGACTATCAATCAACAAGGAAAAGACTGACAACATAATGAGAGTATGAGCCAAAGATTTAAAGACTTCATACAAGAGAATATGTAAATGAACCTATGAAAAAACACATAACACCATTATCAGGTAAATGCAAATTAAAGCCATAATGAGATGCTACCACATCCTCCCAAATACAGCAATATCAACAGGAAAACAAAACAAAACTGAGACTACCAAGGATGTGGAGCGAGGGGAGGTCTCCTGCCGGCTAGAGAGCATACAGATTGTAACAAGAACTTGGAGAAACTGACCCACTACATCAATTAAGACAACTCTTCTGCCTACTCCATGACCTAGCAATTCAATTGCTGGATGGATGCTCATGAAGATTCTCTCCTTGACCAAACTCTAGCCAGGATCCTCTGAACCCCCTTCTTCACTGGTCCTCAACCTCAACCTATAAAAATGTACAGACTCTCAACACAAATGATTGTGCACCACCGCCCCCACCGCCCTGCCAAACACACATTAAAAGGCTTGTATACAACATGGTTTCTGACAGCTCAAGATCATACCCTGAGGGATGACCCTTAAAGTACCTGAAAAAGCTCAGTTGCCAAAAGAATTTCCTGCTTGTTTTAGCTACACCTGTTGATATCACCTGCCCTGTTCTTAGACCACTTACTAAAAAGGGCTTGCAAATGTGAATCCTTCCTCTGTCCCTTTGAGATGTCTATGTGTTTCCTTCAACTCAAGAGCATCTTTCTCAAGGGCCTGAAAGCCATTCCTTTAAAGTGTAATCACCACCAACGATATGGTCACCGTCTCCCAGTCTGTTGGAAGACAATTCTTCAATTGCCAGTTAATAGACACAACTAGCTTAATCTGTCTTTATACTGATGAGCCCTTGTAAATTTTTACTTCCTTGACTCTACTGGGCCCCTACCACCTATCTCATTCTCCTGTAAGGTACACCATCGACTTCTATAGATATCAAACTTTATTTCAGTTCAAATTGAAAGTTCTTCCTATTGCAATAGTATATTACTGATTAAAATATGTCCTTGCTACTTTTGTGTCTAGCTTCATTTATCTTTGGCAACATCCAACAGAAATGAGTACATGCATGCACCAAAGGTATGTATAAGTTTGCTCAAAGCAGCATCATTCACAATAAAAACAACCGAAAACAACCTCAATGCCCAGCAACAGAATACACAAATAAATTGTGCCATATTCATACAAAGGGATGAAATACAGAAACTAAAATAATAAACCCATTCTGCATATAACAACATGCATAAATCCACCACCTTATAATGTTCAATGAAAATAGTCAGGCACAAAAGAGTACATACTTGCATGGCTTCCTACTGTACTGTATTGATAAAAAAGGACAGTCTTTATTTTGTAGGGCTCTACAGAAGTTCAGGCATGACTCCACCAATCCTCTGCCCAGGGTTTCACAAGGCTGACATCAAGGTGTCAGCCAGGCTACAGATATCATCTGTAGCTCAAGGTCCTCTTTCAAGTTCATTCAGTCTGTTGTCAAAATTCCTATTGATTGTAGGGTACAGGGTCTTTTATCTTGGTGCCTATCAGCTAGTGGCAATTTTAGCTCCTAAAGGCCATCTCTTCATGGCCCTCTCACAACATGGCAGTTTATTGCTTCTTCTAGGCCAGCAGGATCATGTCTATCAGGCTTAGATCCAGTCCCTGACCTTGGAAAGTCCTTGTTAAGGGATCACCTGATTAAGTCAGGCCCACCTGGGATGATCTCCCTTTTCATTAACTCCAAGTCAGTTGCTTGGGACTTAATTGTGTTCATAAAATCCCCTAACCTAATCACAGGATGGAGTGAAATTCATCATCTTCATGTTCCCACCATACTCCAGGGACAAGATTATACAGAATTCTGCCTACCACAATATTGAATTATTTCATTTTTTAAAGTGAAAAAATAAAAAAAAACGGCAAAAATGACCTAAACTAATAGGAGTCAGGTGACAATCCCTTTGTTGGGTGGAGTGTATAGAAGGGAGAAAGCATGAGGAGGCATCTGTGTGCTAGGAATGTTCTTTAGCTTGACCTCAGAGGTAACAATGCAGTGGTGCACTTTGTAAAAACTCATCAGTTGTAGACATAATACTTATGGACTTTATATATGTTATACTGCAATAAGTTTACATAAACATAGAAAGTTTTTCAGGGGGCCTTCTTTAATTATACGTAAGAAAGATGGCTAGCATTACAATCATATAAAATGGGCACTGGTAAGTACTTGAAATTAGTTTACACCCCTGAGTCATTTAAATATCCTGATAAGTTTATGCATACCTTTAATTTACTTTGAGCATTTTCTTGTAAAAATATAAAAAATTCAACTTCAGGTTGACTCTTCCTCCTTTGCACAGAATTGTGTGCTCACAAGGTAAATGTGGAGACAACAGTGCCATCATATGCATTTGCTAGAATGGGCAGGAAATTAAAGACTGATGGGCCTAATCTGATAGGCTTGGTAAAATCTTTATGTTCTTAGCATATAGTCTAGGAATACCTTTGAGAAACACAAGGCTCTTCTAAGAGAGAGCCCAGGTCCTGTTTCTAGAGCTGGCCAGCCCAGATCTAATTCTCTTCTCTACATTCCCATTCTGTTCTAAGCCAAGGAAGTCACACTATTTCACACGGAATATAAATGAACACATCTTTCCATGGAAATTAGGAAAATACATTATCCAACTTATTGTAATCAATACAGATAGGAGTCATGTAAATGTGATGTCAATGAACTATAGACCAATCTTAACTAAATTATTGCAAAAACACAAAATAAAACATTAGTAAACATTTGCAAAGTATATTAAAATAAAAACTCATGACAAAGTGATTCATCAATGCAAGGATGGTTCAATATCCATGAATCTGTTATGCAATTTATGATATCAAACTAAGGAGAAAAAAATCATACAAACATCTTAAAAGTTTCTGTTCTGAAAAGGTATTGAATTTGATAAAATTGAACATTTATGTGTGATTGAAAATACTTTTATTAGAATAGGAAGGCTATATCCTTAAAAGGGTAAGAAGCCAGCATCACGGTTAAATGGGAAAATACTAGCAGCATTCTCATTAAGTTTAGGAATGTATTAAAGGAATCATCATTACTACTTTTATTTAATATTCTTCTGGAGATTCTGTAACAAAAGAAACTAGGGGAACAAAATGAGAGACACATAATTTGAAATCAGGAGGGAAAAATGATTATATGCTGATGTTGAGTGTAGATATATAAGTAAGCTAGAGAAATCTTGACACTTATAAAACAATGTAGTAAGATGAATGCATATGAAATTACTAAACAGAAATCAATAACTTTTGTATACATAAACAGTAGGAAGATGAACTGGAAAGATCTTGTTTACAGTGGTAGCAAGAACAAATGCATAGTAAACTTAATAAATATGTAAGATTTGATAGAAAGATTAAAATGTGGAATGACCTCCAAAATAAAATTAAAATATTCCTGAGTGTCATGAAAAAGAAATGAATAGCTGAAAAGATAATTCATATCATAAATTTGTAATTTCATATCAAAGTAATTTATGAATTTAGCTCAATCTGGTAAAAGTATTCACAGATTTTTTTGATACATAGATAAGCTGATGTTAAATTCATATAGATTATCAAACACGCATGAAAAGTCAGGACACTGTAGAAAAAGAAGATCAGTAATGTAGTGCTCTCTCTGCAAATAGTAAAATATGTAAAATAATGTTTTAAACACACAAAAATCAATAAAGTGAGATAATTAAAATAGTGTGGTATTGATACATGATAGCTCAATGGAATATTGAAACAGAGTAAAAGGTGCTAAAAAGACATTGGTAAAATCTTTACATTCTTAGCATAGAGTCTAGGAACACTTAGACTATACAAGTGCAAGAATCTAATATTTGATAAAGGAATCATCTCACATAAGATTATTCACTAAATTATTTTAGGATAAACAGGAGACATCTAAAAAAAGGTTGAATCCATAATTTACATTTTATAGTAGAATAATTTCTTGATGTAAATATTGAAATGCAAAAATATAAAGATCCAGCAAAGACTCAAAGAAACTATAAGAAAATTCTATAAAGTTTAAAGAAGTGCTTTCTTCTTCCATAAAATGAAAAGTTTTAACTATTATACAAAAATTAAAATTGTATGCAAAAAAACCCCACCATAAATGAAGTTAAACATGAACAAGAAACTGGAGAAAGCATATTTGTAACATCACAAGAAAGGTTTTTTCCTTTTCAACAGAGTTCCTATCTGTCATTAAGAAAATACTGGGCTGGGGTTGTGGCTCAGTGGTAGAGCACTTGCCTGGCATGTGTGAGATCCTGGGTTCGAATCTCAGCACTACATATAAATAAATGAATAAAATAAAGGTCCATCAACATCTAAAAACAAGTATTAAAAAAAAAGAAAATACCAGAAAACCAGCAGAAAACTGGACAAAGGTCAGAAAAAACACTACAAGGAAAAGAAACCTGAATGTCTCTTTAACATGAAAATATACTCACTTATTTCATTGAAATTTCAATTATTCTGTGTTTATTGGATTGGAAAAGGTTAAAATTAGAAGGTGGGGAACACTCTGGTTACTCCTACTTGGCTGTTGGGAATGTGATCTGCATACCAGGATGGAGAACAAACTGGGCAATCAATATCTAAGTTCTCAATTCATATGTTCTTTGCTTAGACATTTCCACTTCTAGGAATTTATTATCCTACAGATAAATTCACACATATGCCAAGTGACTTAAGTTCTCAGTTAATCAATGTAGCAAGCGATAACAAGATTTGAAATAACAAACCTTGCATCATTGGGGACCAGCTGCATAAATTAAGGTACATCAATCCTGTGAAATATGGGACAGCCGTAAAACAAAGGAGAAAGTTCCTTCTTTTTTTTTCGGTATTGAGGATTGAATCAGGGCAGCTCTACCACTGAGTTGCATCCTCAGTCCTTTTTATTTTTTTATTTTGAGACAGGGTCTCACTAAGTTGCTGAGGCTGGCCTAAAACCAGTGATCTTCTTGCCTTGGCTTCCTGAGTACCTGGGATTACAGGTGTGCACCACCTTTACCTGACAGAGAAAGTTCTTTATGTACTAATGTGGAACGACCTTCAAAATAAATTAAAAATGCAAAAAAAAAAAAAAAAAGGTGTGTGCAGCATGCTACCATGCTACCACTTGTGTAAGAAAAATAAAGCATGGGTAAATTTTCTCTTAATGCATAAACTCTGCCTGGGAGAATGCCCAAGAAACTGATAATAACATCTATCATCAAGATAGAGTCTGGATGCCTCACTAATAGGAACGGGAGGGAGGAATATTCACCTTGTGTCTTTTGCACCCTTTAATTTTAAACCATGTGAATATATTATCTACAAAATGTTCATGACACATGAAATTTTGATATATGATGTAAAGGATATAGCAATACCCTAACCTGTCTATGCTTATCCTAAACTTGGCTGCAAATAAAGCTTCTTGTTAATCTGTATAGATATTTGATTAGGAAACAAAAGAAGATAAATAATTTTTTTTACTTGAAACTAAAGTTTCAAAATAGAAGTTGTATGAGAAAATTAAAAAGTAAAGAAAAAAATAACAAAAACAGTCATTTAACAATAGAAATCACCATTTGTTTAAAGCAACCAACCAACAACTAAATTGTTGCTAAGGGAATATACCAAATCTCTGGCAGATACAGTAGTGATGAGATAATAAATACAGCTTTTTATTAGATATTTCCATGTTGTTTGATTACTCTCTTTGATACATTAATTTAGAATTTAAAAAATCAGATTTAAATGTAAAAAGTCTACATTTCCATTGGTAACTAAATATATAGAAAAGGGTTTAATCTAGTAATTCAAAAGAAAGAAAAAACTCTATGCATAAAACTTTTATTCAATACCATAATAAAATAAAAATATATTAATCTATAATTTATATACTCATGTATACCTATAAACAATAAGAAAACAATTCATTAAATGACAAGGTGTCTACAAAACAGAATTGTCTATTAAATTACATTTATGTAAATCATATGGTAATTGACCTAATACCCACGGCATAATGCTGATTTTTTAAAATATACAAAATTTTATGTACAACTTAGCAAAAAGAGTCAATGAGCAGGAAAGTCATGAAATTCTAGTTGAATTAACACTTTCTACAACATAATTTCAAAATTTTAATTTTTACAGATTTTTTTTCACAAATTTAACTTCAAATTTCCCTACTTTTGTGTTTGAGAAGTGAATTTAGAATTTAATTTGAGAAATAAACCAAAGTGAAAGATGCCTATTTGCTAATCCAGCAAGGATAACTAATTGACCAGCATGAACTGCGAACTTTTATAAAGAATG
This sequence comes from Glaucomys volans, assembly GCA_020662805.1. Classification (NCBI taxonomy): domain Eukaryota; kingdom Metazoa; phylum Chordata; class Mammalia; order Rodentia; family Sciuridae; genus Glaucomys; species Glaucomys volans. The sequence goes on from JAJEJO010053784.1 coordinate 116,631, forward strand.
AGCCACTTACTTGCATCTCCCCCTGGAGGAGAAGGATGGGTCACCTGCTCCAGAGAGGTGCTTCTGAAAGGCTGTGCCAGCTTCTCCAGGGATGGGGCATTGTCCCTGGGCAGCACCTTCTCCGTGGGGCTGCTAAAGAGGTCCCTGATGTCCTTCCTTTGTTTAGACTCTTGGAGGAAACTTTCAAAAGTTTTGTCTTTGAATTTGAAGGAGGAAAAAAGTGAGGTTCCTTTCTTTGGAACCCTAGTAGCATCTGGTAAGGTCTCTTGCAAACTCACTCTCTCCAGGAGTCTGGGAACATCTTCCATCTTGCTGCAGGGTAGGGGCGCTAGTGCAGGAAACCTCTTAGATGACCGATTGGGCAAACTATGGGAACGGAGGGCAGGGTCAGGAGGGCTAAGGCTCAAGGACTGGGCAGCTTGGGAACCGAGGGAGAAGAAAGCAGAGGTCCTGCTTACTACATGTGTCCCCTGGGACTGCTGGTCCCCCTCCTTATTGGAACTGGTTTTCCGAAGGCTGAATGAGCGAGTACAGGTGTGTGGCTGACCCATGGGCAAAGTTTTTGATTCTGGCTTTGCCCCGGTCTTCTTTCCACCTTCAGAGTTGGGAAAGAAGTTTCCCAGGGACTTTCGGATGGCATTGGCTATAAGCCGCAGGGGAGACTTAGGTGGGGCACCTTGCTCTGCTGGAGTCCGTACAACTGGGACCCCTGTCTCCCTCTGGGCCTCTCTCTGGACTGGCAGTGTCTGTTTCCCTGCCCGAGGGAGGGTCAAGGGTCGGACTGGCTTCAGCACCCGGCCTGGTCTATCACTCTCAGGACTCTCCTGGGAAAGTCGCTCCTCAGCCTTGAGGTGCACACTCTCAGGGATGGAGTCATTCCAATCCAGCAGCATGGTTCTCTGTTCCTGAGTGAGGACTAACTTCTTCAAGCCTGACTTCCTCTCCTCTGCCAGCTCTGACCTGCCCTCCTGTCGCCTCCTGGGTCTGATATTCTCCTCTCCTGGTTCTTTTTCATCCGTGGGACATTGCTCTTGATCCGTGAGGCACCCGTCCTTTTCCCCAATGGGGAATGGGTCTTTGTGGATGCTTTTGGTCCCCCCAAGAGGGGCCTCTGCTTCCTGGCACCCCTCGGAAGCCATTTCCACAGGGCTTGTGACACTGTCTCCTCCAGGGCTCACCAGGCAGTATTCTGCCCGCTCCAGCACTGCACCATGAGGCAGAGAGAGGGGAGTTTCCAGGGGTGTCCCTTGGGCTCTGGCTCGTCGCAGAAAGATTGGGGTAGATGGACTGAAATGACCTCTGGGGACTTGTGAGTGGGGATTGTAAGCTGTCACCTAGAGGGGATGGGCAGAAATAGCAGTTATTTAATAATTTACAGTATTTATTTATATGGAGAAGGCAAATCCCAACGCATACTCTACTTCCTTTCTCTAGAACTCAGATACCAAAGTAAAAAATGTTTTGCCTAAGAGGATTTCATGGGAATGCTCTTTGTTCTAAGAGGCTCTTGAAACCTGTTGGGATCTACCCAGAGCCCCTAAATCCACACTGATAAAAGGTCATTCTGGGTCTTAGATTGGGTGGGTAGGAAGCCAGAAGGGAAGACCAACCCATGGCTGCTGCCCTTGATGAGTTCCTAAACTAGTGAACACAGGGCTGGCTGATCCCCAAGGGTGGCCAGGCACATGGCGGAAGGCAAGATCCCCAGTGGCTTGCTCAAACATGGTCCTACTGAAGGCCTCCTTCCCATAGAGTCTGTTCCTCTAACCACCATGGAACCAAGACTTCTTCCTTGGAGGCTTTTGAGGTGAGGAAGTGACAGTTACTCTTCTGGGTTGGAGCTGTGGTGGCAAAAGTATGACCTCTAGGATCTCCCAGTGACCCTTCTAAATTGCATACCTGAACCACTGAGAAAAGTAGCCACTTCCAGCATGGGGAAACTTGGCCCTTGGCAAAGGAAGAACATAAGCAGACTTTGCAAGGAGTGGCTGTGCCCTGTCAAGGGCTTGGGGTAGGTCACAGAACTGGGGTCTTCACAAGAGCATTCATTTTTTTCTGTCTTGTGAGCTTGACTTCCCAGAGCCTAGAACAGGGCTGGCAGGTACAGAGGTTTGACAATTGCCTCTAGAAATAAAGTCCAGCCATGCCTATCAAAAATGACATTTCTGATACAAGAAGGACGCTGCTTCCAAGGTCCTTAGATGCTAGCAAAGTCTCCCTCTGTGTCTTCCTTTCTTCGGTTGTGAGCTCCTTAACACCCTCTGTGAGTTCCCCAAGGGCAGAGCACATGTCCCAGCATCTCTGCATCCCATGGTCCAATACCTGGCACAGAGTCCATACCCCAAGAGGTTGCTGAGGGGGCATCTGTGTCCTTGGAGTGGATGAAATTTCATGAAAGGCACATGTGAAGAAGGCCTGGAGAGGACCTTGACAAGTTTCTCTATGGCCCTGGCCTTGCACTTGGGGGCACTTAAGAGCACACAAGATCCAGAGTTAAGTGTGGAAGGTGGGAGGAGCTCACCTTCCTGGCCTGTGCAGGGTCCAGGCAGTACTCACCTGAGATGAGGAGGAGTCATCTGACGTATGTCCAAGGACACTGGTTGAAGAGGAAGAAGTTGATGGCAGGGAAGATGAAGGAGAAGACCATGAAGAAAGAGGAAGAGGAGAAGGCTCCTGTGGAGGTGATGGAGTTCTTTTGTTCACTGGCAACAAATCTACCAAGGAAAGAACATTCTCTGTTACAGAGCTGTTGTCTCCTTCTATTGCAAAAAGAGGAGGCTAGGAGTGAAGCTCCAGTTATTTTGGGGGGAGAGGGGGTGGGTACCAGAGATTGAGCTGAGAGGCACTCAACCACTGAGCCACATCCCCAGTTCTATTCTGTATTTTATTTAGAACAAGGTCTCACTGAGTTGCTTTGCACCTCCCTTTTGCTGAGGCTGGCTTTGAACTCCCAATCCTCCTGCCTCAGCCTCCCAAGCTGCTGGGATTATAGGCGTGTGCCAGAGTACCCAGCATGAAGCTCGTTCTATAAGCAAAGCCAGGAAAAAGAAGGATTGGAGACTGACTCAGAAGTTCCTGGTCCCCACAGCTTGGGACTTGGAGAAATGGGTTCAGGAGAGGCAGAGCCCTGTCGGGGAAAGGGGACCCCAAGATAAGAAGTCAAAGACCACAGTGTTTCAGACTCCTGAGGGTGTTCCTGAGACAGGTGACACAGATTTTTCAGAGTGCTTATTGGAAATAGACCTCTACCCTAAGTTTCCCTAAAGCTATGGTGGTTAGGAGCTGGGGCTACATTAAGTCACTCATCAATAAACCATCTGAGGTTTCTGCCCATGAGGTGCTGAAGCATTAGCCACGGCACACACAGGGTAGACATTCCCTACTAATGAAATGGCTCTTCCTTTCACAAGCACCAAGAGGCTCCCAGACAGGTGGCTAGCCTGAGATATCCAGGGAACACAGGGGAGGGAGGTTACAGCCATATCAAATCATTTGAAGCACACAGAGTGAGGCCTATGCCAAGCTTCTGTTGGTCAGGGAACAAACAGGAAAGCAGTGTATCTGCTCAGAGATGCGTGAGAAAGGAGCGTGGCTGGGCCCTGGGGAGGCGCCTGGTTACAGTGTGGGCAGCTGAAATCAGCTGGTCTCATGAAAGCGGAGTTGTGACATTTGTGGCCTAGAAAAAGCTCACATGCTTTCTCTTCCTCTCCTTACCACTCTCCCTTGAGTCCAGCAGCCTTAAATCTGAAATCTCAGGTATTTTATCTCCATATTGGATTATTTCAGATGAGTGGTGCTCAAACAGGTTCAGAATGCCACACAGTTGGCTGACATGCCCCTGCGGTACTGGATTCTCAGCACACCCAGCTCTCCCATGAGCCATGGTGGCACATACTGGTGTCCCCCAAACACTCCCAGGACTGCTGCCTGCTGGCCACTCCCATGTCTCACTGGTTGCTTGTGGCTGCTCAGATAACCCCTTGAGATTTCCCTCTGAGGTGTCCAGGCTTTGGATTTTAGCTCCCTTCTTAGCTCAACACAAAGTTCAGTTTCCCCAAAGCTCTGGGCAAGAAGCTCCTTCTCTGGGACCCACCCAGACCAGGTCACATCCAACCACCCCCAAGAGTTCCATTCAGTCCCATTCTTTTAGGAGGAGCAGCCACAGGGGAGGACATTCAGCATTCTGCCCTGCATTCCTCATACACAAACGCAAGCATGCCAGATGGCGTATCCCAGATTTGGGTTCTGAAAAGATGGCTACCCCACACACATGGTCAACAAGCCCCCAAAGGGAAGCCTTCCAGAAAGCTTCCGAGGGAAAAGGTAACCCCAGGAGACATGGCTGATGTGAAGGTGGGCAAGAAGGAGCTGCGGGGAGAGAGGCCACAGGCTGCCAGGAGCCGACTCGGGGGAGGAGGCTGGCCTGCCTCCCATCACCAGCACCCCCACCTCAGCCCACAAGGAGATGGTTCAAGCCTAAAAAGGCAAAAGTCGTGAGTCAGTTGTTGCCTTGCTTCCTTTCCTCAGCTTGCCAAATTCCTGCCAAATTCCTTCTCCCCCTCTTCCTCGCCCCCTCATTCTTCTCCCTGCCATCTTCTGAATCAAACTCCTTAACTTGTTTCAAAAGTTGTCTTGGCTCTACACACTGCCTTTTTGTTCCTTCATGGAGTCCCAGGGGACCTCATGACACACAGCCAGGGATACCTGGGGACATGAGCCCAGCAGAAAAGCCTTGGGGTTCACAAGGTCATGACTTGGAAGCTGCTTCCCCCAGCACACCTGGCCAGTGGGGTCTCTCTCCATACGGTCCTCACACCCTCACACGGTCCTTATCTTAGAGACAGAGCTTGGGGAGGGCTTGAGGAGTTGGGGAGTCGCACCCCCACTTAGGCCAAGCCCTGATTCCTGGGCTGCCATTCAAGCCACTGCCTGGGAGGGACACAGCCGGGGACAGGAAAGTGGAGCCAGAGCCATGATGATGGAGAATGTCACCTGCTGGAGGCTGGTTATGCCTTTGAGTTTACTCAGGATATGGTAAAGGGGAGCCTGGGACCCCAACCCCTGCACACTCACAGCAGCTGCCGGACACCGAGCAGGTCACCAGTCCCTCAGCTTCCTCAAGTCTAGTACTGCTTCAGGGGGTGATTGAGGGAATAAATGGGACACCAAGAAGTGCCGAGCAGTGCAGGACACACATGCCACTGTTAGCTAAATATGAGTTCCATCCCCTTCCCCTCCTCTCATGCCCTCAAATGGAGTCTAGTAAAGACATGGCTGAAGCTCTGACCCATTCTGGGGGCAGCCATGCCCCCATCCCAGCCACCATTTCTCCAACTCTTCTGGGGTTCCTCATTTGCCAACTCAGACCCTCCTCTCTGGTCCTTTCCTGGAGATCTTGATTGTCTTGCCCTCTGCAAGGGTCTTGGTCTTGGGTGCTACTGCCCCTCAGTGTCCCTTTGTGTAAAAGGGGTTGATAAGCAAGCCAGGGCCTGGATCACAGCTTCTGATCCCCTGGATCAAAAGCCATGCTACCTCCTTTTTTGAGTCCTGTGGCAGGAGTGACCTTTTTTCTGGATCCTAGAGGACATTCTGGCACGATGATCATCTGAGGAGAGTGCCCTATTCTGCTTCCTACTACCAAAAAGATGGCTCTAGTGACTTTCAGCTTGGGATTTTTGTGAGGACTGGGATTTCAGGATGCAGCTTCTGAGAATTTGGAGGCTATGAATGCTTCCATTCCCTCTCAAAGTCTGGGAGCGCCCTCTAGGGGCTGCAGCCTGAAAACCTGAAGCCAACCAGCTACATGGTTCATTCATTCAGTCAGCAGGGCAGAGGGTATGGCTCAGTGGTGGGGGGCTTGCTTAGCATGTGCATGAGCTTCCATCCCTAGAATCTCTCCCACACAATAAAGCATTCATTCATTGAGAAAACAAGGATCAGGTACCTCCTCTGGGCTGGACTGCATTGGATACTACACCCACATGAGAATAAGCACTTGATAATCTTTAACAACTAACAACTGAGTCCCCAGCTCCATGCGAGGCATCTTACTGCTGTGTGGCAGTTTTCTCTGTCCTGTGCCTCCTCCAGCACCCTGACATTGCTGTGAGGGTCTCCACCAGTCTCCTGGCTCTCACCTCAGGCTGGGAGCTCCCTGAGGGCACCACTGAGCCCCTCAGAGTGGTACCACTTAGAAGCTTTGGAATGAGGACCTGCCCAAGAGAAGGATCCCAGGGCCCTTGGAAGGGTTGGGCTAGGAACGAGATGAGGACACGTGGAAGACTTTAATTCCCTCCATCCTCTTGCTCTCACTGCCTTGGGGCTGTCAATAATTCAAGCATCATTTTAGATTGTCCCCAGATGAAGCAGCTTGCAAAATGTGTAGTCCTGGTCCAGCTCCAAAGGTGGCCCCTGTCCCAGGCTGACCCAGTGAGGGCTGGTGGGTCTTGGGGTTGCTGGAGAGTGACTCACTGGCCAGGAGTCATTGTTGACTCAGAAGGAAGGAGCTAGGGCTCCCTTCCAATTGTGATGCTTCATTGTACAAACACAGCCAGACCTGAGGCCTTCCTGCACCCAACTCACCCACAGAGAGGCTGGAGAGGGACTGTGGAGCAGGCAGAGAGGAAGGCACCAATGGATGTGAATAGGATGGAGTCCCAGCCCCTTGATGAGGGCCCCTAGGGCACTGGGAGTTCCTGCTTTGTCCCTGCTGCAGCCGGGATTGTGGGCCAGCATGGGATACGACAGTGTACATGGCCACTGTGCCCCCTGGTCTCTGGCCCTCACCCAGCCCTGCTCTTACCTGGGACTAAGGTGCTCAGAAAAAGGAGCAGGGCTGTGTGTGTGTCTGTGTTGCTTCCTTTCTTGCTTTGCCTACAATTACATGGAGTTAAAAGCTGATAGTGGCTCAACTCCCAGGCACAGAATCAAACCATACATCATCCTGGGCCTCGGGTTCCTTATTCATGTTTCAAAAAGCTTGAAGTCCATCGCTGCTAAGGCTTCTTCTGGGTAAAATCTCAAGTCTCCATACTTCTAGAGTAGGGGCAGAGAGGGATGGGAAGGTCCCAAATCCCTTGGAGAATTCTTCCTTTAGTCAGTAGTGGAAACCAGGTCAACTTTATATTGTTTTTCTTACCCCTCTTATCCTGAGGCCATGGCAGAGAAGACAGGCACCATGTAAGGAATGAGAGAATGCCTGCCCACCCCACCCCACCCGCAGAGAGCTCCTGATATGACTCACTGGACTGGAATTTTCTTCTCCAGTTCTGGTGTTTGCTTGGAGCTGGAGACTGGAAGCTGTTGGTCCGTTGCAGAGCTGTGGTGGGAAAGAGAAAGGGGCAGGGAGGAAGGGGAGAGAGCAAGAGTCCGTCAGATGTGTAGAGTGATTTGTTCCTCCAGCCCATTTACCTCAAATTAGCAGACAAGTGGCTGTAATTTGGGCTTTTTTTTTTTTTTTTTTTTTTTTTGGTGGTGCTAGGGATTGAACCCAGGGCCTTGTGCTTGCAAGGCGAGCACTCTACCCACTGAGCTATATCCCCAGCAAGTGGCTGTAATTGACAGAACCTTTCCTTTCCCCATACCACACTTCCCCACCCTCACACCCCATCTGTCATTGGTTTACTCATCAAATATTCACTGAGAACTGGCTTTAGGGCAGGCACTGCCCCCTGTCAGAGAATGCCTCCAAGTATGAGCCACCATTCTGCGTCACTGCTGGCTAATAAGCCCACCCGCATGCATGTGTGGAAACATAAGTAGACACAAACATGCCTCCATGTATGTATGAGCACGCCCACATTCCTTCATTTATATCAGAGCAGGTCTTTACAGCTGAGGCTTCACATCAATGTTCCACAGATGTAACAGAAGAAAACTGGAGTGCCTTTGATTGGAGCCAGGACGCTGCAGAAAGTTCTAGCCCCTGCCTTCCCTTTCCCCACAGAGCACCCCAAGTCCAGGAAACCAGTTTTAGCGGAACCTCTGGGCAAATCATTGCTGTGACCCCTCCACCCACTTCTCATGGCCTGGTTCCAATGGAAGCACATTTGCAGTACACAGGGTCCTTCCTACTGAAGACCCTCTACTTAGCTGGGCCTTGAGAATCAGCTGAGCAAAATGAACACCACATGCAGAAGAAAAGGGGTCTTGGCCATTTGGGGCATGAAAGCCGGCAGAGGGATCCAAATGGACCTGGTTCCCATATAGAATCCTAAGATTCTGTCTCAGGTACCAGTATTTCCATCATAGCCAGTAAGCAAGAATGGGCACAATGCACACTGAAGGCCCACAAAGCTGGACTGTGGGTATGTGGGCATGAGAGGAAAGGACTGGAGTGTGGGCATGAGAGGAAAGGAAGCCCATGGAAGGGAACTGGGGATGGGAGGATGGAGGCAGGGAAAGTTTGATTATAGACCTCCCAGGATCCAGGGCCTCGCCAGTGTGGGCATTCTCTGTCCCTCTCTCAACAGTCTTGGACCCTCCACTCCCTGCCAGTTCTGGGTTGGGCTTCAGCTCTTTCTTACCAGCCAGGCTGTGGAGCACAGGTGTGAACCACTACCTTGGGGTTTCCTTTTCTCAGGACAAGTTCCTTGGGCTCCTTAGATCTTGGCTCCTCTGCCTCCTTGTCCCCATTTGGAAATGCTTTGTGCCTCCCCTGCCTGGTAGGTTTCTAATCCCACAGACCTGCCCTCAAAATGAAGTCCATGGGTCTGAGGAGGAGCCAGTGAGGACGGATGCTGAGTAGCCCCCAGACCCCACTGCCAGATGAACAGTCCAACCACTTAGGCTTTCTAGATTGGATGTTTAGCATGAGGAGCAAGCAGGTTAAGCACAGTTGTATCCTGCAGACCCCTCGTGCAGAGACCACCCAAGAAAAATTTAAGACTTCTTGTGTTAGCCCTTCACTGTTGTGACCAAAATGCCTGCCAAGAACAGCTTAGAGGAGGAAAGATTTATTTTGGCTCATAATTTCAGATGTTTCAGTCCACCATCAGTTGGCTGCAAGGCAGGAACATAATGGCAGAAGGGCCTAGTGGAAGAAAGCTGCTCAGTTCATGGCAACTAGGAAGGAGAGAGAGAGGCCAAGACACAGCCCCCCTGACCTGCTTCCTGCAAACATGCCCCACCTGCTTACAGTCCCTACCTCGTCGTAGTCCATTCACATTATTAAACCTTCAAATGGATTAATCCACTGATGAGGGTAGAGCCATCATGATCCAATCAGTTCCTAAAGCCGCACCTCTGGACATTGCTGCATTGCTTTCAACACATGAGCTTTTGGGGGACATTCCAGATCCAAACCACAACTCAAAGTTCTGATTGTTTCTCTTCCACTTTTAACATTGTGGAATGAAATCTATTATAGATGACTAGAATTCGGGGGATGTAGCTCAGTGGTAGAGCAATTGTCTAGCAAGGCTCTGGGTTCAATCCTGAGTATTGAAAAGAACTGGATAAAATTCATAAGAGATTTTCCAACACTAATATTTACAGGACACACGTACACACATTTTTTACCACAACAGGAACAATAGTGTGGATAGCAATGATTAGGTGCAGTAGCTCTAAGCAGCATAAAGAATGGCTGGTTCTCTTCTTTCTAGCTTATGTTTTATGTGTATTTAATTTCTGCATATAGATCTTATTTTAAAGTAGCACTTTAATTTGGGGCATCTTAATGTATGATCTGCTGAAAAAGGAATAAGAGGGTAAGAATTTTACCATATGGTGCTGATGATCTCATTTTATTGTTACAAACTAGTGGTGTCCTCCATATGCCATTGGACCATCCTGTTATCAAATTATTGCCAGGAAAAAATGGATAAGTATCAATGCTTCTATGCCAGAATAATTTTGGGGCAGATTGCCCTCCTAAATCTACTTGGTTTCTGTCCAAAAATCCAATGCACTAGATCAATCCATTTAGTTGCTTTGGCATGTATTTCACAATTAGTTTATCCAGGCAGGCCCCCAGGAAGTTGCCTTTCTGTGATTCTCCAAGTATGGGTCATGCCCACCTGCACTGAAGTACCTGGGGTACTTATACCAAAGGCAGACACTCTGCCCCATTTTGGACCCAAGGAATTTGACTTTCTGATGGTGGGGATCTGGGGATATGCCTTCTAGACAAAATTTATATGACTCACTAGACTAAATTATTATGGTTGGGATTTTAAATGTCCCCTAAAAGGCCAACGTGTTTAAAGCTTGGTTCTGTCTGTAGTGCTACTGGGAGTCAGTGGAACATTCAGGACATGGTGCTAATGGAAGGAAGTCAGGTCACTGCGGGATGTGCCCTTGAAGGAGATATCTGGCCTTTTCCTCTTTTTCTTTTTGCTTCGCTGTTGCCACTAGGTGAGCAATTTCTGTGTCCATGTGCTCTTACCGTGATGTTCTGCCTTACCACAGGACCAAAGGCAACAGGGCCAAGCAACAATGGACCTCAGAAATCACGAGCCAAAATCAATCTTCTCTCCTGATAAGTCATCTACCTCAGATATTTCGTCACAGTGATGGAAATCTGATTAACACACAGATGTTTTAGGGTAGCATTTTCTATGGTTTTCATAACATAGGTGTATGTAGGTTATATTTCACGCTCTCATGTTGGGCAGGCCCTCTGTAAAAGAACTTTGTGGAAATGAGAGCTTCCTTAACAAGCTGAGGTGATCCTGGAAATCTCTTGTTAAATGGTGGCACAATGTACATATCATAAAAATACCATTTAAAGCACAAGATCATAAACATTTACTAATGTGTTATAAAAGAATACAACTCAGTTGGGCGTGGTGGCGCACACCTGTAATCCCAGTGGCTGGGAGGCTGAGGCAGGAGGATCTGGAGTTCAAAGTCAGCCTCAGCAACTTAATGAGGCCCTAAGCAACTCAGTGAGACACTGTCTCTAAACAGAAATACAAAAAAGGGCTGGAGATGTGGCTCAGTGGTTAAGCCCTGGTTTGAATACTTAATAACAAAAAAAAAAAAAAAAAAAGAAAGAAAGAAAGAACAAAAGAAAGAGAATACAATCATTCAGGAACAACCAGATGGAAGTGATGCTTGAAGCAAGGGTTGGGGAAGAGATCTGGGGCTTGCATGTCCTCTCCACCACTCTCCCAGGACCTCAATGTGCTCATCAACCCTAAAACTCTTCCAAGCTGTTCTGCTGTTTAGTTTAAAAAAATTAAGCATCTAATTCAGCAG
>JAJEJO010053787.1:0-38155 GCA_020662805.1 Glaucomys volans
TCCAGAGGAGTCCCACTTTTCCCCTTTGAAGGGTAAACACCCTGTGCAGAGGCTTCACACACAAGGCCAGAGATTAATCCGAGGCCTATGAAAAGAGCCAGTTTCTCTGATCACTTTCTACTTCTCTAAACAGGCTTCCCACTGGAATCCCTGAGCCCGGCCTTCTGTCATATACACTAGAGATTGTCTGGCACCAAATAGCATATGAATATTGTGGGAAACTGGACGGGTGCTCAGAATTTGAAGTTTGATCTTCTCTGGGCCTGCAGGCATAAAATATAGTGAGTTGTCCCATTCTCCAAGCTGCCTCTCAACCAGTCTGCTTCCTGCAACAGGAAAAGACTTTTAGCAGGTAAAGATTATGAATGAAGGCCCAAGAGTTCATCTGCCTCCATTTTTTTCCCTCTCTGTCTGGTCCCTGTCTCATTCCCTCCAGAGAGATGTCATTCTCCTTATTCTTAAGGAGAAAGGTCAGAGATCCTCTGCCTCCTGTAGCTGCTTCAGGTAGACATGGGATGTTGATATTATCTATCCATGGAGATTATAAATCTCTCATTGCCTGATCTAAAGGTGAAAAGATTGACTACTCAGGCTTTCAGTCTGGGTTGGTTTGAAAATCACAGCACACATCATCTTGTCTTGGAACTGGTGCAGTCTGGAAGACAAAAATCCTATAAATATTTTACATAGGCAGAAGACAAGATAGATAGGGGACAAACACATTGAAAAATGTTTAATATCACAAATCATTAATATAATGTAGTTAAAAGTACTGCATACTTATTAACAGGGTAAAATTTTAAAAGATAGATTATAAAAAAATTACCATCAAGGGTGTGGAGGAACTGGAATTTTCAAATACTCCTGTTGAATGAACAAACAATCACTTCAGCTTACCATTTGACAGTTTTAAATTATTTAAGCATGTGTTTTTTTTTATCTCAGGCATTGTACTTTTTTTTTTTTAGCTGTAGATGGACACAGTATCTTTATTTTTCTATGTGGTGCTGAGAATCGAACCCAGTGCCTCACACATGCTAGATGAATGCTCTACCACTGAGCCACAACCCCATCCCAGGCATTGCACTTTGACTCATTAGAAGTTAAACTTGCTTACATACACATACACACAAACATATATACACAAAATTGTGCATGTAGTCTTTTTTTCTTTACTTCTTTTTGGTTTTAGGAATTCAACCCAGGGGTGCTTTAACCACTGAGATACATCCCCAGCCCTTTTTGTTTATTTTGAAACAGCGTCTCATTAAGTTGCCATCCTCCTGCCTCAGCCTCTGGACTCCCAGGAATTATTGGCAATTGCCTGGCAATTTTGCATATTTGTAGGAACTTTATTTGCAACAGCCCCAAACCAGAAATAATCTACGTGAAACCAGAGTTTTGAGATGAAACTAGATTCTGCGCTTCACCAATTTCTTTCTGGGTTCTTGTCTCACAAATTTGAGCAATAAAACCATGCACAATAATGAAAGGGAAGAGTAAAAGGAGTAGGATTTATGTAAGTGAGAAGAGAAGAGAAGAGAAGAGAAGAGGTGAGAAGAGAAGAGAAGAGAAGAGAAGAGAAGAGAAGAGGTGAGAAGAGAAGAGAAGAGAAGAGAAGAGAAGAGAAGAGAAGAGAAGAGAAGAGAAAGAAGAGAAGGGAAGGGAAGGGAAGGGAAGGGAAGGGAAGGGAAGGGAAGGGAAGAGAGGAGAGAGGAGGGGAGGGGAGGGAAAGAACTCCCACAATGCAAAAGGGAACCAGATAGAAGGAAAATCCATTCTGGTGTGCTACTCTAGGGGCTTATATAGTTTGGGGGGATGAACATTGATTAAACTCTATGTTAAATAGGCATTGAAAAAATACCAATGTCATTGGCTGTGTCTTTTAGCCTTTGAGTTTTAATTCTTCCTGTAACTCCCCTCCAGGTTCACTCCCACCTTCCATACCCCCAACCCCTGCCAGCTCTGGGACAAAGGAGTTGGCTGGAATGTTCCCACAGGTAAGCCTTATACTCTTTACATTTAAAAAAAGTCTTTATGGGGCCCATTAATATTTCTGTTGGTTAGTCTGATAGGGTCTTTGCATTTGAACAAGGCCTCATTTGGGACCCATTACCCTGATTGCCCAACTACTACCTATTCTTATTCATAAACAAATGGGTAAACAAATGGCATATCCATAGAAAACATACTATTTAGCCATAAGGCAAATGACAATTAATATGAGCACAATCTCTGTAGATGTTTAGGAATTTTTAAAATTAAAGGACCCAGATAAGGGCAATGAGCTCTGCTCTTCTTGGGCATAAGTTTGAGGAGGAAAGCATTTGCTTCTCTGGTATTATGGTAACTAATGTGTATCCTGCCTTTTTCATAAAGCTGCTTCCATTTGTAAGCCTTTCTGCCTTAGGGTTATCAAAAGGCATATATTTTAGGTCTGACTGGCTGGAATAAATTTGTTGAATGATCTCTATTTATTGATGTTTTTGAGGGGCTGATGTTGGGAGTTGGGGTCTCACATTGTGATGTCAAGAGTATCTAAAGGAGGGCTGGGGATACAGCTCAGTTGGTAGAGTGCCTGCCTCGCAAGCACAAGGCCCTGGGCTCAATCCCAGCACCACAAAAAAAAAAAAGAGTATCTAAAGGAAGGGCCTGATGTTTTCTTAGATTCCCCCTGTTAGTCATTGATAATCCTTGACTTTTAAGACTGTCTGGAATTGGGATAGGTACCTGAACTTCCTTATATGATCCCAATTTGGAGGCCCCATTAACTACTACAGAAGTTACAGCCACTGCCCTTAAGCAGCTTGGCTACCCCTGGGCCACTGGGTCTTGCTATTTGGAGAAATAAGTCACTAGTCCTAGAATCCATCCCAATGTTTGAGTTTAGACTGTAAAGCTAAACCTAGCCTTTCATGTATGACTTCTACCCACACAGTAGAACATTTTTGGTCATACTCCCCTGCTGGGTGCACAAGACAGAGTAGAGAGCCCCTACGTTGGCCAAAAATCACCATTTTCCCCCACTGTTAAGGTCAGCTGAAGTCCCCAGGAGTTCCTTTTTAGGGCCTGGGGAAGAATGACTCTTTAGTTTTTTGCTTTATCAGTTGTGTCACTTGTCAGGATGGGTCAGGTTTTGCTGACCAAGTGGCTTCCCTGTAAAGCTTTAGAAACATTTCTGTCTCCAATGACCAATCCACACTGATTGGCTCCTGGTCTCTCTAGGATTCTTTTGATTCCCCTGATCTGTGGGCCAGGTGACTTGTCAGAATTGTAGGTCCATTTTGAGGGGTCCCCTAGTGGCCTGGGTCCTGGTTGACCCTGGAGGGCAAGGGTCAAAATATTGGCCATTCTAAGTTCAGTTGTTGAATACCCCAAAAGTCAGTTCTACCACTCTTGAAGTAGAAGTAGTGAAACTGGATTTTCAGCCTTTGCTCCTGTAGTGTTGCAGTAGACCTGAGCCACCTGACAGTGACTTCTTTCTGTGCTCTTTTCTGGCAAATTTGAAGAATGAAATCCACAGACAAGGAAGAATGAGTGTAAAAAAGTAGGATTTATTCAAGTGGGAAGAAAAGAGACAAAGCTCTTGCAGGGTAAGAGGGGACCCAATAGGAGTTGCCACTTAAGTGTACTAGTCTAGGGGCTTGTATAGCTACTAGCTAGCTTGGGCATTGATCAATATCTATGCTAATCAGGTATTGAAAAAATATCAAGGCTACTGTTCAATTTCCAGGCTCATCATGTATTGGAAAATTGTCAAGGCTGTTGGTCGAAAGCTATGTTAAACAGGTAATGGAAAAGCATTAAGGCTATTGGTTTGGCCTGCAGCATACTGATTGGTTAGCCCCTGAGCACGTAGCCTTCACTTGGGTATGTCATGCCTCCCTCTTCCCACTACCCTTGGAAATGGAGTTGACTGGAATGTTTGTGATGTTTCTACAGTTAATTTCATGGAGTAGCCTGTTCATAGCCTGTGGAGAAGCCTCTTTTGATGAGACCCATTTCCTTGACTGTCTGCCTGTTTTACTATCAATCTATCATTATCTTATTCAGTAGTGGGTTTTAACTTTTTTATAATTGTATAGTAACACCTTTCATGAAATGGAGTTAGTGTAAGTACTGTGAGTCAATGTCATATACTGTCTATCCTAAAGGTGATAACTATCATCTCAAAATATTGCTCAGGTTGTTCTATTAGATGTTGTACTCCTGAAAAATGTTAACAGGCAATAAAAGTAAAAAATAAAGTTTTACAAGGAAAATACATAATCAACATAGAGCAAAACAAATCCAGTTGGTGCTGCGCCCTCTTCAATTCCCCTCAGTGCTTGACAAGGATTCCACTGAGTTACAAAGATGTTTGCAAGGTCTCATCTTCCTGGGAATTGGGGCCACTGTTTCCTGTTGTCTTGTTTAATTTGCCTATGCTTGGGAATAATATTATATTGTATTTCTGGGAATTCTAGAGTCTTAGGGGATTTAGACAAGACTCAAACAGCTAATCATACTGGATATAACCAAGAAAGGCCCTTGTTCTGGGGTGATAAAAGTATAACTTGGAAAGAATGCTATGCTCATTTCCAGCAACTTATGCTAAATGTCACTGCGGATGGTGACTACTTGTAGATGACCTAGGGCAGAAAAACACGTTGTTCCCACCTTAACTCCAGGCAAACAAGTCACAAACAAAGTTGTTAAGGCTAGAAAAATAGTCCCAACAATTCAGACATCATTTGGTAATGCTTACTTGGTTAATGGAGAACTATGGTATCCTCCTAGGAACCAGCTTCTGGTCCCTTAGATTTAGACCCCCTTTATCTCCCACTGGCAGTATATACCTTGGTTGGCATCAAGTATATTATAATGAAAAATGTACACGGAAGGCTCATCTCCCCTTTTTAGAATATTTAAAATATGTAAAACGCTGGTGTTTGCTTAGTTGCTCTGAACAGCTTTCTTGGGCAGGACAGGCTAATGCTTACAGGGCAAAAGTAGGAGGTGTAATCTAGCAAGAGCTATTGTTCCTGTTAAACTAGTTATTAACCACGTAGTGTAAGCTTATATGTTGTTCATAGAAATGACTTCAGTGCACGATGTTACCAATAATATAGAAAGTAGAACTAGTTAAAGATTATATAGAAGAATACTTAAAAATATTATGAAGAGTTGATAATATTTAATCTGCTAACATGTTTTGCCTGTTGTCTTGTAGTTTGCGTCAGTTTCCTTCTGTGTGGCCTCAAGATATTGTACTCATGCCAGAAGCTAACATATAAAAATGGTGTGTGGAAAAAATAAAGCTAGAACACAACTTAGCCTTAGATCACTGAGTCTGTGTTGCCTTGTTCTCCACCTTGCCGACACCATCCCAATCACCAGAGAGCACCACGACCCTTTGTGCTAGGGCTGGACCCCGGCAAGTTGGTATAATAGTTGTAAACTGAAAAGCATAATTCCTATAATAACATATGAATCTTTAGCAAATATAAGAAAGGTAAGAAAAGTCAATTTCTTCAAGAAATAAGTCTAGTTTTGTCAGAAAACTGTATCTAAGAGTACCTGAGAGTCCTTTAATTAACTTAATTTTTGTGGTGCTAAGGATGAAATCCAGGATTTCAAGCATGCTAGACAAGTACACCAGCACTGAGACACATCCCCAACCCCTGAGGCTCCTTTTCAGGAATCAGATAGCAAATGTTTTAGAGAAAAATGCAAACTGTAGATGACAAAAATATAGTACAGTTCTGGCCAGAATTTTCAGGAAAGTTTAGGAACTGACTAAACAACCTAGCTATTTTTATTGTATCAAGCAAATTAGAATATTGATTGTGACTGATAGGATCATATCATGACCATCAACCTCTCCTTATCTCACCAGAAATATATTCATTTTATTGTAAAAAAAAAACAACATAATTCTCTCTGTATAACTTATCAGTAATAGGTTATCTTTATCCAACCACAAAATATGAAATGATGTAAGCAAATACCCCTCTAATTAATGTTTTAAGAGTAAATGAGGGCTGGGGATGTGACTTAGTGGTAGTGTGCTCATCTAGCACATTTCTGGCACTGGGTTCCATACTCAGCACCACATAAAAATGAATTAATAAAAAAGTTATTGTGTCTATAACTAAAAAATATATTTCAAAAAGTTTTTTTTTTTTTTTTGCGGTGCTGGGGATTGAACCCAGGGCCTTGCGCTTGCCATGTAAGCACTCTACCAACTGAGCTATATCCCCAGCCCTCAAAAAGTTTTTTAAATTAAAAAAAAAAGATTAATGAATCTGGGTATAGTGACACATACTTATAGTTCCAATGCCTCAGGAGACTGAGGCAGGAGGATTGCAATTTCAAGGTCAGTCTGGACCACTTAGCAAGAACCTGTCTCAAAATAAAAAAAAATACAAGTGCTGGGGTTGTAGCTCAATGGTAGAGTGCCCCTTGATCCCGAGAACCACGAAAAAGAAAAGAAAAGAAAGAGGGAGAAGAAATATTTCAAAAATAAAGTAGGCTGAATGTGGTGGACTATAATTCCCCCAATGCAGTGACTTGGGATGCTGAGGCAAGAAGATTGCAAGTTTGAAGCCAGTCTCAGTGACTTAGCAAGATTCTAATTTAGTGAGACTCTGTCTCAAAATAAAAAATAAAATGGATGGGGGATTTAGCTCAGTGGCAAAGAGTCCCTGGGTTCAATCCCAGGAGGCCACTAACACAAAGTTGAAGACTCTTATCACTATAGTTTTAGTTTAGAAGACATCAGTTTGGTGCTTTCCTCAGCTCTGTATTTCAGAAGGCTTTCACACTTGGGGAATATAAATATATTTATCGTTCAAAGAAGCCAGTACTAATTAGTATTATCATCAATAGAAGTCCTTTATGTATGTTACCTTGGCTTTTACTTTTGAAGCAAAATTTAGAGTTTATAGCTCAATAGATTAACTAATTATATGGCTTTGTCTTTAACAGGTCCACATAGCTTAATGGCACCAAGAAAATTGGAAGAATAGTTCTAGATCTCAAATAAATTTGGCAAACATTGCTAATAATCACAAATAGAGGCCCTGGCCTGGCACCCAGCCCAGCACCTGCCCCCATCTCCAGCAACACCCAGTTCAGCACCTACAGTCTCTAGCGATGCCTGGTCCAGCACCCACAGTCTAGTGCCCACACCCCACTGCGGCTGACCATCTACCAACAGGTGGGGTTGCCTCTGCTCACTAGCATAGATTATTTCCGACCTGGAGGCCACCATCCCCAGTGGGACAGCTCCCTTCTTGGGACACCACATTACCAAGTACCTCTCAGGCATCAGGCTACTGAAGACTAGGATTTTTTAACAGTACAGTATAGTTTTATTGTAGAATTGTTTATTAGTAGTATTATTATGATTATTCCTATTATACATACTATTATTCCTACTTTTCTTTTATTATTATTTTTCTCACTCTCCCTATTTCCCTTTAATCTATCTGTTTCCTTGAAGACTGTTTCTCCCTTTTCTCATGCTAACAACCAATTTCTTTTAATTTCACTTTCACTATTCCTACAACCTAGTACCTCTATAGACTCACTTTTTATCTCTTTAATGTTACATCCTACAGCCCTCCCCATCCTCTTTGTCCACCATTAGAAATTGTGGTCCTTATTGCAAACCTATTGTTTATGCTGCAGATAATAATTGAACTCATCCTCTCTGTTTATTAAGACAATCCTGCTAATATCTTAGTAGGGACTATTTGGGTTAAAGATGCATATTGTTTGTATTGTGTGGTGCTAATATTGATCCCCCAGTTTAAGGTGAGGTACTAGAAACCTGCAGGGACACTATAAGTCTATAGGGGGGAAACTGCAATACCTCTGATTCTCACTGCTAGAGGGGAAGATACACAAACAACATGAGAAAACAAGGGAAGAAAGTGTCCCAAACAAACCCAGATACTATATCAATAGAATCCAATGACAGCATGACAGAATAAATGTCAGAAAGGGAGTTCAGAATGTACATATTTAAAATGATCTGAGAAGCAAATGATGAGATAAGAGAGCAAATGTAGGCAATGAATGATTGCACCAACAAACAGTTAAAAGAGCAAATGCAGGAAGCAAAAGATAATTTCCATAAAGAGAGATTCTGAGCTAGGGTTGTGACTCAGTGGTAAAGCACTTGCCTAGCATGTGTGAGACACTGGGTTCGATTCTCAGCATCACATACAAATAAGTAAATAAAATTTCATCAACAACTAATAAAAATATTAAAAGATAGAGATTCTGAAAAAAAAACAAATAGAAATACTTGAAATGAAGGAAACAATAAACCAAATTAAAAACTCAATAGAAAGAATAATCAACAGGCTAGATCACTTGGAAAACAGAACCTCAGACAATGAAGACAAAATATTTATTCTTGAAAAGAAAGTTGACAAAACAGATGTTAAGAAATCATGAACAGAACCTCCAAGAACTATGGGATATCATGAAAAGACCAAATGTAAGAATTATTGGGATTGAGAAAAGCACAGAGAAACAAATGAAAGGAATGAATAATTTATTCAATGGAATAATATCAGAAAATTTCCCAAATCTGAAGAATGAAATGGAAATCAAATACAAGAGGCTTACAGGACACCAAATGTACAAAATTACAACAGATCCATACCAAGGCACATTATAATGAAAATACCTAACATACAAAATAAAGATAGAATTTTAAAGGATGCTAGAGAAAAGCATCAGATTATATATAAGGGGAAAGCAATATGGTTATCAGCAGGTTTCTCAACCCAGACCCTAAAAGCTAGAAGGGCCTGGAACAACATATTTCAAGCACTGAAAGAAAATGGATGCCACCCAAGAATCTTATACCCAGCAAAATTTGCCTTCAGATTTGAGGACGAAATAAAATCCATCCATGCTAAACAAAAGTTAAAATAATTTACAAATAGAAAGCCTGCACTAGAGAACGTTCTTGGCAAAATATTCCATGAGGAAGAAATGAAAAACAACAATATAAGTCAGCAAAGGGAGGAACTACCTTAAAAGAATAGCCAACTAAAGAGTAACCAAGTCAAGTTAAAAACCAAAAATAAGCCAAAATAAGTGGGAATACAAGTCATATCTCAATAATAACCCTGAAAGTTAATGGTCTAAACTCATCAATCAAAAGACATAGCCTGGGGCTGGGGATATAGCTCAGTTGGTAGAGTGCTTGCCTTGCACGCACAAGGCCCTGGTTTCAATCCCCAGCACTGCAAAAAAAAAAAAAAAGACATAGACTGGCAGATTGGATTAAAAAGAAAGACCCAACAATGTGCTGTCTTCAAGAGACGCATCTCATAGAAAAAGATGACCACAGACTAAAGGTGAAAGGATGGGCAAAAACCTACCACGCACATGGACTCAGTAAAGAAGCAGGGATTTCCATCCTCATATCAGATAAAGTGGACATCAAGTCAAAGTTAGTCAGAAGGGATAAAGAAGGACATTTCATACTGCTTAAAGGAAGCATAAATCAGCAAGACACAGCAATCATAAATATTATGCCCCAAACAATGGTGCATCCATGTATGTCAAACAAATTGTTCTCGATTTTAGGAACCAAATAGACCATAACACAATAATACTAGGTGCCGGGCGCGGTGGCGCATGCCTGTAATCCCAGCACTTGGGAGGCTGAGGCAGGAGGATTGCGAGTTTGAAGCCAGCCTCAGCAACTTAGCGAGGCTCTAAGCAACTCAGTGAGACCCTGTCTCTAAATAAAATACAAAAAAGGGCTGGGGATGCGGCTCAGTGGTCGAGTGCCCCTGGGTTCAATCTCTGGTACCAAAAAAGAATAATAATAATAATAATAATAATAATAATAATAGGTGACATTAACACACCTCTCTCACCATTGGACAGATCTTCCAAACAAAAATGGAATGGGATAGATTCAAACTAAAAAGATTTTTCTCAGCAAAGGAAACAATCAACAATGTGGAAAGAGAGCCTACAGAGTGGGTAAAAATCTTTCCCCAACACACCTCAGATAGAGCCCGACACACCTCAGATAGAGCACTAAACTCCAGAATTTATAAAGAACTTAAAAAATGTTACACTAAGATTAGAAATAACCCAGCCAATAAATGGGCTAAGGAAATGAGCAGACACTTAACAGAAGAGGATCTACAAGCAATCGACAGATATATGAAAAAATGTTCAACATCTCTAGCAATTAGAGAAATGCAAATCAAAACTACCCTAAGATATCATCTCACCCCAATTAGAATGTCTATTATCAAGAATACAAGCAACAATAGGTGTTGGCGAGGATGTGGGTGAAAAGGTACATTCATACCTTGCCGGTGGAATTGCAAGTTGGTGCAGCCACTCTGGAAAGTGGTGTGGAGATTCTTTAGAAAACTTGGAATGGACCCACCATTTGATGCAGCTCTCCCACTCCGAGGCCTATATCCAAGGGACTTAAATCAGCATACTACAGTGACACAGCTACATCAATGTGTATGGCAGCTCAATTCACTATAGCACAATAGCTAGATTGTGAAACCAACCTAGATGCCCTTCAATAGATGAATGAAGAAACTGTGGTATATATGCACAATGGAATATTATTCATTCATAAAGAAGAATAAAATTATGGCATCTGCAGGTAAATGGATGGAGGTGGAAAATATCATATTAAGTGAAATAAGCCAATCCCAAGAAACCAAAGGCTGAATGATTTCTCTGATAAGTGAATGATGATACATAATGCCAGGGAGGCAAGAATGAAGGAAGGATGGGTTGTATAGAGGAAAATGGGGGGTGGGGTGGGAGCAGGGGGGAAGGAAAGAAAATAGAATGAGACAAATATCATTACCCTGTGGACATGTATGATTACACAAATGGTGTGACTCTACTTTGTGTATAATCAGAGAAATGAAAGTTGTACCCCATTTGTGTACAATAAATCTAAATTTTAAAAGAATTAAAAATAAGCCGGGCACGGTGGCGCATGCCTGCAATCCCAGTGACTCAGGAGGCTGAGGCAGAAGGATTGTGAGTTCAGAGCCAGCCTCAGCAACTTAGCAAGGTCCTAAGCAACTCAGTGAGACCCTGTGTCTAAATAAAATACAACACAGGGCTGGGGATGTTGCTCAGTGGCCGAGTGCCCCTGAGTTCAATACCTGGTTTCAAAAAAAAAAAAAAAATTAAAAAAGAAATATAAAAAATGAATAAAACAATCATAGAAAAACGTTCACATCTTTTGTCAGCAGAATTTGGTCATGTATCTTTCTTGAATATTATGATCTTCGTTTAATATATAATACACTAACAAATGAAAAGCCTAAATTTAAAAAAAAATTAGTGTTAATCCAGAAAAAATAAATAAAATATAATTTGTAAATAAAAAAAACAAATAGATCTGTTACCCAATGTAAAGGTATAGCTCATATATGTGTACTTATTTAGTCAAAGCAAATAGAGCCAGAACACTGCAAATTTTATTGGTCATTTTGTATGTTTAAGGTGCATAGACAATGTACATTGTATAAAAGAGAGCACTTTATCAGTTACCTTTTATGTATTAAACCTACATAGCTGTAACTCTACTAACTCTTGTATTAAATTAGCTAAAGCTCAAACATACAAGATAGTGGGATGTCAAATAAAATTCAAATACACAATATACTTAACCTTTGGATGTATGCATATTTCCAGTCACAGATATACACAGGGTGTCAATTACACCAGAATAACCTAAAATAATAGTTCTTTGTTTAATCAGAGTAATAAGTTGATTATTTGAAAGGTTTTATTATTTTATTTTATTTCCTTTTGGTACCAGGGATTGAACCCAGGGTGTTTAACCACTAAGCCACATCCCCAGTCCTTTTTAATATTTTTATTTAGAGACAGAGTCTTGCTAATTTTCTAAGGGCCTTGAAATGTTGGTGAGTCTGGCTTCCAATTTGTGACCCCCTGCCTCTGCCTCATCCTCCCAAGCTACTGGGACTACAGGTGTGCACCACTGTGCCCAGCTTAAAAGCCTTTAAAACAGATACTTAAACCTCAATTTGACTAAGCTTAGTTTCCCTAAGTAATAAAAACCCAATAGTCAGGGAAAAATGAAATGATCCTGATAAAGCATAAAATCTCTGTTTTTTAGGTTAGTTCCCTGCAAATATTATGAAGAGCAGATCAATACCTCAAGAAAATCTTGTCTTTTTAAACATAGAGAACCAGATTGTAGCCTTACATCACTGTATCAAATTTTGGTTCTAGAAAATTTCTCAAATAACTTTTAAATTCCAGCCAACTCAATTATTTAAATCTCCCTCCATAAAACTTGTCCTTCACAAACACTCTGCAAACTGCCTACTCAGGACAACTTGTTTACATTTCCAGCCTCCTATCCTATCTTTCTTCTTCCCTTGCTGGAACAATCCAGCTTTTTTTTTTTTTTTCAATTCAGGGCAAAAATCTTGCTTTACTGTATGAAATTTGCTCTCAACCAAAAGCATTCTCTTTTCCTTATAACTTTCCTTACCAAAATAAATCCCCATATCTCTAATTTACTTATATCTTTTTATTTACTGGTTTTCTTTTTCTTAATTAAAAAAAATTAATTTAGATAAATCACTGGGTTGATGTCTTTCTGGTGCCCATGCAGTGCATCACAGAGTCTCTCAAAAAGCCAGAAGGTGGCTCTTCTGGCTTCTGGAGTACAGGGCTGTTTTAGAAATGTTAGTGGGCTTCCTCTCACCTGACTGGACTCCTCAGAGGAGGGTGGTTTGGTATTGCTCTAGCTGGTCCCATCCCTCTTCAGCGTTGTGGTCCCAAGCCAGGTCCTCCTCTGGGGCTGCCCTCTCTGCCCAGGTTTCAGCATCTACCTCTGGGCCTGCTCTTGGAGCCCTTTCTGGGCTTCTGTCAGCATGCACCTTCTCTCCTCAGTATTGAAGAGGGTGAGGAGGAGCTGATGGCAGTCTCCCCATGTTGGTTGATGGGTTTGGAGGATTGACTTCAAGAGATCAATGAGTGCTTGGGGCTTCTCTGAGTACGGAGGGTTATGGTGCTTCCAGTCCAGGAGGTCAGTAGTGCTGAAGGGCTGGTAGTAGAAAATGGAGCACCCTTCTTGAATGGTGCCATCTTCATTGACCTGTGGGGGACCAAGAGTCAGGGGTAGGGGCAGCTATAGGGCTTGTGGCTGCTGGGTGGACCTGAGTCATCTCACTGCAGGTTCTGGACTAGGGCCTTCTGGAAAAAGGGGCTGTGGCCAGCGAGACAGACGGCAACAGAGTATCAGACTGAGCCCAGTTGCCTGGGAGCTGGTGGTGGAGTGTTGGGTATGTGGGGTGGCAGGGGCAGTGGCTCCTCTTTGGGGTCCCCTTGAAGATGGGCTTGGTGGGCTTTGGAGTTGCCATGTTTCTGGCCAACAAAACCCTCCACTGGCCCTTGGAGCTGATGCAGAACCTCACCCATGGGGGCAGTCTGTGCAATTTGGAGCCAGGAATCTATGTAAGGAAACTGACGCTGGTGGCCTGGGGTTTTGGTGACAATGCAGTGAAGTACCTTCATGGTGGGGACATGGAGGGTAACTTCCATAGGTCAGTCAATAGCAAAAGTCAACTTCAAGTTCACAGAGCGTGCTGAGTTGGCCCTTTGTCAGCTTTATCCCGTAATCCTCAGAGTAGCCCTTTAAATTTTTTTTAATCATACAGTCCAGGACGTTAGATTTAGACTGTTCTTCCCATGTCCCACCCTGTGCCCATGCCACAAGACAGACAAGGGTGGGGCACACAAGTTCCCCCATATGGCGTGTCTGCAAATGGACCTTAGGTGCTTCTTGGCTAAAAGTGTACCCATATAAATCCCAGGCCTAGTCAGAGGTCTTATTACAGGACATGAATCACCATTATGAAGTCACCGTGGAACCTCAGGTTGGGACTCAGACTCCGAAGCACAAAGCTGTGGAGCCACACATAGTTTCACATTCTCTCACACAAATACCCAAGACACCCCCACACACACTTCTGGAGTTCCCAACACTGATGGTTCCCTTGTGGGTGTGCATGGGAGGTGATCAATCTCCGCTTCCATCCTTATGGACAGGCCTGGCTATGATCCTGGTTCCTGGACCTTACCTTATCTGGAAGACTGTTACAGGAGTTTGTCCAACTCTCCAGGGAGTCTGGGCTGGCAGCCTTTCTGGAGGTGCAGGTTCTCTAGGCTCAGGAGATCCTGGAACTGTCAGGGGACACCATCCTGTTCAGTCCAAGAGGCACCACTCCAGTGTGGAAATCCCACTAAATTGGTGGCCCAAACACAGCATGGTTGTTGCTTCCTGAGGGAACCAAAATGTTGCAGGAAGCCAAATGGATGAGACGCAGCAAGAGGCACTTGAAGAGGGGGAGCACTCGAGCACTCAAACTTTTTTTATGCCTGCAGGCCCAGAGAAGATCAAACTTCAAATTCTGAGCACCCGTCCAGTTTCCCACAATATTCATATGCTATTTGGTGCCAGACAATCTCTAGTGTATATGACAGAAGGCCGGGCTCAGGGATTCCAGTGGGAAGCCTGTTTAGAGAAGTAGAAAGTGATCAGAGAAACTGGCTCTTTTCATAGGCCTCGGATTAATCTCTGGCCTTGTGTGTGAAGCCTCTGCACAGGGTGTTTACCCTTCAAAGGGGAAAAGTGGGACTCCTCTGGATAGCTGTTTACAATTCAAAAGGGAGGGACCTCTGGTTAATTAGGTTTCCTGAATAAATACTGACAGAAGGGGAGGGCAATTATCCCTTTCCCAGACATTGGTTTCTCACTATAATGTTCTTTTTAAAAAAAGTTTTGTAGTTGTAGATGGACAGAATGCCTTTATTTTGTTTATTTTCATATGGTGCTAAGGATCCAACCCAGTGCCTCACACATGCTAGGCAGGCGCTTTACCACTGAGCTACAGCCCAGCCCCACTATAAGTTCTTATAATTTCATTTTACAACCAGGCCTGGTTTTACCATCACATTCCTACTCCCAGACTCTTATAATGTAAGGAATGCAACTCTTACTCTCCTATTTTTTTTTTTTTTTTTGGGTACTGGAAATTGAACCCAACGGTGATTATCCACCGAGCCACATCCCCAACCCTTTTTATTTTTTCATTAGAGACAGGGTCTTAATAAATTGCTTAGGGTCTTGCTACATTGCTTAGGCTGACTTGGAACTTGTGATCCTCCTGCTTCAGCCTTGTGAGTGGCTGGGATTATAGGTTTAGGCCTCTGTGCCTGGCTTTTGCCCTCCTATTCTTAACCAAATCAACTGTAAACACCAGGTGTGGGGTCATGCCAAGAGATTCCTTTAAGGAATTACCATACAAATACCAAACCCTTCTAGCATGTAAGAAAGGCTGGGCCATTCTTTTATTAGGGGGCATTTTTGTCTACTCTTTCTGTCAGTACTATCCACTTCACTGGAAGTGAAGCCCCTCCCCCTTCCCCTTTTCTTGATTAATGCTTTGTCTGTATATTAATGTTCACTCAACTGATTCAGATTCTATTTCTACAGGTACTGAATCAAAAGTCCCATCTCTAGTATCACTCTCGGTTGGATTAAAATTTACTAAGTTTGGAGGACACATGGTTGAACAATACAATAGTCTCCCATTTTGTTTGGGTAAAGTGTACTAACACTGACATGTGGGTTATGATGGTAATGTTTGTCTAGCTTCCTTTTTAGGGACTTAAAGATCAGTTTTGCCAAAAACACTGACACTTCACTTTGGCCTACAGATGTCCAATGGGTTACTGGAATGAGATGCAAATCCTTGGCATCTCTGTCTGCATATTGTTTCTGTCACATTTGTTACTTTAACATTTGGGTCAGATTGTACTCAGCCTTACAAGTATGTTGATCATTTAAAAAATGGTTTGCCCCAAAATATAATATAGGATTAACAACCTAGACTTGCCTATAATATACGATTAATGACTAGACTTCCCTAGTCTCTCTTGCCCCTGACTTCAAGGTTAAAGACACCTATATTCACCATGACCAGAAACACCAGACCATGAAAGCATTAAGTATATGGAGGGGGGCAGCATGTAGGCACAGTCTATAAAATCATTTCCTTAACTTCATGTTCCTATGGCTCATGTGTATGTGCCATCTTTCAAAAAAAGTAAAAAGAAGTGGTACCTGAGCTCCTGGAAGATCTCCACTTATACCCAGAAAAGACATAAATATTTCTTCCCTTTGTTAGGCTATTCCTCTCCCAGGTTATTACTAGCCTATATCTATGATCCCTAAAGCCCTTGTAGTTGAGAAGTTGATTTGAGAGCATAGGCTCCCATGTCTTCATTCTCTGACCACTGAAGAAAATCAATCTCTAACAAGTGTCTCTTGGACATTGACTTTTCCATGGGATGATCTTCTAAATTTGGGTTCAGTAACAAGGTCAATTTTTTAGAAATCAGAATTATGCAAGGAGCTTAAATTGAAAACTTAAAGCTAACGAGAAATTTCCCAGTACAGGTTCATGGAATGGACAAAAAAACCGGTCATCCCACACTGATTCTGCCAAAGTTTCAAATTGTGGGTGACTGTTTATCTGGTGAGGTGACTGAGATTTTCATTCCTAAAGGATATCAGCTTTGAATGGGATGAAATTACATCAGTTTTCCTTTGAAATTAGACATGAAGCAAGAGAGTCTGGGGTTGTAGCTCAGTGACAGAACACTTGCCTAATACATGTGAGACACTGGGTTCTGAGGGTTATGGAAAATAATATTCCTATAAGATAACTCCCCAAGAAAATGGACCATGTGGCTCAAGAAGTGCAAAAAGAAATTGGTGGAACATTTAACCTCTCCCAGTGCATTCCTGAAACAAGGAGCCCTAAAGGAAAAGGGCGGATATGGAATGCTAGGCCCTAAACCTTGACCTTCCCCATGTCAACCTAGTCTTAAATGACATTGGGCAAGATTTGAATACTCATCCTTCGGCATCTAATTTTAACCTGTACAGCTAGCCCCTGATGGTTGAAACTACACGTACACAATGATTCCATCCTCCTCCTCATACCCTATTAAAACCAGAATCCCCCCTGTAACTGAGGGTCATTTTCCTATCTAGAAAGTGGACCTGAATGATGCCTGAATCTGTGAAGGAATAAAGGCTTCTCTGAATCTATTGAGGTCTGCCTTCCCATTTCTTTTTTGCACTTACGGGTTTGATCCTCAGCACCATATAAAAATAAACAAATATAATAAAGGTATTGTGTCCATCTACAACTTAAAAATTTTTTAAAGAAGAAATGAAGCAGGAATGGTAGGAGGTACCCCAGTAAACCCCATCAGTTATAGTAGTCCTCTTTTCATTTAGTTGGTCCTCTCTGGAACTGTCATGGTAGCCATCTGATTTAAGGGGACTTCATCTACAAGTCAATCCCATGTTGATGTGGGCATTGGGGTCAGTAGCCGATCAAAGGTCACCTCACTGCACCTTGTCATGAAAGAATACCTCCTTCTGAGCAAGTAGGAGACAATTGGCACCATAACTTCTAGTTTTATCTTGACCTTTTATGGGTCCTGTCAAGATTTACTCCCATAAACCCTTCTTTCTTGAGGCACACTCCCATTATTTCTTTTAATTTGTTTGTCCTCAAGGTCTGTGTTTGATGTTTGTCCATAGGTTGTCACAAGTTATTTACTCATCTGCCTTGGCAGTAACTTAAAGAAAACTTTAAGAGTAACTTAAAGTAAACCTGTCACATTGCTATGCATTTCAGGGCTCACAGCTAGTTACTACCTAACACAGTGTTTGGAGAACCAATGCCAAATATCCAGGGGGAACTCCCATCCCTTCCATCCCCCCCAAAGGCTCAAGAGGAGAAAGGCACAATACTCACTAGTCCTTGGACTTCTTGCAGTAGGGAGGGGAACAGGAACTACACTAGAAATGAAATAAGGAAGGGTGGACTTCCTCTTCCTCCTTTCTTTCAATGTCTACCTACTCCCCCTTGCTCAACTCCACATTAGTGTCACCTTAGAAGAAAAAGAAGGAAGGGGCTCCATGATCTGTGTGGACGGGCTTGTACTCTGGGAAATGATGATCAGAGACACTGCACTGGAAGACAGAGCTCTATGTCATGTTCATGCACACACTGCCCATGCGTTAGGTGTATTAAAGTGAGGGAATTTCAAGCAATGGATACCCTGATGTTAAGAACTAGTGGCAATAGTACACATGTATCCATCGCTTGAAATTCCCTCACTTTAATTTCATATTTACCCACAGGACAACAGTTATAAAGGAGTATGTGGCCCAGAGTAGACAGGTGACTCAGAATCGAGCTCTTCACCTTCCCTGTTCTCTACTCTTGGCCCTCTTGGTAGTGTCAAGTCCAGAACCTTTTGACTTCTTGCCTCGTTTTTGATCCCACAGCAAATCAATAAACCCTCTCATCCCAATCTCTGTAAGTATCCTTGTTTATATTTCCCAGTCTGAGAAAAGGACATGTCTGAGAAAAGATCATATGGTGTTGAAGAGACAGGAGGTCTGAAAGGCTGGAGTAGGGTAGGGGGTAGGGGTTGGAATTTGAGATAAGTAGGCTGGGAGAAGTAGGCCCTTGAGGGTTCTTATAGGACCTTGTTATATCTGCGAAGGTTTGGAAACCTCTATGTGAGATGGAGAGCATTAACTCACCTGTTCAGTGCTCCCGATGGAGTTCCTTCCAGATGCTCCTTCACTGATCTACTCTGGTTCAACTACCAAGACTTACCTGATGCCTTCTTGAAGTCATCCTCTGACTCTGCTACTGTCTCTCTGGCTAATTTATGCTCCAGAGCACCCTCCATACTTCAGAGCTATGATATAAGATTGACCTTTTCAGGCAGTTCCAAGAAAATATTCAAGTAGTTTACACCCTTGCTAAGAGAATTGTATACTGAGTGCTGAGTCTGTGATTTACCTGCACCAGCAATGTACACAAAGACAACAACCTGCAAGTCCTGAGCACACACATATATACACAGTGATATATAAATATGATATATTCATATGTATATGTGTGTATAAAACAGGACCTCCATTATGCACAGTTCATTGATTTATCACAAATAAAACCTGAAACTACCATCCAAATAAAGAAATACAACTTGCTAACAACTTTGAAACCCCACATCTGGTCCTTATTAATCACAATATTCTTCCTTTCAAAGGTTACTATTATCCTGAATTTTCCTGCAATCACTGACTTGATTTTTATGCTTTGCCATCTAAGCTTGATTTTTTGTTTTATTTTTTTGATGTGTGTGTATTGGGGGGAGGAGTTAATGGAACTGAGCCTAGGCACTATACCACTGAGAAACATCCCCATGCCTTTACTTAATTTTTATTTTGAGACTGAGTATTGCCAAGTTGCTGAGGATGTGCTCAAAGTTGCAATTCTCTTGCTTCAGTCTTTTGAGTCACTGGAATTACAGATATGGGCTACCACACCTGGCTCTAAGCTTGCATTGTTTTTGGGGGGGGGGTGATACTGGCGATTGAACCAGGGGCACTTTACCACTGAGCTACATCCTCAGCACTTTTTATTTTTAATTTTGAGACAGTGTCTTGTTAAGTGGCTCAGGGCCTTGCTAAATTGCTGAGGCTGGCCTTGAACTTGAGATTCTCCTGTCTCAGCCTCCTGAATTGCTGGGATTACAGGTATGCACCACTGTGCCTGGCTAAACTTGCATTCTTAAATACTATCCTGTGTTTTGTTTGTTTAGGAAATAAAACTTTTTACTCTCATGGTTTCTATGGTCTGAATGTTGTTACCTGCTCCCAGCCCAATTCATATGTTGGAATCTAATTCTCAGTGTGATAGTATTAAGAGGTGAATCTCATGTGATTAAGTCATGAGGGTTCTAACCTTATGAATGGGATTAGTAGTGCCTTTACAAAACAGGCTCAAGTGAGCCCCCTACCCCTTCTGTTGTGTAAGAAAGCAGCCACAAGACTCCATCTACGAAGCAGAGTAAGGCATCACTAAGCATCAAAACTGCTTACACCTTGATCTTAGACTTCCCAACCTCAAGAACTGTGTGAGATAAATTTCTCTTGTTTATAAATCACCCAGTCTGAGATACTTTGTTATAATAGTCTGAATGGTCTAAGACAGTAGTATATTACATGCAGGAAAGTACTCAAGGGAAACTGGAATGAAGTTTCTAACCATGTCTGAAAAGTCTAGGTTCTGACCAAAAACCTATTTGTGGTATTTCAGGCAGGTCTCATGGCTGGTGGTGAGGAAGCTGCCCACACACCAGACCAGACTGAGTGCACAGCTATTGTATTGCAATGTTCAAAGGGAGTTGAAGCTAAGGGCTCAGGCCTCACCGTGGCCAGCCATCTTCTTGCCTATATCTAGATTTCCAGCTATAGTCCTTTCCAAGCCCATTTATTGGGGCCTTCAGCCAACATTCTCTCCACATATCTTTGCCTAAGCCTTCTTCTTAGGTGGGTGAAGGGGAAGAACTTGAAGGTGCCTGTCTCCACTTGGCTCAATACTTTTCTCTTCCTAGGTCATCCCCTCTTCTTATTCCTGGGTCCACAAACCCATAGGAGTCTCTTATTCAGGGCTTCCTTGGTAGTGTATCTATTCATGCCCTCATGACCCACTGACCCACCTAACCCTTAACTTGATGCTATTCCATGGGGAAAAATGAAACCAGAAGGAGTTGGTACTTTCTCTGGTTTCACCTGTTGCTTGCATAATCAAGTGAATGATTAAAGGCTTCACTGTTACTTTCACTCTGACTTGTCTAAAAGCTACTCTGACAACTAGCAGTCCAGCTCTTAACAATGTTAAGATAGAGAACATTGCCATAACTCCCAGAAACCTCCTACTCTCCATTCCTACCTCCTGTTTGGTGGAAGTTAACTGCTACCCTAGCTTCCAACACTAGTTTCATCAGTTTCTGAACTTTATTTGACACCACATGGAAATTTTGTGATGTTGCCATCTGGCAGATTCGTAATTTCAAGTAAGAACTCAGCTGGTCAAAATGCAACTTTCTTTATATCTCTATAACTGATTACAATCTGCTTATGATCCCCCTTTTCTCCTGATGGAAGATTGCTACACCTTGCCCTTTTAAGGTGACTCAATCTTAAAACGTAATCTCTTTGGGGTAGTGATTATTTATTTTGTTCTTTATTTCAATTGTGCGGACTCAAAATCCTATGCCCTTCCCAAGGCAGTTCTATCCTTTGATGTGTCCTCTTCTGCTCTTTCTCCTTCCTCTTCCCTCCCTTCCATCTTCATCCTTCACCTCCTCATTCCCTCCTTCCTCTCATTTCCTTTCCCTTACTTTTCCTCTTCTTTTCCTCCTCCTCCCCCTCTTTACCCAATCTTTACTTCTTCCTCCTTGCCCTCCTCTTCTCACTTGCACTCCATTTTCTCCTCATCATCCTCTCCAAGAAATTATCTGGCCACCAAAGACTACAGCAAGGAGCATGGGCCTGTGCCCTGGCTCTCTCATTTCCTCTGGTCTTTGGATGTTTGCCATTTTTTACTGCATACTTGATAGATAAAACTAATCTTCCTGGCCGTTGGCCTACACTAAAATCTGATGCTGGTATCTGCACTTGCTATTGTGACTTACGATCAAAAGAGTCATACACTTCAGGCCTTTCTCTTTCAAGTCCCAGGCCTTGTCTTGTTGACCAATCCTCTTAGAATCTCTATGGAGTCTTTGGGGCCTGCAGCTAGAACTCATCCATGCTACAAATAAGTCACAGGAAATCCAAGTGCACCACCTCAGGACCTCTCTTTCTTAAATGCCAGGCTGTCCTTTCTGACTCCCTGTTGCCTCCTCCCGTTGGGGTGGGGTGATGAAGGCAGATCTCCCCCACAGAGCCCTAGTTAGAATATGGGGCCAGGTGCCATTCTGGGATTCCCAACCTTTCATGTTTCCTTTCCCTTCTTAGATCGTCCATGGACAGCTCTAGAAGAGTCCTTCCTTCCTAGGGGACAGAAATCAGTACTCATGTGCAATCCTTATATGAAAGATTTTGGGTGAAGAGAAAAATGAGATTAAAAGTTCAAAATTCCTATTGATATGCCCTGTTAAAAAGAAAAAGAATAAAATCCTCACTCAGTTTTTAGCAAACAGATTTAAACACAAGTCCAGCACTAAGAAATTTTGCTCTGAAATTCTGTCCATATTTGGTTCTCACTGCAAGAGCAGCTGTGTTCAAATTTGGGCACCACAGCATTTGAAAAGTGATATAGAGAACATGGAGATGATCCCAGTGAAAGGAAACATTTAGAAGTGCAAATGGTTTTATAGTTGCAAATCACTTTATGTACTTGATATATGAAAACAAATTGAGGTATTACTTTCTTCCCATGTGTGCTTCCACATAATAACGATACCACACCTGTATGTCTTCTTTTATGTTGTCTTTCCCAACTTTTTCTCATGAGGATTTTCCTTCATATAGAAAAGTTGGAAAAAAATTAGACAGTAAACACCTATTTTTTTGCCACAATCCAATGAATCATTTTTTGTTATATTTAAAAGGTGTGATTTTAAATCTCTAATAGTTCACCAAATTGATTTATATTAATTTATTTGAGCAGTCTTCCTATTTTGGAAATATTCTTTGTTTCTAAATTTCCAAAATGAAAAGTAATGCTTGATGACAATCTCTAAGCATGCTTTCTTCCTGAAGGTCTGTGACAGCTGATAAACTGAAATATTGATACCAATGTCCCTGAAAATTTCATCTAAAATTTCATATTTGAGGAAGGGTCTAAAGATACTAATGAAAAATAGAAAGTATAAACAAATTCAGAGAATAAATATCTTGATATTGTAAGAAACTGAAACCTTAAAGCAGGCAATCTCCAGGGACTGTGAATGTAGTGGGAGCAGGGTGTCACTGGATTCTATTTGCTCTGCCCCAGGAAGTCCACTAGGTTCAGCCTCCCTTCCCTAAGCTCAGCAGCTGGGGCCTGAGTCCCAAGCTACTCAGTTGATCCGAGTCAAGGAAATATTACATCAAGGAAAACCCTGTATGGAAGCTTAGTGGCCAAAATCAGAACTTTGTCAGGGAGGTAAGTCAGTAAGGGAGAGGATCCTGGCCAGAAATGGTGAGTCTTTATCCCTGGGGCAAAAAAGGCCTAACCACTGAGTCCACTTTCCCATGAATCTCTTGTGCCCCATCCCTGAGGAGAGTACTCTTGCTAAATCATCATGCCCATTCTTCTTGGAAGATGGACACAGTAACCTCCCCTTTGTTCCCTAAATTTCCTTCA
Organism: Glaucomys volans; assembly: GCA_020662805.1. Classification (NCBI taxonomy): domain Eukaryota; kingdom Metazoa; phylum Chordata; class Mammalia; order Rodentia; family Sciuridae; genus Glaucomys; species Glaucomys volans. The sequence goes on from JAJEJO010053787.1 coordinate 23,283, forward strand.
GCACCAGAATCATCAAGAACATTTTACAAAACAATCATGGGATAAAGGGGTGAAGAAGAGTCTGGGTGCTGAGAACATATTTCTGGGGGAGAAGGATAGCAGGCCTATAAGTAGTGAGTGAAGGAGACAAATTCATAAAAGAGGCAGAGCTGTGTGGGTGAGAAAGCAGCAGAAAAAGGCCCCTTAAGAGGAACATGTTGAGGAGAAGGAAGGCACTGGGAGGACAATAGGAATTTCCCCATCACCCGGAGGCTCTGCCATCTCCTTGTTTTCCACATTCCCTAAGGAGGAAAGAGGAATGCAGGGAGCGGGTAGTGCAGAAGATGACAGAGATCACAATGAGAAGAATATTCCCAATTCCTGACATCCCATGGATTATTACAACATAGCATCCATTCCCAAGACCCAATGTCTTTTTTTTTTTTTTTTTGGTACTGGGGATTGAACCCAGGGACACTTAACCATTGAGCCACATCCCCAGCCCTTTTTATTTTTTACTTAGAGACAGGGTCTCACTGAGTTGCTTAGGGCTTTGCTAAGTAGCTGAGGCTGGCTTTGAATTTACAATTCTCCAGCCTCAGCCTCCCAAACCGCTGGGATTACAGGCATGCACCACCATGCCTGGCCCAAGACCCAATCTCTGTTCCTTAGGACTAAAGGCAACTGAGGCATCAAAATATTCAAAATGATAGGATGATGGGTCAGAGTAAAAGAACACCAGCAAACTAGAAGACTTTTCTTTTCTCTCTCTCTCTCTCTCTCTCTCCCTCTTTTTTGGGGGGGTACCAGGGATTGAACCCCAGAGCACTTGACCCCTGAGCCACATCCATATGCCCAGCCCTATTTTGTATTTTATGTAAAGACAGGGTCTCACTGAGTTGCTTAGCGCCTTGCTTTTGCTGAGGCTTGCTTTGAACTTGTGATCCTTCTGCCTCACCTTCCTGAGCTGCTGGAATTACAGCTAGCTCTCTCTCTCTCTCTCTCTCTCTCTCTCTCTCTCTCTCTCTCTTAATGCTGGTGATCCATCCTGGGGCCTTGGAAATGCCAGGCAAGCATGTTACCATTGAGCTATACTGCCAGCCTGACAGACTTTTCTTGCTGGACTGTAGTACCTCAAGCTCCCAATCATTCAACTAGCACTCCCACTACATAGAAAAGGACTGGCTGCCGGTCTGAGGCTTCCTTCCACCTCCAGAGATACTTTGTGACTGCTAGTGCTGGCAATGGAGAGCTCACTACAACAAATTGCCTGATCCATGACACACTCCTACATACTGGACCTGAGACTGACCTCCCCCAACCACAGATATCTTGTTGCTGGGGTGTACAGCATGATGAATCAGGTTACAAATGCCAGGTTTGGGAAATTTTCCCCATCTGATAGGGGAATTCTGCCTCTAGAAATGAGCAACATTGCAAACATTCTTCTTACAGAAGTCACCAAAATCTTTTCTCCTACTTAGAGCCGCAGGTAGTCAGGCCTGGGGAAACACCTTTTACCCTGTCAAGCAGCATTGGCAGAAAAATATGTGCTAAACCAAGATTAAAGACATAGAACAACATAATCTCTGAAAATTAGACTGTCATTAAAATCTCAGCCCACAAAAGTAGGCAAGGACCTGCATTTCAAATCTAAATGGGTGATTGACTGCTAAAATTAAGTTTAAAAAGGATGCAGTGTCTCCTAACATTTCAAATATCTAGAATATTATAAAAAATCATCTCTCATACCAAGAATCAAGAAAGTCACAATTTTAATGAGAAAAGACAATCAACTGATCCTAAAACCAGGATGAATGGGATGTCACAATTATCTGACAAGGACTTTAAAGCAGCTGTCAAAAATTATTCAATCCCAGCGGCTCAGGAGAATGAGGCAGGAGAAACCCAAGTTCAAAGCCAGCCTCAGCAATTTAGCAAAGCCCTAAGTAACTTATCAAGACCCTTCACAAAATAAAACATAAAAAGGGCCGGGCATGTAGCTCAGTAGTAAAGCACCCCTGGGTTCCTCAGTACCAAAAAGAAAACAAGATAGAAAAGAAGCAACTACTCTGTACTGCAGGGCTTCCCTCAGTATCCATCAGTTCTAGTTGGAAACTCAGTGATGTTCATGCATTTTTCTGAGGCAAAGGCTCTTACAAGCACTTCCATTCCCAGCCATGATTTGTGATCTCAGCACTAACCTGTTGTCAATCATCACCACCACAAGGCCCAATAAAAGGAAGGCCATTACAGGCATCTGATGGCAAGCCTTCCACAAAATCCAGTCTATCCCTATGGACTCATCAAGAGAGAGAGAGATGGTTGAAACTTTTAGTTTTTTTTTGATGCCATATCCATGGTGAAAATCTGTCTGTATGATTGCACATGGAAGGTGTGGGAAGGGTCCCCTCCTAGGTCTTCTGATGGACTCACTCCCGCCCCCCCAACCTTTTCCAGGTACTCCTGTTCTCATGACCAGATGAACTAACTTGGGTGCTCTGGAGACAATGATCTCAAAGCTTCAGTTCAAACTACTTTTCCATATTCATGATTAGCTGAGACCCATCGCTGCAGAGGAGACCAGACTGCTGACCCTGATACGGCAGATGATAGTTGAAGCACTACTAGGTGCCAGCAGTGTGATCAAAATGCACCTTCTGGTCAGGCACAGTGGTGCATGCCTATAATCCCAGCAACTCAGGAGACTGAGTCTGGAGGTTCACAAGTTCCAGACCAGTCTCAGTACCTTAATGAGACTGTCTCAAAATCAAAAAGTAAAAAGGGCAAAGTTAGTAGCTCAGTGGTAAAGGGCCCCTGGATTCAATCCCCAGCACTTGAAAAAAAAAGAACAATCTGCTGTTCCTTGAATCCTCAAAACAACCCCAGAAGATTTTACCACTGACATTTTACCAATGGGAAAATGGGGCACAGGGAGAAATAGTGAATTATCCAAAGTAACATAGCTAGTACTGCAGCAGAGCTAGGATTTGAAACCACCTTTTGATCTAATTCCACAGCTGACACTGCTCTGAAAGCAACACTGCCTCCCTGTGGAAAACAAAAGCAATGCCACACTATTCACTGCCCTGGAGCCAAAGTGGGGCATCTGGAGGACAAATGTTCCAGACTAAAATATAAAAGGTCACTTGCCAGTGTGTATGGTCAACTCGGTGCAATCAAGAAAATCTGAATCTGGAACTAAGACAGCTAAATACCCCAAATCTCTGGCCAACCAGAGCAATTAAAACTTCCCAATTAGCTGGGTGTGGTGCTGCATGCCTATAATCCCAGCACCTCGGGAGACTAGAGCAGGAGGATCACAAGTTCAGAATCAGCCGCAGTAATTTAGCGAGGCCCTATCTCAAAATAAAAAATAAAAAGACCTGGGGATATGGCTCGGTGGTTAGGCGTCCCTGGGTTCACTCCCTGGTACAAAAAAATAATAAATAAATAAATTTAAGAAGGGCTGGGGATGTGACTCAGTGGTTGAGCGCCCCCTGGGTTGAATATCCAGTACCAATATATAAATAAGGGCTGGTGATGTAGCTTAGTAATAGAGCCCTCACACCGGGGTGGGGTTCAATTCCCAGTATAGAAAAACAAACAAAAACCAAAAATACCTCCAATCACCTATTCCCTCAGCCTCCCAAACTCTCTTTAAAAGAATTTTTTTAAAAAAAATTGGGGCAATTACTGGGAATTTAATTTGCCCCAGGTGTGGTTTACCACTGAGCTCCATCCCAGCTCTTTTTATTTTTGAGATGGGATATCAGTAAATTGCGAAGGACCCCACTAAAGATTTCTGAGGCTGGCCTCAAACTTGCAATCTTCCTGCCTCTGTCTCCAGAGTCCCTGGATTATAAGCATGAGCCATCACACCTGGCAGAATTATACTTGAAAAAAGTCCCAGTTCTTCCAATGTAGCATCTGTCCCTTGCTGTGACAGAATGGTCAGGAAGTGCTCCAGCACCCTCAACTCCAAGACCTTCTCCCTGGAGTGTATGTCAGGCTCAAGTCATTCATTGTAACAGTCCAGGAGATGCCTAAGGGCTTTCTGGGAACCAGTGGCCTCTTGGATACAGAATTCTCAGATGCATAGGTGGGTAGTTTCCAGGGTGGGCATTGGGTCAGGTGGGAGCAGCTCCTGGCTCCAGCACAGAAACTGGAGTTTCACTATCACAGGAGCCCTTTCTTCTGGGAGTCTGGACCAGAGCCACCATTAGGTCCCCAGACCACATTGGCCCCAAATGAGCTACACCTGTTTAGAAAGAAACATGGGCCAGGTGAGAGAAATATGGCTTCAGGAGACTGGGTGCCTGGGGCTCCAAGTCAGCTGGAGAGAACAACTTTGGCCTGGGCAGAGTTGTCTCCAGCGCCTTGGTTTCAGGGGGGCCCAGGATAATGCACTGCCTGCCATTCCCTACCAGGATACTGTTAACACCTGTCATGTCCGCGTCGTCGTGGTACCCCCCCCCCTCCCCCGTCTGTTATGCACTAGAGCATCTTGGAGGCACAACAGGCGGCTTTCTCCTCTCTGTAGTGGACCCACTTTGGTCTATGTCCTGGGTCCCAGGCAGTTAAGTCCTAGCACTAAAGTTTGGCATTCACATACCAACGGTGCCAGCTTGGGACCAACGTGAAGACTATGTTTTCTATTTAAAACCACTGTGAATGTAGTGGCCGTTGGATCAGGCCTCACCACAACCTGATTTAGATCAACGAAAAGGAAAAAGTTGCTTCCAGGGTCGGGACCAGCAAGGGACAAATTGAAAGATAGATACAGGAGGCAGTGCCAGTGGGCAAATACTAAGACCCGAGACACCTCTGGTGGTGGGTGAAGGTGGAGAGGAATGGGTGGGGTTGCCCCATGGAAGTTCAAGTCTTTAAAGAGAAGGAAATTAGGCAGCAAACCTAAGGCCCCTGTGACCCGCCCGCAGATGGCTGGAGTCGGAATCACCGAGAAAACTTATGAAAATGCGAATCCTCAAGCTCAGGCAGCAACCCATGCATTGGTGTTGGGTTGGGCCAGGAAATCTGAATTAACAATCCTTTCCAAGAAATCCTTCCACACACAGTTTTGAGAATCGTTGCGCAGGCCATGACAGATTTAAAAGACGTTCCAGACCCGCTCTGGTTACTCTAAGGCTGTTGGGGAAAAGCCTTCATTTGGTTCAAGACCCCGCGTTCGCCTCACCCAACCCCCAGGGAACAAGAGGCGATTAGACCGGAAATGGGAGCATTTCCAAAGCAGCTTGAAGCTAGGAAGCCCGGGAGAGTCCCAGCTCCTCCCACGTCAGCATCCTTGTGGGCCCGGAGCGCGGCGGGCTACGTGAGGCCTTCCGGGAAATGTAGTCCACAGCGCAGCTCCGCGCCTGCGCCCTGGGCAGTTGCCGGTGAGCTTGGGAGAGCCTTGGGCGCTGAGGCGGTGAGTCCCGGAGCGGCCAGAGGGCGTGGCCGTCCCTGGGGCGCGGGCGCGGGTAGCGGGGTTCCCTTCGCCTGCCTGGGCTAAGCGAACTGGCAGATTTTAGTGACGCCCCGGGCGGCAGCCGCTGGAGCAGCGAGGGGCGGCGGGCCCCTGTTGGACAGGGGACCCCGCCGCCGCTCCCTGCGACCCGGCCAGGCCTTCCTGGGAATGCTCACAGGCTGGGAGTGCCCCTCTGGGTGGCGGGACCTCGTCGCCCAGGAGCGCTCGGAGACTGCGCCCGCGACACCAGCATCGGATTTGAAACCAGCTTTTAGACTTTTCAGGGACATGTCACTCTTGCCGTTCCTCAAGTGCCCTCTTTTCTCACATCGGTTTTCCTCGTAGGCCGTATGAGGGCGGGTTCACTACAGGGAGGTTTGGGGGGAAACCATTAGTCCCATAGTGGAGCCAACTTTTAACTGGGAAGGACAGATGGAAGGAAACCCGGAGGGTCACTTCCCTGGTAGACGTGGTGGAAGGTTTTGGGTCAGTGAGGGGAGGGCTGGCCAGCTGTGAGGCTGGAGCGGATTAACGGGTGGGTCCACAGCCAAAAACCGCAGTTCCTGGATGCCCTCCAGCAACGGTTAGACGCCTAGGCTCAAGAAGGTAGAAGCTTCCTAGGAAGGAGTCGTGACCAGCAATAAACTTTAATTGAGTCCTTTCCTCGTACCAGGCATGCCGCTATTCACTTTCCCTGCAGTTGGATTTTACAAAGTTGATGCTATGATTATGCATGTATTGCAGACAGAGGCATTGAGTGTCAGAGTCACACAGCTAGCCGATTATTACTTCTAAGTCGATCTGCCACTAAAATTCAAGCTACTACGGTGATAAAGGGTGATAATAGGAACAGAGTTTCAATTCTGGTTAATGGGATGAAAAGAAATTCTTGAGTGCTCTTTTTCTTGAATTCCCTCCAGAGAGCTGGCTTCAGCAAATACAGAGAGGACCCACAGTACCTGGGCAGGTACAGATCCTGAGACCTGTGGAGACATGTATGTGACCACCTCGGTGACCTCAGAGTTATGCAAAGAACACTTTGATGTTTTTATGGGGGTTGTTGATGGACCTTTATTTATTTGTTTATATTCAGTGCTGAGAATGGAAACCAATGCCTCACACATGCTCAACCACTGAACAACAACCTCAGCCCCACTTTGATGTTTTTTTTAGAATTTGTCAATGCAGGAGACTCTGGGTTTAACCTCATGGCCATTTTCCTTTGGCACTTACCATGTGACTTTGGACAGTTTAATTGCCCCTAAGCCTCAAACCGCTGTTCCCTAATCTGCATTCCTGGGATAACACTAATTTGGAGCTCCTAAGGTTGAGTGAGGGTTAACTGAATTAATACATGCCGGATGCTTAGAACAGTACCTGGCATATAGCATGAACTTGATAAATGTCCTTCATTATGAATGAAGAACAAATTCCTGTTGAGCTGCCATATAGCAGCATATTTTTCACAAAGGAGAGCCACTTGGAATACTATAGAAGGATGAGGATCTTAGTGATATAGCTGAATTCTACATGCCTTACATGGAGAAGATGGAGGAATGGGTGATTTGCTGCCCATGCAAAGCATGGTTTTGCCTAAATTCACTTTGATTAAAGGCTATTAAGTGGTACTTAAAGCCTGATGGGCATTGAAAGTTATTCAAAAGTATTTTTTGTTTTTTTCTGTACTGAGGGTTGAACACAGGGATTCTCTAGAACTGAGCTATATCCCCAGCCCTTTTTTTTTCTTTTGAGATAGGGTCTGGCTAAATTGCTGAGGCTAAATGGAAACATTCAATCCTCCTGCCCCCACCTCCCAAATCACTGAGATTGCAGGCAGGCATGCCTCAAAAATATTACAAAGTGCTCATTTAGGTCTTTGGTAAAGATAAATCAGCTAAGAACAATGAGTATGTCCTCTTGTAACCATTGCTGTTTCTCTTTTCTCATTTGTTTCCTGTCTTCAGCTATAGGCGGTTCCCCCTGATTATTACAGACAAACAAACTGTAATCCGAGACCTCAGGTCCCAGATAGACTTTAAGCTTCTGAAAGAGGCAATGGCTGTGGCCCTGGGTTGTGCAATCCAGGCCTCCTTGAATCAGGGCTCTGTGCTGCAAGAGTATGACACTGACTGTGAAGTGTTCCGCCAACGCTTCAGGCAGTTCCAGTACACAGAGGCGGCCGGGCCTCATGAAGCTTTCAACAAACTCTGGGAGCTTTGCTGTCAGTGGCTGAAGCCAAAGATGCGTTCTAAGGAGCAAATCCTGGAGCTGCTGGTGTTGGAGCAATTCCTGACTATCCTGCCCACAGAGATGGAGACCTGGGTGAGGGAACATTGCCCAGAGAATAGAGAAAGAGTTGTGTCACTGATAGAAGATTTACAGAGAGAACTTGAGATACCAGAGCAGCAGGTGAGAAAAGAGTATGGGGTCTTTGTTGTTAGACCAAAAGAAGTACCAAGGCAGCTGGATCTAGACCAGATATTTGGTCTGTGTGCCATTCTCTAGCCTTGACACTTCTCCATTGGTCTTTCTGTTTTACTTTTCTGCTAGAATCAGCATCAGGTCTATGGTTCTCAACCAGGTTAGACCCTATCTATCCCTTTCTGTAGCACATATTTTGTCATGTTTGTTTATTATCCATAAATGAAATTTAGATGTAGCAAGTATCATCCAAACACTTTTATGTATTGCTCTATGACCTGCAGGTCAAATCTGACCTGGGCCTATTTCTGTATACATTTTGAGCTAATAATGATTTTTTATTTTTTTAAAGTTTTTTTAAAAAAGAGGAAGAAGAAGAAATGAGAGTAAACATGGTCCAAAAAGCCTAAAATATTTATTATCCAGCTCTTTATAAAAGTAGCTTGTAGAAGCAAGTAGAATTCAGAAAGCATATATAGGAAAGGAACATAATATATTATTGACTAATATACATATCTGTAAAAATATGTTTGGCCTGACTTCACAAGAAGGCATCATGAAATTGTCAGATGCCTACATCTCTGCTTGAACTGTTGTAATGCCACAGACAGTATTCACAAGAATACAGCTCAAGTACTATGATCTATGGCTGCTTGTCACATGATTTCCCTAAGTAGCAAACAAGTCTTGGTAAATTGGAACAAATAGTGTAGTATTCCTTTGATTTGCACAGTAGTGCATTACTAGGAAATCCAAGTCATGCTCAAATTTCCAAAAATTGTATCTGGTCAACATGTTTTTCCTGGCAGGTGCTTTTTAACTGCATGAATGTTCAAGGGGGAATTGCGCAGTTGGGAGGGACCTGGGACAACTCTGCTTTGGGAGCAATGCTCCTGTGGCTGGTCCACCAAATCCCAGTACCTGGCACCGGCCAGCACATGTTCAATACTCCACAGGGGCAGTGGTACTGCCCTGGGTTCAGAACTACCACAGGATGCCTCTGTCTGGGCAGCGCAGGGCCAAGGGGAGCGGGAGGGCGGTGTGTCAGGGAGAGGGGAGCATGTGCTTCCAGCAGAGTGTCAGGGTGCTGGGTCCCCTGTGGAGCAGGGCTCTGCAGGAGCTGTTGGCTTCAGGGCACATAGAGGCCTGAAGAGGTGGCTGCTAAAGGTTCCTGCCTCCCCAGAGCAGAAGGCATTCCTGGTTTCCCTTCCCTTCTGTCTTCTTAGTTTTGTTTACCATACAAGATTTCATCTTCAAGTGGCCTAGACTTGCCCTGCCCAGTACAAGAGCCACTAGCCATGTGTGGCTCTTGAGCACTTGAAATGTGGCCAGTGCTGATTGAGACCTGCTGGGAGTGTAAACTGCACAGCACATGCAGAAGCTGTGAGGGGAAGAGCAGGTAGGACTTGGTGACTGTTCACATGGATTACATGCAGAAATCCTGATGATTGGCATGTGTTGGGTTAGATATGACGTGCCAGATAGAGGATTAAGAACTGTCCAGTTCCTTTTATACATTGTGTCTTGTGACCACTGAAAAAGTGTAAACTATTCGTGCGATTCTTATTGTATTGCTAGTCAGTGAGGTTAAACTAACTTTACCTCTAATGGGTGATTCTGAAGTGATGGGCTCTGGCATTTCCCCCAGGTCGATATGCATGACATGCTCTTGGAAGAACTGGCTCCAGTGGGAACAGTGCCCATGCCACCAAACATGCACCTGGAGACATCTGCACTCCAGGGAATGGGACCTGTCCAGGAGGCCCCAGTGACAGATGCCTGGATCCCACAGGCAGGGCCTCAGCAGCTGAACTATGGTGCCACTGGGGAGTGCCAGCCCTTTCTGGATCCTGGTAAGGGGAGGGTTTTCTTTCTGCTCTTTTGTGTCTGATTGAGCACTCAAGAGCTCTCAGAGGTTGTGGTTGGTTGGAAACATGGATTCCCCGATGGAAATGGCCCACTTGGATAAAAAGGATGGGGAGGATCAGGAGATGCCTCTCTGGGAACAGCAGGGAATAGTGGGTTTGGGTACAGTGGCATTGGGAAGAGGTGAAATGAATGGCTCTGCTCATTGTGAGCAGTCACTCAGCCTCAGCATCCCCTGGAGTAGGTGTTTAACGAGCTCTCTGAGCAAGCGCTGCACACAGCACCCTTTGAGAACCATGGCCCCAGACACACATGGGTGAGTGTTATCAGGAGAAAGGCAGCGGGACTGGATGCCTGGGTGTCCCTGTTTCCCTTCCCTCTGGGGCATCCTTACGTTGCTACCCATGCCCTGTCCCCGCCCTCCCCTTCCCTACTGAAGCTTGGGCCCAGGTGTGGCGGGAATCCTCTCCCCTGTCTGCAGCAGGCTAGCTCACCATGTTGGCACGTTGAAGACACTGTGCAGGACTGCGGCAACCCAGGAGAGCTGCAGATGAAAATAAGTGGAGAGCAGTCCATGTTCCAAAGTAGAAATGTGGGATGCCCCCATAACTAGACGGAGCCAGGGCTTAATGACCCTGTCCCATGCCCCCACATCTCCATATTTACTATCACAATCGACATTATGAGCACTGGTGAAGAGCCAGGCATCCTGCCAGACCTTGGGGACTAGACAGTCAGCTGTCCTGGTGCTCAGTTTGGGTGGAGAGTTCAGATATGGCCATGGGACTGAATGTCCTGCTTGTGATGGTAATGGTGTGTTGGAGGCCTTAGGATGGGTGCTGGTGGAGCACACAGGAAGGTCCCTCACCAGCTTTAGGCTGAGAAAGCAGACCTGTGGAGCAGGGAGCTCTGGGTTAGTAGCTCCAGAATGGATCAGAGTGAGCCTTTGAGTGGTGCGAGTGAGGAGCCGGGAGGACCCTTGGCAGAAGGGGCTGCATATGCGGAGGCCCAGTGGCAGAGAGAAGTCCTGAGGCTGCACTCCGAGGGGTGGGCAGGAGTAGAGAAGCAGGGATAGCAGTTGAAGAGGCTGGAGAATGAGGCAGGGTCCTGTGTCATGAAAAACTTTTTCCTGTGTTTGAGGAATCAAAATTTAGTGTTAAGCTTGACACAGTGGTATACCCCTGTAATCCCAGTGACTCCAGAGGTGGAGGCAGGGTGATTGCAAGTTTGAGGCCAACCTCAGCAAATTAGTGAGGCCCTAAGCATCTTAGTGAGACCCTATCTCAAAATAGAAAACTAAAAGAGTGCTGGAGATGTGGCTCAGTTGGTAAGCACCCTTATGTTCAATCACCAGTACCCAAATTTTTTAATATCAAGACTGGGGAATGCTTGAAGGTTCTCAAAAATATCATCAGAGTGATGTAGGCAGATTTACATTTTAGGTGATCACTTTGGCTACAATACTAGTAAAATCCAGTGGAAGTGGGGACACCTTTGGGGAGGTTGTTGAAATCCTCCAGGTGGGAGAGAATACTTTTCTGAACTATGGGTATATTGGTGAGGATGGAGTGAAAAGGGGTAATTCAAAAGATATTTAGCAGGTGTGAAATATAGGATTTGGTGATTGACTGGGTGTCGATGATGAACCAGAGTGTGTGAAGGAGGCATCCAGATAGTAATGTTATCCTCTGAAATGGAGAACACAGATAAGGATCAAATTTGGTGTGTCAAGGTGAGTTTAGATTTGAACATATGAATCTAGGATGCTTATGGATTTCAAGCCCCCCCCCCTTTTTGTTTTGGTACCAGGGATTGAAGCCAGGGGCACTTAACTACTGACCTACATCCCCAGCCCTTCTTATTTTTTATTTTGATACAGGGTCTCATTAAGTTGCTTAAGGGCCTTGCTAAATTGCTGAGGCTGGCTTTGAACTTGCAATCCTCCTGCCTCTGCCTCCCACACCACTGGGATTACAGGTGTGTGCCACTGTGCCCAGCACACATTTTTAAATAATTCTGACCAAGAGAGGAAAACCCCGAAGTGCATTTTTATACATATTGTGGTCAATGCAGAAGTATGTAATGTCATTATTTATGTTCCAAGCTTTACCTTCATTTAATAGTCTGCTAAATAATTATTTTAAAAATTTGTGTTTATGTATGTATGCTTGCCACAAATAGTAGAGTTTCATTAGTCCTATTAAATTATAGATCTTTTGACATATGCATTCTGATTCTACATGTTAATTTGCTTCTTTTATCAATATTACAGGTTCAAAGATCACAGAGCAGCAGTATTCATCATGGTGTAAAGCACATGAAAATTCAGTGTGCTTAACAAAAGATAGGTATAGTTAGTTAATCAAGTAAAAAATACAAATTTGGAAGAGGGGAAAGTATCCTGTTTTCATCCCTTTTTAAATTATATAATATACTTTACAAAATGATGTAAGACTTATTCCTCCATTATTTAAAGGTTACTTAAATGTTTAAACATCTTGATGTATTGCATGAAGTAGATCCTATTGGAGGTATTGTGAAAAGCACAAGATACTGGCTAAGTGAAGAATGAATTTAAAAGTAATGGAAGAAATCAGTTGAGTTTATGTTAAAGTTTGCAACATATTCTCTGTCAGCAAAGTATTAGGATGGTTTGGTTATATGAAATGTGTGTGTATACACACAAATCTTTTGGTCATTGTAACTGAAAGCACACACATTCATTGCAAAATAAAAAAAATGAACTTAAAGGAAAAATGCAGAGGAATCTAAGGAAGACATAAACAAACAAACAAACAAATCCATCATTTAAATAGAAGCCAGGGACTCTAGGTCCTAGGGGTGGGCAAAGCTATTTGAATGTCTGTAGTCAGAAAGAAAAGAGGCAAGGAGGCACTGGTCCTAAAAGCATAAAGTGTATCATGCAAACTATATCTTTGAAAATGCGGAATTCAAAATTTTTACACCAAAATTCGAACATATTTTCAGTTAACAAAGCTTTGGGTTTTTGTTTCAAATCAATGACTTTTCACTTGGAAAATATGTCAAAGATAACATCCTGTGGTGATGAAGGTTATGAGAGATGAAATTTAAAGAATATGGAACAAATATCATCTGCAAAGCCTCAGAAGACTCTTGTCACTTAAATCTCTCCAGATTATCCTATTATATGAAATAATTGACCATAAGGTAATATCTAACTCCCAGCTATAGTAATGATATTTCACAGTGCAGTGGAACCTTTATGACAGTTTTTGCTAATGGAGCTTAATAAATTCATTCCCTGAATATAGGACTTAGAGAGCATTCTTTAGTGAATCACCTTTTTAGTTAACCTGTGGTTTCTTTTTCCTTCTTCGTATTGTTTAGCTTTTGTTTCATAATAAATTATTTCGCCTCCCCCAAATTTAGCAACTTAAGGAAAAAACATTTATCACAGTTTCTGAGTCAGGAATTTGGGAGTTGTTTTCCCAGAGTCTCTTTTGTAATTGTAATTAAGTTGTCAGCAGGGCCTAGCAGGTAGCTTCAATTCCTTGCTAAGGGAGCTTCTTCAGAGGCTACCTGAGTGACCTCACAACAGACAACAGGCTTCCCCCAGACCAGATGATCCAAGAGAAAACATGGGCATGCTATAGTATCTTTGGTAACCTAGTCACACACCAGCTCTTCTATCATATTCTCTTCATTAGAAGGAAGTCACTAAGTCCAACCCATACTTACATGGAGGAAAGGAAAAATCCTACCTCTGGAATGGAAGAATATCAAAGTCTTTGGAAACATTTTAAAATGATCATGAATCCCATGTTTTCTTATATTTAAGAGTCTTTTCCATTTTCAAAAAATTTTTTTACAGGGTGTGAGGTAAGGGTCCAACAAATACTTTATTTCTGTGTGGATAGCGTGGTGTCTCAGCATGATTTGTTGAAAAAGTTATTCTTTCTGCTTTGAATATCTTTGAAACCTTTGCTAAAAATCAGTTGACCAAGGGTATATGGGCTTACTGCTGGATGCATTATTTCTATTGTACTGATCCATATGTCTATTCTCATGGATGTACCAGACTGTCTTGATTATTATTGCATTGTGGTAAATTTTGAAATCTGAAAATACAAGAACTTCAGTTTTGTTCTTATTTTTCAAGACATTCTGCATTTATTATAATTTCATCAGTTAATACACAGAAGTCAGTTGGGATGCTGTTAGGGATTGTATTAGATGTCGATCAATTTGAAGAGTATTGCCAATGTTAGAGACATTAGATTTTGTGATGCATGAACCTGAGATGCTTTTTCCATTTATTTAGATTTTCCTTGATGTCTTTCAACAATATTTTGTGGGTTTTGTTTTTGTTTTTGGTACTGGGGATTTAACCCAGAGGCACTTTGCCCAATGAACTATATTCCCTGCCCTTTTTATGATACAGGGTCTTGCTAAATTGCTGAGGGTCTCACTGAATTGCCCAGGCTGGCCTTGAACTTGTGATCCTCCTGCCTCACCCTCCCAAGTTGCTGGGATTATACGCGTGTGCCACCATACCCAGATGTAGTTTATAAAGTATAAATTTTACACTGATTTATATTAAATTTGTTCTTAAATATTTTATTCTTGTTAATGTTATTGTCAGTGGAATTGTTTTCTTAATTTCATTTTTGGATTGCTCATTGAAAGTATATAGAATTATAATTGATTTTTCTATATTGAGCTTGTATCCTACAAATTACTGAATTGCTTATTAACTCTGACTCTTAGTAGATTCTTTTTTTTTTTTTTTTGAACTGGGGATTGAACTCAGTGGCACTCGGCCACTGAGCCACATCCCCAGCCCTATTTTGTATTTTAGTTAGAGACAGGGTCCCACTGAGTTGCTTAGGGCCTCGCTAAGTTGCTGAGGCTGGCTTTGAACTCGTGATCCTCCTGTCCTAGCCTCCCCAGTTGCTGGGATCATAGGCGTGTGCCACCACGCCCAGCCTTAGTAGATTCTTTAGGACTTTCTATGTACAGAATCATGTCATCTGTGAAAACAGATAGTTTTACTTCTTAAGATTCAATCTGAATACATTTTGTATATATATATGTGTGTAGAAATATATTTATATGCATATATATACACATATATACATACATATGTATATATATATAT
>JAJEJO010053787.1:38255-49521 GCA_020662805.1 Glaucomys volans
TCAGAACTTCTAGTACAATGTTGAATAGAAATGGTGAGAGCCTTCGTTCCTGCTCACAAGAGAAATTTAATTTTTCACTATTATGATTTTAGCTATGGCTCTTTCATTGATAATTTTTTATCTGAATGAGGAAATTTCCTTCTATTCGTAATTCGATTTTTTTTAAAATCTGGAAGCAGTAAGGAATTTTGCTAAATATTTTTTTCTGTATGTATTGAGATGATCATGTGATTTTTATTTGATATTCTTGTAATATTATCTTAATTTTGGTGGAGGTATTGGGGTATTGGCACTTGACCACTGAACCACATCCCCAGCCCCATTTTATTTTTTAATTTAGAAACAGGGTCTCACTGAGTTGCTTAGTGCCTAACTTTTGCTGAGGCTAGCTTTGAACTCACCATCCTCCTGCTTCAGCCTCCTGAGTGCTGGGATTACAGGCATGTACCACCATGCCCAGCTATTATCTTAATTTTTAATGATAAATCATCTTTTCATTCCTGGGATAAAAACCTGGTGTATAATTCTTACAATGCATTGCTAGCTCAGTTTGCTAACATTTTGTTGAAGATTTTTACAGCCATATTCAGAAGAGATACTGGTCTGTAGTTTCTTTTTCTAATCCTGTCTTTATATGGGTTTTCTTGTCAAGGCAATAATGGCCTCACAGCATGAGTTGGAAAGTCTTTCCTCCTCTTCTGCTCTTTTTTTTAGGGGGGATAGTGCTAAGGATTGAACCTAGAACCTTGCAAGGCAAGGGCTCTGCTACTGAGCTACATCCCCAGCCCTCCTCTTTTGTTTTTTGAAAGTATTTGAAGAATTGCAGTTTTTTTCTTTTGTTGCTTGTACTTTCACTATCATATTTATAGAACTGTTTTCTAAATCAAGTTCATGAAGATTTACACTTATACTCCTTTTATGGATTTATATCTTAATATTAGTCATTGATCCATTTAAAATGAATATTTGTATGTGGTGTGACCCAGGAAACCGACATCATTCTTTTGCATATGGATATTCAGTTGTCCTCGCACCATTTATTGAGGAGACTCTTCTTTCCCTATTGAATTTTCTTGGAACCTTTATCAAAAATCCATTGATTATAGATGTAAAGGTCTATTTTTGGGTTATCAATTCTATTCCATTGATATCTCTTTCTTTCTTTGTGCCAGTAGATCAAGTTGGAAAGTATTCCATTCTCCTCTATTTTCAAAAAGAGATTATATAGAATTGGTTTTAATTCTTCTTTAAATGTTTGGCAGGTTTCACCAGTGAAGTCATCTTGGGATTGGACTTCTTGTGGAAAGTTTTATGATTACTAATTACATCTTTTAACTAGTTATTAGTCTATTCAGATTTTTTATTTCTTCTTGAGTCAGTTGGGTAGTATATGTGTTTTTAGGGATTCATATGTTACATTTCAATTATCTGTTTTATTTTCATACATATGTTTATAGTATTCCTTTACAATTATTTGGTAAGGTTAGTAGTAGTGTTGCCTCTTTCATTTCTGATTAGTAATTTGAGTTTTCTCTTTTCTTGGCCTGTCTAGCTAAAAGTTTTTAAGTATTTTTGCTTTCAAAGAAACAACCTTGATTTTTTTCTGTTGCTTTACAATTCTTTATTTCGTTACATTCCACTCTAATATTTATTATTTTCTTCTTTCTAGTAGTTTTAAATTTAGTTTGCTGTTCCTTTTCTAGTATTTTAACATGGAAAGTTAGGTTATTATTTGAGTTTTTACGCTTTTGTAATATAGGTACTCACAGCTATAACTTTCCCTTTAAGCACTCTTTTTTGTATATCCCTTAAGTTTTGATATGCAGTGCACTAATTTTCATTTATCTCAAAATATTCCTAAATTTTTTATTTGTTTTTTGATTACTTATTTAGAAATGTGTTGTTTAGTTCCCATGTATATGTGTATTTCTCAAACTTATTTAATTATAATTTTGTTCCTTCTTGGTGGGAAAATATATTTGGTAATTGTGATCCTTTTTACATTTTGGAACATTTTTTAATGGTATAGCATCGTTGTCCTGGAGAATTTTCTGTGTGCTCTTATGAAGGATGTATATTCTGCTTTTGTTGGATGGACTGTTCTGTGAATGTCTGCCATGTTTAACTTCTGATATTTTCTGTGTCTTCTATAGTTAATCAGATTTTCTATCTATCAATGCAGAAGTTATTGAAGTGTTCAACTTCTTTACCATAAATTTGTCTAGTTTTTCTATTTCTGTCATTTTTTGCTTCATGTATTTTGGTACTCTGTCATTAACTGCATACAGGTTTCTAACTGTTTTCACCTCCTGATAGATTGATTTTTTTGATCATAAAATGATCCTCTTTATATATAATAGTATTTTCTATTTTAATATCTGTGTTTAGTTGCCTTGTGGATGTTATTCACAGGATATATATTTTTCCATCCTTTCAATCTTTTGTGTGTGTGCGTGTGGTACTGGAGATTGAACCCAGCGACCCTTCACCACTGAGTTACATCCCCAACCTTTTTTTATTATTTTAATTTGAGACAGGATCTCACTAAGTTGCTGAGGGTCTCTCTAAGTTGCTAAGGCTGGCTTCAATCTTGAGATCCTCCTACCTCAGCCTCCTGAATTGCTGTGATTGTAGGTATGTGCCACTGTACCTGGCTTCATTTCTTTTTTTTTTTTCATTTGTGGATTTGAGTAACCAATTGGAATCATCCAGACCAATACAACTTTGCTCTCACCCACCTCACTTACACTATTATTGACAAATACATTTCAGTTCTATATATTGTAGAACTTGATTTTTAAAAATATTTTAAAAGAAAGAAGCAGAATTTTGTACTTATTTATACTTTGTTCTAATTACATAATTACCTTTATTTGTACTATTTTTTCATGTGGATTCTAGTTACCATCTGGGGTCACTTGCCCAGATGAAGAACTTCCTTTAGTGCTTTTTTAAAAAACTCTCTCTCTCTATATATATATATATAATATATATATTATATAAAACATTATATAATTTATAATATATATTATATATGTGTATATGTTTTTAGGTAAGTCTGTTAGGATTGAATTCTCTCAGTTTTGTTTCTCAGAAATATCTTTATTGCATATTCAGTTTTTAGTAGTGCTGGGGATCAAATCCATCATGCATGTCAGGCAAGCATTCTACTACTAAGCTACATCCCCAGCCTTTGCATATTCATATTTGAAAGGTAGCTTTGCTGGCTATAAGATTCTTGAATGCCAGTTTTTATGGTACTGTGAATTGAACCCAGGGATCCTTTGCCTCTGAGCTACATCCCTAGCTTTTTAATTTTTTTATTTTGAGACAGAGTTTCACTAATTATTGCCTCACTAAAGTTCTGAGACTGGCCTCAAACTTGTGAACCTCCTGCCTCATCCTCCTGAGTTGCTGGGATTACAGGCATGCACCACCATGCCCAGCATACAGTTTTTATTTTTCTTTGAGTACTTTGAATATATCATCCCACTGCCTTCTAGCCTCCATTGTTTCTGATAAGAACTCAACTTTTAATCCCCACATGTAAGTGATGGAATCAATTTTCTCTTCCTGTCTTTTAAGGCTTCATCCTTTTGTGTGACTTTTAGGATCTTTCTTTTATCTGTGGATCTATCTCCTTGTGTTTTTCCTACTTGAAATTCATGCTGCTACCAAACAAGTGGAGGCCTTCATCTGACCTGAAGAGCCCTGGATGGCTTTGTGTGTGACAGACAAAATGTTTGTTTCTTATGCATGCCCATCCTCTGTGTTGTTTACCACCCAGTGATGCAGATTTCTTGTTTTGTGATACTTGAAATTTTCTTGGGAAGTTAACTGTTTTTTTTTTTTTCAAGAAGCCCTTGTGAATTTCTTGAAATCACATGAATTGTCAGTGTGTCCCTTCCTTGATATGCACAGTAATGTTTTTCAGTGTACTTGGGGAATTGGGGTCATTATTTCTTTGAATATAATCTGCTGCTCTGATAACTGTCCTTCCAGGGAGACTGTGCATACTTAAGGATGTGCCCCAGGAAGAGTGATATTAGGTTAACATTGCTTAATAAAACTTAGTTTTGCAGGGAGATAGACTTCATTAAAATCACTGTCATTTGATAATAAATAAACAAATAACAATGAAAGGCCTTGGGGAGTGGCATAGAGTTGCTACAATATGTTATCTAAAATGTCCAATTACCAAAAAAATTTATGAGATATGCATGTGGACAGAAAATACTGGGCCAGGAGAAATCAGGCAACAAAGTCCATTTATAAGAGTGACTGGATATCATATTTAACAGGAAAACATTTCAAAGTAATCATGACTATATTCCAAGAACTTGAGAAAACCACAATTAAAGAAGTAAAGGAAGATGTGATGACAATAGTATATTGAGAATATAAATAGAGAAATTAGAAAATTCAAATGGAAATTTGTAAAAATATTTTTTAATTGTCAATGAACCTTTATTTTATTTATTTATATGCACTGCTGGGAATCAAACCCGGTGCCTTACACGTTCTAGGCAAGCACCCTACCACTGAGCCACAACCCCAGCCCCTCAAATGGAAATTGTAGAATTGAAAAATATAAAAATCGTGTTTGTTGGCTTTCCATTACTGTAACAAACCTTAGATAATCAGCTTTGACCCACAGTTTTAGAGTTTTCACTCTGATCAAGCTTTTGGGCCTATGGCCAGGCAGCACATAATGGTGGAGAATGCATGGTGGAACAACCGTTCACCTTGTGGCCAGGAACAAAAAATGAAAGAGGAAGAGCCCAGGGTCCCACAATTCTCCTCAAGGGCACACCCCCCAATAACTTAAAATGTCCCACCAGGTCCTACATCTTAAATTTCCACCATCTCCAACAGTATCTAGCTGGGGCCCAAACTTCTAACACATGGATCTTTGAGAGACACATATAAAATCTCAGAATAAAAAAAAGGCTAGGGAATGTAGCTCAGTGGTAAAGTGTCCCCAAACTCAATTCCTGGTTACCCTGCCCCCCCAAAAAAGACAAAGAAGTAATTTAGTGCATTGACTTCAGCACACAATTGATTCACTTACCTCCCATAGATTAGAGAACAGCCTTGAAGTGAACACAAAATAATGTTTTCATTTTTTCTTTTGTTCTTATCTTTAAAAATAAAAAGAACTTCCTGTGACTCCAGATATAGTAGTAGTAACTGAGGAGGAAGTAGATATTAAGAGGCCATGTGTCCAAGTAATCAGCCAAAATTCTGAAACAACCTTTGATGAACCAAATTATCATGCTTTCCTTCTTTTCTGTGACCAGGCTATCCATTACCAAAGCTTGATGTGCCCTTCCCACTGGAGCATAGAGAAGAGCCTTGGGTGAAAGAATTACAGGATTCCAAAGAAATGAAACAATTACTTGATTCTAAGATAGGTAAGTAATTGTTCATTGATATGTTAGGGAAGAAGGGAAAGAAAGTTTCAACTTAATTGAGATAAAGAGTTAGGAATTCCATTTCTATATTCATTTTCCTTTGTTTATTTTCCCCCTTTTTGGAAAATGATGACATTGGCAATTTTCTATTTCTTAGGTTTTGAGATCGGGTT
This sequence comes from Glaucomys volans, assembly GCA_020662805.1. NCBI lineage: Eukaryota > Metazoa > Chordata > Mammalia > Rodentia > Sciuridae > Glaucomys > Glaucomys volans. Next base: position 43,843 of record JAJEJO010053787.1, read on the forward strand.
AGAAAATGAAGAAGATGCTTCAAAACAGAAAAAAATGGAGAATATGTATCCATTTGTTGTAACATTAGAGGGGAATGCTCTTCATGGTCCCATTTTGCAAAAAGACTATGTACAGTTAGAAAATCAGTGGGAACCACCCCCAGAGGATTTACAGACAGATTTAGCAAAACTTGTAGAACATCAGAACCCCACTCTAGGAGAGACACCCGAGAGTTCCCACCTGGAAGAACCTCTCAACCCTAGGCCCCAAAAGAAAAAGAGTCCAGGAGAGAAACCTCACCGATGTCCTCAGTGTGGAAAATGTTTTGCTCGAAAGTCACAACTTACTGGACACCAGAGAATTCATTCAGGAGAGGAACCTCACAAATGTCCTGAATGTGGAAAAAAATTTCTTCGTAGTTCAGACCTTTATAGACACCAACGACTTCATACAGGGGAGAGACCCTATGAATGTACTGTATGCAAGAAACGGTTCACTCGGCGGTCACACCTTATTGGGCACCAGAGAACCCATTCCGAAGAAGAAACATATAAATGCCTGGAGTGCGGAAAAAGTTTTTGTCATGGATCAAGTCTTAAAAGACATCTGAAAACTCACACAGGTGAAAAACCTCATAGATGTCATAGTTGTGGGAAGAGTTTTAGTCGACTGACAGCACTTACTTTGCACCAGAGAACACATACTGAAGAGAGACCTTTTAAATGTAATTATTGTGGGAAAAGCTTTAGACAGAGACCAAGCCTTGTTATTCATTTAAGAATCCATACAGGGGAGAAGCCATACAAGTGTAGTCATTGTTCTAAAAGCTTCAGACAGAGGGCAGGCCTTATTATGCATCAAGTTACTCACTTTAGAGGACTTCTTTAAGAATTGTTAAGGGAAACAGGTCCTACAGAGATTAATATCAGCTCAAAAAAGTCGTAACATGCAGCAGCCTGTTTGTCTTGGAAGAAACTCTTCTAACTTAAAAGAACAGCATTTTGGGGGGGAAGGCTATTTTTAAACTCATCTTCCAAGGCATATGAGTGCTAGAGTATTCACCTATTTTTGCAGCTATCCTAGATTTGATTTATTCTGTCTCCGCAACTCTTTTTTATTAAAATGGAAAACTGTGTTCCAAGGCAGCCATATCATAAATATTAGAGGCAGAGTTAATATAATGGATAACCATGTCTAGCTGACATATCTATAATAGAATACTTATTCTGCTGTGTAATTATTAGAGGTGACTACATGAGCTCAGAGCTTTAGATGTGCCCCAGGTGGCAAGAAAGGAGACAATGGATTTTGTCAAACAATAAAATGTGTAAGGAATACAAGGATGAAGGCTGATATCTTTTGCCTGGTAAAAATTGGGTTATTCCATTGAAATTTTTGTATTTAAGGAAATTAAGATTGTAAGCTTTACTTTTGAATTTGCCAAGTTTGCTGGTCTGCTTGGTTAGAAGTCTATGATGATGGTGCTTAGAGAGGATAATTGATCTGGTAATTAAGGTCTAGATCTGGAAAAATCCATTTGACAGTTGAAGTTGTACAAATAGAACCTAATTTAATTTCAGTTGATTAGAGAACCAGTATCAATGGATTTTCACTCTCCTTTGATATTCACTTATGTCTCTTTCAGTGCTTTTGAAATTTCACCCATTTTTTTAAATTCAGTGTCTCCACAACTATGTGTCATGTCACACTTAGTTCTGCAAGATATTCTGCAAATAAGTTTGGAAACTACTTCCTGCTGTTTCTCCTTCCTAGATTCATGACATACATCAGCATATGAGAATCTAAGAGAGGTTCTCTACTAAAGCAGGATAAAGCACTTTTTTGGGCTTAATGTTTTCCAAACTTACTGACCCCAGGACATTTTTCATATGCACCTAGTAATAATTTATGGAACTAGTATTCTGCAAATATCCCTTGGAACACACTGCCTTAAATAAATATTTCTATAGCTATCGGTGTAGTCCTGTTGCTCCCAAGCTAGTTATCTCCAGTTATTTCAAGGGTATTATGAAAATTTCTTCAAAGATACACATTTTTGTATAATATACAAAACACATAATTTTAAGGAGGTGAGGATCACTAATTCAGATAATTTATTTGCCCAGTGATTCTGAACCTCTTTGAATTTTACTCATAATTACACACACACACACACACACACACACACACCCCACAGTAGCATATACACACAGACTCATACATCATATTAAGGAATTGAGGATCACTCATTCAAAATTTCCCAGTGATTCTCAACCTCCTTGAATTTTACTTATAATCATAATCTTATACACACACGCACATACACACACACATACAAACACACACAGTTACTACTTGTATAAACATTCTCATATAATCATGGTAACAACTCCAGTTCTCATAGTGAGGGAAGAAGTCTTATCAGTTAAAGCTGTTACTATGTGAAAACATTCATTGAGCCTATTTCCTTGTTATAAGATAACAAGAAATAGGACATTCAAGCATTTTCCTTTTATGAAGATACCCATTCATCCTTTCCTTAAACTAGAACGAGGGAAAGTATCTCTTCTATTGCATTGAAATTCTTGGAAGTGATAAGTAAGTATTTGGGGGGTATCTACTATGTGCCTACCTAGTCCTGTTCTAGGCTTAATGGAAGCTAGTACAGAAATATAATTCATGGATCAGGCTCATAAAAACTTTATAATATCTGTAGTTAAACAAGAGTTGGGAAACAAATGGACAAAAATGCAAGAGAGTTTATAATTAAGTGCCAAATCATATCAAGTGCCAGAGCCAGGATGTGTCTTTAATTCTTAACATCCAGGTCCCTGTATGATGCTGCTATAAGTCTGGGGTTAAATTGAGGTCCCAGTAGCAATAAACATGTAACATGGGAGGAGTCTGAATGTAGAGATGAAAAATGCAGAATGTAATGGCTTCTCTTTTCTCTCTTGTGGAATTGCATTCAAACCAGAACAGTGCCTTAGAATGGATGTGCCCAACTGCTCTGTATTTATACAATATTTTAATAAAGTGGAAATGTATATGCTTTTCCTGCTTCTCTTGCATTAAGTAATTGTTTGAACAACTTAGAGCTGCTTTCCTGAATAGTGGCAACAAGCACCATGATTGATTCCTATCCCCATCTGAAACTGGATTCATTTTTCTGTCTGCAAACATAGTGCTGTGATTATGCATTAATTTTAGCATTTAATACAGTCAATTTTAGTTGGTAGGCTTAGTTGCAATCGTAGTGTGATATGCCTCCTTCCCTTCATATATATCAGAAATACATATTACTCAATTTTTACAGGGTAGAGAACACATTGAACATCTCTTTGTTACAGTGCCCTGTTTACAGTAAGCATTAGTATTTGGGGCATGGAATTGAGAAGCCTGAGAAATAATTCTTGGAAACAGGTTACACAGTTAGATGTGCTTAATTAGGGCATATAAAGTACCTACCTCCTAACTGTTGTGAAGGACAAAAACCAGTACCCACTTCATAAGTACTATGAAGATTAAAGGCAATATATTTTGTTCAAGTCTTAGAGTATAAGCTTTTAATAAATATCCAGCATATTGTATTTGCATTCTTTGTTGTTTAATAATAAAAGCATTTCATTCTATGGATTCTATTCCAAGTGTGGCTTTGGTCATATTCCATCATTTTTATATAGATTTTTTTTGTGGGGGGGACTGGGGATTGAACCCAGGGGCATGCTACACTGAGCTATGTCCCCAGCTATTTTTATTTTATTTTTATTTTTAGATGGGGTCTTACCAAATTGCCAAGCCTGGCCTTGAACTTGCAATCCTCCTGCCTCAGCCTTCCAAGTCACTGGGATTACAGTCGTGCACCACCACCACACCCGGCTTCATATGGAATGTTTTTTATGGATGATTTCAAAGTTGTTTGTTGTCGCAGTTTTCATTATAATTCCCCTTTAACCCAAAAGCTGTACAGTGTTGTCATTTTCCTTTTGCTTTTTGGTTTGGCTATGTTGTGACTACAAAATATGTTTCATTCCATTTCTTCTTTCAAAGCTTAAGGATTTTGTTGTTGCTTGGTTTTGACACTGGAGATTGAACCCCGGATGTCCCCTGAATTGCTGAGGCTGGCCTTGAACTTGGAATCTTCCTGTCTGGTATAAGCGTGTGCCATAGCACCTGGCTCATATGTTTCTTTTTTAAAGATATATGTTATAAAATTCCTCAGGTATCCTAAAGACTCTACAAAATAAGAATTCTATTTGTGGATGCAAATTTAGAATATAGTCTTTGCTTCTCAATTACTTTAATATCTCTAGGATTATTCTTGAGAAGGAGCAGCAAGATAGAGATTGGGATGCTCCTGCTATCTGTGTCCCTGTACTTTTATACTCCCTCTTCCTTTGATAAGAAATCTTTTTTTCTTTTTTTTAAAAATGCTTTTGTTGGGGGGACCAGAGATGGAATCCAGAGGTGCTTAACCACTAAGCCACATTCCCAGCTGGTTTTATATTTTATTTTGAGACAAGGTCCTGCTAAGTTGCTGAGGATGGCTTTGAACCTGCGATCCTTCTGCCTCAGCCTCCCAGGCTGCTGGGATTATAGGCGTGCATCACCATACCCAGCAAAAGTCTTCTTTTTTGGTATGTTCCATGGATGTTATTAATAGCTGCCTGAGTATTAAGGCTACCAGTAAACACAGGAGGTTAAAGGACCTAGGAGAGACCTAGCTTCTTCAAACCATGCTGAGAACATTCTCCTAAGGATTCCATAACTGTTTGTCCTCCTAAAGGCAGAGAGAACCTGGAAGGGGTCACCTTGAAACTTTCGTAACTAAACCTCATGAATCAACAGGGGGTGTTTCACAGTGTGCCAAGGAGGTTAATCCAGGACAGTAGGGAACATCCATGGGTATGGTTTCCCAAGAGTCTCACCCCTAGGTGGCAGGGGAGGGTCGTTGCACTTTGCCCCCTGCACCTGAGGTCTCCAGGCATTCTGGAGGGATGGTCCTGTGTACCTCCAGGAAACTGTGAGACTTGATCCTCAATCCTCTCTTTTAGCCTCTGACGTGGACATAATATTCTTTAAAACAACCAGAGTTCACCCTTAAGCCTGGGCCCAGCCCCAGCTTCTGTGCAGTCCAGACAACAGGTATGCAATGGGATGAGAAGAAAATTCATCTCTTAGTCTCTTCTTGGCATTAATCAGTTTGCTTACCCCAGATTCTAGGACTGTAACCACTGAGATTGAGGAGGGTGGGTAAATGCGTAGGTCAGTCTTTATCAAGTCTTTTCCAGCTACATTGTCAAATTGAATTTCTCTGAGATCTTGAGAGACCTAAGGTCACATTTTCTAAGGATCCTAGGTAGTAAAATATTATAATTTTTCATATATTTCAAATATTCACATTTAATAAAAATGTATATCACCTAGTACAAGAATATGAATGTAAGAATTATTGTAAACAACTTCAAATACCTAAAATTTGAGGTTTTCTTTGAGGATCAGACCATACCCTGTTGGCTCTAGGAGAGGCCTGTTTAACCCTACTTTGAAATATATTCTATAATATATTTCTATTCTTTCCTCCCTCCCTCCTACCTTCTGTCCCTCCATCACTTCTTCCTTCCTTCCTTCCTTCCTTCCTTCCTTCCTTCCTTCCTTCCTTCCTTCCTTCCTTCCTTCCTTCTTCTCTCTCTTTCTTT